>CM069233.1:7189844-7787344 GCA_035582765.1 Acer negundo
ATAGGTGTCACTAGCATCAGTTTGAAGGATGAGCTAACCAGTGGATAGGATGGTGAGGGCCGGAGGAGATTAGGTAATCTCCTTTAACTTAGACACAACATCTGTGTGACACGTGCTCCAGGAAGGAGGATTCTTTTTCAGGAGAGTTGAGAGAACTGAAGTATAGCGAGACACGTGAGTAAGAAAATCCCTAATAAAATTGATTATACCAAGGAATTGCTGAACTTGTTTTAGAGTAAAATGTGAATCCGGTAAATTCAGTAGTTGGCTGGCTAAATGAGGACCGGGACAGTATTGACCGTCAGAGGTGTGCATTCCGAGAAAATCTATTTCCGTTTGTCTGATGAAACTCTTTTTGTCTGAGAGCATGATACCATAGCGATTTATCAATTCGTGGAACTGACAAATGAGTTTGTTGTGAGAAATCTCGTCTGATAAGAACAATAAGATATCATAAATATAAATTAAGGCCGAATGTAGGATTGAATGAAAAATCCTGGTGATGACCTTTTGGAATAGTGAGGGAGCTGTCTTTAAACCGAATGGTAAAACTGTCCATTGGTACTGGGTATTGGGAAGACAAAATGATGTTTTGTATCTGTTATCATGATGTATCCTGATTTGCCAAAAGGCTCTTTTGAGGTCAAACTTGGAAAAAAATGGTGGCACCAGGGAGCTGGGAGAACATTGTGTTGGTTCTGGGAACTGAGAATTTCTCATCACGAAGAAAAAGATTAAGGAGTTTATAGTTAATGACTAATCATTTTTTTTCCTTGGAGTTGTTCTGATCGTTTGTCAATATAAAAGGATTGGCATGCCCATAGAGAGGAAGTAGGTTCAAGTAAACCTTGATAGAATAGCTCATCACACTCATTATTTGCTAACATGAGGTCTAAGGGTGACATGCCAGAATGAGAAGCCATAGTGAGATTTACATCTTCATTAAGCTTGAAAGGAAGCTTAATAAAGAAGTCAGGATTTTTCCACAGGGGCCTAGGGTGGCTGAAATCTGCATGACTGTTGGTACAAAATTTTAGTAGCCTTTGCTGAATTGGTTGGAAGAAAGGTTGAATTTCAGATAATGGAAAGATTTTGGGGATGCTAGAGAAGGCTTTGAAATTTCTTTTGTATCGAATTCCATTATGAAGAATTCGGAGAGACTTGCACTGGCAATAGACATCCTAGCCGATTAGGATATCTTTATTTTGTAAAGAAGTTCCAATAACGCGAGCCCAAAGAGTGCATGATGGAAAGATCTTAATACCAATCTTATTTTTGGAAATCAGATTAGTTGTAAATATTTGTCCATCAACTGCCTTAAAATAGTGGATATGAAACTTCTAAGCATTTGGAGGGAGAACCTTTGGGTTCATCATGGTGGTATGCGAGCTAGTGTCAATGTAAGCGATGGCATCAAATGGTTTGGAATACTTGTCAAAGAGTATTTAAATCGAAAGTTGAGGTCCTAATTGGGAATCAAGTTGTGTGGCCTGTTAAGAGTCTTGAATGGTTTCTGACTCAGAGGAGCCAGAGAATTCAGAATTAGATGAAAAGTCCGCGTCTTGGAGAATAAAGGCAGTGTTTTCATCGACACCTTCTTGCTCCGAGAAGATTGATTCAATATTGGCATCAGATGAGACTTTTTCTGCTATGTGTGCTAACTGATGAACCAGTTTAGCAGCCTCTACTTTCTTATTTGGGCATTTCTTGGCATAATGCCCTTTTTGTCCACAGATGAAGCATTTTTTAGATTTATTCCAAGCTCGTTTAGCCTTTTTTTAAAAGAATATGAACTTCTTATTTCCTTTGCGCTTGAAAGAGTGGAAATGTTATATATAATAATATTAAACAGGGTACTCATAAAGCAACTTGTCAAAGACAGTTAAGAACCTTAAACCAAAGAATCAAAATCTCATTTCTAATGTGCAGGATTCTCAACTAGAGGCAAGCATAGAGCATACTAGGACTATTACAGACTGCTTATTATCTCATAAAGAAATATTGAAGAGAAGGAGAGAATACTTAGAAAATCATGGTTTTTGAAACACACGGATTTTATTTCTAATTTTCGATGGATCTTACAAAGAGAGATCATCTCTTTTTATAGGAGAGATGATGGAAAACATCCAAATTAGCTTACAGTTAAATGCCAAACTCGTGGCATATAAGATAAAGGTTAACAGTGTAGTGATAAGAGGACCGACATAATAGTACAGCTACTGACACAATAAAGCACACTCGTGATACATATATACACAATAAAGCACACTCGTGAGACATATGTAATTATTACACATAGGAAAATAAAATACCCACGTTATACATGCATAATTATAGAGCAACGTAAAAGTCACGGGCTGGACAGGTTGCAATTGGTATGATATTCGTCATCCGAATCTTTTGCTCTACAAACGTGACAAAGCCATATGTCACGCTCTATGTGGTTTTATGGGTGGACTGGAATAGAGTCTTGGAATGGATGCCAGCTTAGAACAGGGTCTCTGATGACATCAGAGAAAATATAATACTGATGGGGTGGAACTCCATTAACGTCGCAAAGGAAATTGAGCAATGAGATCTGGAGATTCTGAGGATACAACTTTGGATAATCATATGTGGTGTGTCATTCATAGCAAACATTTGACGTCCAAAGAAGTCTCTTGTAAGGGTTGAAACGATAAGGACGATGGAATATCCAAATGCAAGAAACCGTTGAGGCAGATTCCCGATCAAGTTTCCATAGATTATAATAACCCATGAGTTTGGTGAGTTCGGACTGCCAATAAGAAAGGGAATTGAACCAAGTTAAGAAAGTTATAAGGAGAGAATCTTTCTGGGATGGATCATGGACAAAACCATATAAGGCTTGGAGGGGGAAAACGACGGCATGATGGTGGAGTATAGACATGCACCATAGAAACCATAAAACCTGAGGGGAGAAAAAGCAAAAGGGAGGCATTAAGAATGGGTCTAGGAATGGTTTGTTATTGTTGGAAAATTCATGTCGAATTCCTTGGCTCTGAATCTAGGCCAAATAGGTCCGCAAATGGGATTAAGCGAATTCTTAGATATGGGCAAGAGAAGGTTGTGTGTTAGGAGGAATTATTTCCGGTAGCTTTGGTGGATAAGACTTCATTGTAGGATTTGGGAATGAGGAGGATGATGCTGATGTAGCCATGAGGATGAGAGGTATAAGACCGTAAGAAGTGATGAGATGAATAGTTGATGGTCGAGAAAGCATATCAGCTATTATATTGTGTTGGCCTTTCACGTGTCGAACAGTGAAATCATATCTGGAAAAACAATTCATTAGTCTTAACAGTTGAGGATTAGAAGGAATCTTATTTCGAAATTCGAGGACCTTTGGAAAGGACGAGTTGTCCATTTTAACAATAAAGTTTTTTGTCCTGAGATGAAAATCAAATTTTTGGATTCCATTTTGACAGCGAGAATCTCCTTGTAGATCGTGTGGTAGTGCTGTTGGGCATCTTTGAATTGGCTGCTAGCATGCCCACAGTAACTTTTTTATCAATCCTTTTCTTCAATGAGAATGGCCCCCCAACATGTGTCACTAGCATCAGTTTGGAGGATGAGTTGGCCTATGGATGGAATAGTGAGGCCTAGAGGAGATTGGGCAATCTCCTTGAGCTTAGCAATAGCATCTGTGTGACATCTGTCCAAAGAAGGGAGATTTTTCTTTAGGAGAGCAGAAATGACCGAAGTGCATCTCATCACATGGGAAAGGAAATCTCTGATAAAGTTGACTATACCAAGAAATTGTTGAACTTGCTTTATAGTCAAATTGGAATCAGGGAATTCTAATAGTTGACTGGCTAGGTGAGGGCCTAGGTGGTATTTTCCATTTAAAATTTGCATGTCCAGGAAATCGATATCTTTTTGTCTTATTGAACTCTTTTTGTCAGAGAGAATGATTGGTTGATCAGACCATATAATTGATGAAGGAGATTGTTGTGAGAATCTTCATCAGAGGAGAATAATAAGATATCATCGATGTAAATCAAGGCAGAGTGGAGAATAGGATAGAAGATCCTAGTGATGGCCTTCTGGAATAATGAAGGGGCAGTTTTGAGGCCAAAGGGTAAAACTGTCCATTGATACTGGGCTTTAGGAAAACAAAATGCGGTTTTGTACCTGTCATCTAGATGAATACCGATTTGCTAGAAAGCTCATTTGAGATCAAACTTGAAGAAGATAGTAGCACTAGGGAGTTGGGAAAACAAGGTATTGGTCCTGGGAACTGGAAATTTGTCATCTCTAAGAAAAGATTGAGGGGTTTGTAATCATTGACTAATCTCTTTTTTCCCTGAAGTTGTTTAGCTCATTTCTCAACATAAAAAGATTGACATGCACAGGGTGAAGAGGTAGGTTCAATGTGTCCTTGCTTGAGTAGTTCATCACATTTAGCATTGGTCATATGAAGGTTAGAAAAAGACATTCCAAAAGGAGAGGCTTTTGTCAGGTTGACATTTTTATTGAGCTTAAAAAGAAGCTTAATAAAGAAATCTGGATTTTTCCATAAAGGATTTGGATGATGGAAATCGACATGACTGTTGGTATAGATTTGTAAGAGCTTTTGTTAGATAGTCTGGAAAGAGGGTTGGATGTCAGATAAGGGAAAGATCTTTGGAATACTGGAGAATGCTTTGAAGTTTCTTTTGTATCTGATTCCAGTGGGGAGGATCCGAAGATACTTGAATTGACAATAAACATCCCAACCAATGAGGATATTTTTGTCAGGAAGTGGGGTTCCAATGACACGTGTCCAAAGAGTATAGGATGAGAATATCTTAAGACCAATCTTAGCTTTTGTAATCAAATTAGTCGTGAATATCTTTCCATCAGCAGCCTTAAAATATTGGACATGAGATTTCCAAGCATCAGGAGGAAGAACCTTAGGATTTATCATGGTTAAATTATCATGGTTAAATGGAACTAGTGTCAATGTAGGCAATGTTATCAATAGGATTGGCATATTTTTTAGGAAGTGTTTGGATCAACCATGGATATTTTGGTCCATAATTTGATAAAAAAGAAAGAGAAATCTGACGTTTCAAAGATCAATTAGAACAGATGAACATAGACCCACTCATTCTCCACTACTCCCCAATTCGGGCCAAAACCTTACTTTTCTTCTCAGTCTTTATTCTTTCCTACATCTCCTCCATACTCTTCTCCCTTCAGACCTCTGAACTCTTCTTAGTATTTCAAATCCACTAGTGAATTATTTCGAAAGTATCCTCCTTTATCCTCTCCACTTTGGAAACCTACTTCCAAGCTATCTTCTTCCCGACAAAGAAACAAACAGCCAGCTCCACCAATTGACCCAATACTGTATACTTCTCAGCATCCCCTCCATACTTCCAACAGATCCCTTCCATCAGACGAATCAGATATTGACATCTCGTCAAATACCTCTTTCCAGTACTCCTCTTGTTGCCATAACTACCTCATAGCATTCTGATTCAACTGAAGTTGCTGATCTCATACAAGTTTTTATGGCTTCTCGAACAGATCCACAGCCATCCACCCAGACTTATGATTCCCCTAACGAATCCTCAACTGAACCTCCGCCTATTATTGAAGAACCACCAGAGCACCATGTCCCCGGACAGCCTCATGGATCTAAACCTATTAACGGTCCTTGGTTTGATCTCGGAGATTCAAACCCAGACTCATGGTGTAAGAAAATCTCAAAAATGAGTGCTTGGCTTGACCTCCAAATGGCCAAATCAAAACACAATCAAGAAGCAATCCTCGGATAATTCGTTTCCAGATTCACCGGTTCTCTTCGAGATTGGTATCAAGCCCTTGGACAATTACAAATTTTTCAAGCAGCCTTAACCTCTGATGTTATGGGCATCATTTTCAGATAATTTCTTGGAGATTTTGACAAATTCTATAAGCAAGCTAGGTAAGAGTTCTTCGAGATGCACTGCTGCTCACTCAGAAAGAAAGACATCGATTTTCATTACAAACGAATGTCTAGTAGATATCACATCCTTGGTGGTATCAATGACCAGAGTCTCAAGAATGTTTATATGAATTCACTCCCTGCTGAGCTCCATGATGAATTACACAAAGACAGATTCTTCTGGCAGACCCTTTACTGACATAACACCAGGTGAAATCCATATGTTCACCCTAAGTGCTTTGGAGAAACTTTGTGCCACTCAAAAGGTTTTCTCCAAGATGGTCAAAGAAGGAAAATGGTACGAAGCCCAATGCAAACAACCCTCGTACCAGATCAAATGCAAATCCTCAGAACAATGCATTTGCAAGACCAAGAAAGACAAGCATTTTCGTTCTACTAAACGAAAAGGCAAGAAGAAGTTCAAATTCTTCAAGAAGAAATCTCAACATGCATGGAATAAGTCTCAGAAATGTTTTATCTGCGGACAAAAGGGACATTATGCCAAAAAATGTCCTAATAAAAAGGCTAAGTCTGTTAAGCTAATCCAACAGCTAGCAGATGATGTTCCATCTGACGTCGATATTGAATCCATCTTCTTCGAACAAGATCATGTTGATGACAATACAGCCTTTGTGCTACAAGCTGTAGATTTCTTCTCCACCATTTTCGATTCAGAATATTCGAGTCTCTCTGAGACTGATTCTCTTCCAGTCACTTACAAAGCAACCCTAGTCTCCCACCAAGCGACGCACTTCGATGCACAACCAGGACATCAAGTCTCAATCCAAATACTTCCTTACAAATATGTCAATTCTGTTGCTGCCATTGCCTACATTGACACTGGTTCCATCACAACCATGATGAATCCTAAGGTTCTTCCTTCTGATGCTTGGAAATCTCATGTCCGATATTTTAAGGTTGTTGATGGAAAAATATTCACGACTAATTTGATTACAAAAGCTAAGATTGGTCTCAAGATATTCCCATCTTATACCCTTTGGACACGTGTCATTGGAACCCCACTTCCTGACAAAGATATCCTCATTGGTTGGGATGTTTATTGTCAATTCAAGTCTCTTCGGATCCTCCCCACTAGAATCAGATATAAAAGAAACTTCAAAGCATTCTCCAACATTCCAAAGATCTTTCCCTTATCTGACATCCAACCCTCTTTCCAGACTATCCAACAAAAGCTCTTACAATTCTGTACCAACAGTCATGCTGATTTTCATCATCCAAATCCTTTATGGAAAAATCCAGATTTCTTTATTGAGCTTCCTTTTAAGCTTAATGAAGATGTCAACACAACAAAAGCCTCTCATTCTGAAATGTCTCCTTCCGACCTTCATATGGCCAATGCTGAATTTGATGAACTATTCAAGCAAAGACTCATTGAACTTACCTTTTCGCCCTGGGCATGTCAAGTTTTTTATGTTGACAAACGAGCTGAACTTCGGGGAAAAAAGAGATTAGTCATTGATTACAAACCCCTAAATATTTTTTTTAGAGATGACAAATTTCTAGTCCCTAAGACCAATACCTTGTTTTTCCAACTCCTTGGCTCTACTATCTTCTCCAAGTTTGATCTCAAAGGAGCTCTCTGACAAATTGACATACATCCAGATGACAGGTACAAAACCGCTTTTGTCTTCCTAATGCCCAGTATCAATGGACAATTTTACCTTTTGGCCTAAAAACTGCCCCTTCATTATTCCAGAAGGCCATCACTAGGATCTTCTATCATATTCTCCACTTTGCCTTGATTTATATCGATGATATCTTTTTGTTCTTTTCTGATGAAGATTCTCACAATCATCTCCTTCATCAATTCTATGGTCTGATCAACCAATACGGTATCATGCTCTCTGACAAAAAGAGTTCAATAGGACAAACAGATATCGATTTCCTGGGCGTGCACATTTCAAATGGAAAATATCACCCAAGCCCTCACCTAGCTAGTCAACTATTAGAATTCCCTGATTTCAATTTGACCACAAAACAAGTTCAACAATTCCTTGGTATAGTTAACTTTATCAGAGATTTCCTCCCCCACGTGACGAGATAAACTTCGGTTCTTTCTGCTCTTTTAAAGAAAAATCTCCCTTCTTAGGACAGATGTCACACAGATGTTATTACTAAGCTCAAGGAGATTACCCAATCTTCTCTAGGCCTCACTATTCCATCCATAGGCCAACTCATCCTCCAAACTGATGCTAGTGACACATGTTGGGGGGCCATTCTCATTGAAGAAAAGGACAGACAAAAGAGTTACTGTAGGCATGCTAGCAGCCAATTCAAAGATGCCCAACAACACTACCACACATTCTACAAGGAGATTCTCGCTGTTAAAAATGGAATCCAGAAATTTGATTTTCATCTCAAGATAAAAAACTTTATTGTTGAAATGGACAACTCGTCCTTTCCAAAGGTCCTTGGATTTCAAAATAAGATTCCTCCTGATCCTCAACTATTGAGACTAAAGGATTGGTTTTCCAGATATGATTTCATTGTTCGACACGTGAAAGGCCAATACAATATAATAGCTGATATGCTCTCTCGACCATCAGCTATTTATCTTATCACTTCCTATGGCCTTATACCTCTCATCCTCATGGCTACATCAGCATCATCCTCCTCATTCCCAAATCCTACAATGAAGTCTTATCCACCAGAGCTACTAGAAATAATTCCTCCTGACACACAACCTTTTCTTGCCCGCATCCAAGAATTCGCTTAATCCCATTTGCGGACCTATTTGGCTCAGATTCAGAGCCAAGGAATTCAACATGAATTTTCCAACAATAACAAACCATTCCTAGACCCATTCTTAATGCCTCTTTTTTGCTTTTTCACCCCTCAGGTTTTATGGTTTCTATGGTGCATGTCTATACTCCACCATCATGCCGTCGTTTCCCCCCTCCAAGCCTTATATGGTTTTGTCTATGATCCTTCCTAGAAATATTCTCTCCTCATAACTTTCTTAATCTGGTTCAATTCCCTTTCCTATTGGTAGTCCGAACTCACCAAACTCATGGGTTATTATAATCTATGGAAACTTGCTCGGGAATCTGCCTCAACAGTTTCTTGCATTTGGATATTCCATCGTCCTTATCGTTTCAACCCTTACAAGAGACTTCTTTGGACGTCAAATGTTTGCTATGAATGGCACACCACATATGATTATCCAAAGCTGTATCCTCAGAATCTCCAAATCTCATTGCTCAATTTTCTTTGCAACGTTAACAGAGTTCCACCCCATCAGTGTAATATTTTCCCTGATGTCATCAGCGACCCTGTTCTAAGCTGGCATCCATTTCAAGACTATATTCCAGTCCACCCATAAAACCCCATAAAGCGTGACACATGGCCTTGTCACATTTGTGGAGCAGAAGATTCGGATGATGAATATCATACCAATTGCAACCTGTCCAGTCCGTGACTTTGTCTTTGCTCTATAATTATGCATGTATAACATGGGTATTTTATTTTCCTATGTGTAATAATTACATATGTCTCACGAGTGTGCTTTATTGTGTACATATGTATCACGAGTGTGCTTTATTGTGTCGGTAGCTGTACTATTATGTCGGTCCTCTTATCACTGCACTGTTCACCTTTATCTTATATGCCACGAGTTTGGCATTTCACTGTAAGCTAATTTGGATGTTTTCCATCATCTCTCCTTTAAAAAGAGATGATCTCTCTTTGTAAGATCCATCGACAATTAGAAATAAAATCTGTGTGTTTCAAAAATCATGAATTTCTAAGTATTCTCTCATTCTCTTCAATATTTCTTTATGAGATAATAAGCAGTCTGTAATAGTCCTAATATGCTCTGTGTTTGCTTCTAGTTGAGGATCCTACACATCAGAAATGAGATTTTGATTCTTTGGCTTAAGGTCCTTAACCGTCTTTGACAAGTTGCTTCGTGAATACCCTGTTTAGACCATGAGAAGGTTGTCAAGTGGGAAAACATTAATACTATAATAAGACGGTTCAAGGCTCCCTGCCCCGCCATGGTATCATATATATATATATATATATATATAATTTATATACATAAATTATATAATATATATTATTTAATTTATATATATATTATTATAATATATATAATAATAACATATATTATCTATTATCTATTATCATAAATACTATTATAATAATATATATTATAGTATATATATTAAAATATATTATTATAACATATATACTAATTATATATATAATATTATATATATATATATATACATAATATTACATAAATTTGTGATATTTTTAAAGATTTAAGGTTAAAAAGGTCTTTTTGAGACTTGTCTCACACATGAAATAGTCTAGCCTATGGTCTTAGATGGGACAGAATTTGGTGATTTTTGTCCCACCTTATCTCATTCTGTCTCATGCTAATGTCGTGTCAAACGTGGGACAAGAAAAAACTGTTTCACGTTGTCCCATCTCATCCCAAGTACCAAACACACCCTAGAAGAACAATATCTCACCATCTAGGTGTAACTAGGCCAAAGCTCAATGAGCTCAATGTAATTTCCCCTATGAAGTAAATAGATAAATTCTTATAGCAGAAAAAAATTCATTTACACCATAATTTGAAGTTATCCTTAAGCAACACGTGGTAGAATTTCTTCTCATGTAGGATATATAAAGAGTTTACTTTTGCTCACCCCTTTAATTGGGGTGTGAGCGCATTACCCCCTTCCCATTCAATGTCATATGTACTAAAATTAAACTAGAGTTAATAAATTATAATATACCAATTTTGCCCTTTATTTCTATAAAAGGAAAAAAGAAAATGAAATACCCAGAATTACACCCACACTATCAACTAAATTTTTTTTTTGAAAAACATTAAAAAAAAAAAAAAACCTCGAAATTGAAACAAACAAAAAAATTGAAATTCGAATCACCATCAACACCCATCATCTGTTCATCACCATCAACAATTCAACACCACACCATCATCCGTAGAAATCATCACCCACACCACATTAACACCAGAAATCATCATCAACAGCCATCAACTAAAAAGAAATTTGAAAAACATTAAAAGAAAAAAAAAACCCCGAAATTAAAACAAAAAAAAAGAAATTGAAACTCGAATCACCATCAACACTCATCATCTGTTCATCACCATCAACAACTCAACACCCACATAATCATCTGTAGAAATCATCACCCACACCGCCACCCCACCCATCAACAACCCTACCATAAATCAAATCATCACTAGAAGCCACCCAAACCCAACCTCTAGCCGTCGAAGAGATTGACGCCACTGGAGATAGAAGATTGCGACAGCTGAAGAAGATCGATGTTGGAGAAGAGAGAGAAGACAATAAGAAGAGAGAATTTTATTTATTTATCTTAAAGAACTGATATTTGTTAAAAAGTTTAAATTTAAGTTCCTTTTTTAAATTTACCTGTTTACCCTTATTCATTTAATATCATTTCTAACTTGTTAACTCTAGGTTAATTTTAGTACACATGGCATCGAATGGGAAGGGGGGTAATGCTCACCCCTAGTTAAGGGGGTGAGCAAAAATGAACTCATATATAATAATATTAATAATAAAAGGTAGAATCACAAGTAATAAGCCTAATAAAAAATAAATAAATAAATAAATAAATAAAAACTAGCTTCTGTATTTCTATGACTAAAACGAATCTAAATTCTCCATTAAAAAGCTTGTTGATAGTAAAATTTAGTCGATAATATAGAGAATTTCCAATGCTAATGTGAGTTGTGACAAAATTAGATGTCACGTTGAATGAACATCCACTTTATTAAAAAATTCAACTCCAATACAACATCTCTAATATAATTTCAAGTTGATGTGACAACTTTTTTTTTAGAGGCTGTCAACATGAGTCTCTGATTTCAGAGGGTCTGTTGGACAACCATCTTGTTAACCCAGTTAGCAACCACTCTTTTCTTCAATTTTATTTTATTCAACAATTCTAAAGTATATTTAAAGAGATCAATAATAAATTGACATGTTATTAAAAACATGTATTTTACAAGTGAAGCATTGGAGACCATTTTTTCATTTGGATGTCTATCAAGTTTAGTTATAAGTCATATATGAAGCAACTGACTTGATAATGTTGACATATCGTAATTTTTTCAAATGCAAGTCACATTACCATTGAAGATACTCTTAGACCACACTAATGCCAGTCAATCCAAAAATTTGGTTCAAAAATCAATCCAAATGATGTGGCAAGTGATTTATCCTTACCATATCATTCACCACGTCGTATCATGATTTGTGTAATGATGACAACTCATTTGCTACATTAGTTGGGTTGAATTTTAAATTAATTTTTTAGGTTGTATAGTATTACTCTTTAAACAATTTAGTCAATGATCAGCGTGATGTGTATGATAGTCAACAACCGAATATTTAGGTAATTAACTCTGCCTAGAGACTTCAATGATTGATGTTTGTTCAGCTTTCAGGGTCAGTAAGTGCTCATCGATAGTAATTGAATAATTGAGAAAATTCTCAATAAAAAACCCACTGCAGTATCTAATTAAGCTAACATGAAAAAATATGATATAACTAAAACTAGTGGTGGCAAAACAAGTCGGCCCAGGCCCGTTGGGCCCGGGCCCGTTAGGCCGTTTTGCATAATGGACCATGCCGGGCTTGGCCTGTTAGGGAAACAGGTCGGGGCGAGGCTGGTCTATTAAGGAGAAGGGTGGACCCAGCATAGGCCCAGGCTTGTGCTAGGACAGGCCAGGCCGGGCATAGGTCAGGCCTGTGGTGGGCCGGCTCGTTAAGGCCTTAAAGGCCGAGCCCAACGGGCTTCGAATATTATTTTTTTTAAACATTTTTTTTATATAATATTATTTTTTATACATTGTAATAGTTTTGTGTAATTATTAATGTAATAATTTTAATATGAAATATAACATTATTCATTTCATACAACACTTAATTAGTTTTCGATAAATAATATTTTTGTAATTTCTTATTAAATTTGTGGTGAAATGTATAAATTATAAATCATGATTGTTTCGTTAAAAACATTACCAAGAAAAACCCAATGGGATAAAAACTTGGTATGGAAAAAAGAGTACAATCGGAAAAAAAAAAATTAAGTATTTACAATTACATCAGCTCGCCATTTGGTTGCTACTGGAACTCTCTTCGATGGTCATGTTAGAGAAGTCATCCATGAGTTCTTTGGTTTCCAGTTGATGTTGTCGTCTGAATCTTGCATTTTACCAATCCTTAAGGCATGTTAAAACTTCCACTGCATCATGGGCCAATGAACATCTTCTTTCTTTTAAAAATTGTAAAAGATTTTTAAAAATGTAATTTTTAAAAGTTTTTAATATTTTTTTTCTCCTCCAACGGTCACTTGGTTAATCACAAAAGCCACCTTTAAATTCAAATTTTTTTTTAAAAAAATTTTAATTTTGAATTTTTTTCTAGTGGGCCTTAACGGGCCGCCCGTGAGCCATGCCAGCCAGAAATTTCTTTTGCAAATTTTTTTAGGGCCCACGGGCCGGAGTAGGCCATACCGGGCTCGATCTGGTACTTCACCATGCACCTGGACCACTTGCTTAGCAGGCTTGGGCCTAGCCTGTTAAACTACTGGGCCGAGTCAGCCCGGGCCCACTAACGAAAAGAGCCAGTCCGGGTGGCCCACTGAAGCTTGGCCCGTTTTACCAGCACTAACTAAAACCATGGATTTTCAAAATATGATATAACTAATGCATACATTTTAAATTTGTGGGTTATGACCCCTCATAAAACATAATTTTAACTAAATTAGAAATGTATTTTCTTGTGTTGGATTCGTCTACTGAATATTTATAAATTTAATGATTAATTAAACTAAATGGAATGTATAAAATACTTAGGAAATGATATGTTCATTATTTAAAATATTTTAAAGCTCAATAGGTAAATTTTGGTAAGACTCAAGTTGTTTAATTAATTCCTATGATGGTTGGTCTGTTGTCTCTTGATGTATATAATATGTTTTGCATTTAATGACATCGATCTCATGTCATTAGAGGTGGTAATGGATCGGATTAGGGATGGATACCCCGATCTCCATCCTCGTATCCAATTAAAATTTATGTTTTCATCCATGTTTCTAAATAAATGGGTCAAACTTAGGGAATCCGCAAATTGTGGTAGCTATATTCATACCCACTCTGTCCATCCCCATATTCGATAAAAATGTTAATATTTTATATTTTAGTTGGTAGTTTAAGGTTTGGTTCTTATTTTATGAACTAGCTTTTTATGTTTTTAGTAATAAAAAAATTTATTATTTTTTATATAATTAGAATTAACAATTACATAATAAATTTGATATATTTATAAAATATTGAAATTGATGATAGATGTGGGCGAGGTGGATATTCATAGACCATATTCCTCATCATCCCCGCTAATAAAATAGATATTATGATCATATCCATCTTCACTCCATCCCCTATATAATAGTATTTATCCTTATTCTAAATGGAGTGGAGTCTTACACTATGTTTGGTTTGATGGAAAAGAAATGAAAGGAAATGAAAGGAAATGACAGTGAGGAAAGGAAAGGAAAAGAAAGGAAATGAGAGGATAGTGATTTTAATGAATGTTGTTTGAATGTTTATGGGTGGAAAGGAAAGGAAAGGATAGTGGTTTTACTTTATTTACTAAAATACCCTTCTTTTAATAATATGAATACCAACAATATATAGGGTTATTTTTGGGATTTTGAAAAGTTATTAATGGTGGATTCCTTTCCCTCCATTTTCTCTCAAATTTGGATAGAAAACAATGTGTCTAAAATAGGAAGAAATTATTCCCCTCATTTCCTTTAATTTTCCTCAATTTCCTTTCCTTTCCCTCTCATTTAACCATCCAAACAAAAAATTAGAAATCCCTTCAAATCCTTTCCTTTCTCTCCAATTCCTTTGAACCAAACATAGTGTTAAAGATCCATATCCATAGATAATTTGGTCATCCTTAGGTTTGAATGAAATAACATGAATACCAATCCCACATTGAAACGTTTAGGGGCTATCCGGTAGCTTGATTTCAAGTTGATTTTGTTTTCGTTTTTCGAAAACAATTTCGAATTCGAATTCGTTAATCCTTTTTCATTTTGATTCAAAAAACAAAAAAAAAAATGGAATGAAAAACAAAACCAGTGTTTTAATTGAAAAATATGAAAACATGTTATATAGCACATCATATAACGTTTTTCAAAGCTGGTTTTGTTTTTGTTTTTCAAAAATGAAAACAATGTTTTTGGTTTCAGTATCGAAATCTAAATACGAGTCTGGTAATATATCCTGAAACTAGATATTGAATATGAAAATGTAAAAAACGCGTTTGATATCATTTTACATGCCAAAATTAATGAGTTGAATTTATTTTATTTTTTGTCAGACATTTTTTTTTTAAAAGGCAATTTTTTTTTTTTTGTTTTTTTTGTTTTTTTGTGAGGCAAATGTTATCCCATTAGATCAAAAATGTCATTTTCAACAACTTTACATTACTAGTTCAGGCACACTAAAAGAGCAGACTACTATTTTCATTGGTATTCAAAATGAAATAAAATTACTTTATACATACTTACAAAAGAATACATCAATCAATTGGGTGTTTATCAAGTTGGCTAGATGTATAATGTACGGAAAAGGCAAATTATTAATCAGGCCAGAAAGGCCACACGGGCAGCAAAGCTAAACCCAGAACACAGCAAGGCACAGTAGCCCAACAAGAACAAAGCAACAGCAAAAACAACGCAGAAAAACTACAGAAGCAGCCACGCAACAGAAGACACAAAACAGAGTTGCAGCAAGAGAAAAAAAAAAGCAAATTAAACAAAGCCCCAGCGCCTCAAAAACAGAATCAGGAATCCCCCCAAACCACAAAGTCTCCAGAATTGCTTGAACCCCCAAAACAGATATGGGCAACGCCCAGAACAGGAAGAATTTCTCTGATTTTTCAGATTCCCTCTATTTTTGTTCAATTTTTAGACTTGATGCCCTCTGTTTTTGTTCAATTCCCATTGTCATAGCAATAATGGGTTCCAAAGATACAAAAAGAAAACAATATCGAGCCTTAATCTACCAGAAATTCTGCCCTCCGAATCCGTCAAAATTTGATGGAACTTCACGAAGCTTAGGGTTTGAGTCAGGGTTTGAGTCGTAGCAACTATGACAGTGTCGGAAAAGAAGAATAAGAAGAGAGAAGCAAAGGAAGAAGAAGAACAATGATGAAGACCAGAGATTCGAAGAAGAAGAAGAATAGTGACAGTGAAGAAGAGAGAGTGAGATGAAGAAGAAGAACATCGGTGAAAGAACAAGAAAAACAGAAAAAAATTAAAATTAAAAAAAAAAATTTATTTAAAGTGAAAAATAAAATAAAAAACATCAAAAAGTTATTTTGGAAATTTTTGACTGATATTGTTTTTGTTTTTGTTTTAAAAATAAAATAGAAAACAAAATGGAAAACGATAACGACCTCATATTCCAAATCATTTTCGAAAAATGAAAAATGAAAATGGGTTTGAAAAACTATACAGGATAGATATTTTCCTTGTTTTTCATTTTGATTTTCGTTCTTTTTTTTTTTTCTCTTCCTTTCTTTCCAACGCTTCTGCAGCCCCTTTTCTTCTTCTTCTTCTACTTTTTCTTCTTCATTTCAAAATTCTTTTCACTGTAAGCAATTTCAAACACAAAATTCTTTTCACTTCCACCTAGCTTCTTTCAAATCCAACACTTTAAATCCATGAAAACCCAACACAACAACGTTTCAAATCCATGAAAACCCAACACAACAACAATACTTAAAATCCATGAAACCCCAACATGGTGCGTGCCGCTAAAGAATCCGATGTCGACAAGGAGCTTGGTGGCATCGTGCTGGTGGTGGGGGTGCTGTGGGTGGCGGTGTTGATAGAAACAGAGGTAGAAGGTTTGAAATTTTTTTAAGACGTTTTGATGAGATGCTAAGGTTTGTTAAATAAATTTGTTCTTTTTTTTTATTTTTTTGACAAACAAACAGACTTAGCATATAACTAAAAATGAATTGCGAAATTAAAAAAAAAAAAAATTAATGAATAGAATATTAAAAAAAAAAAAAAGTGAACAACTGCCTTGATTATATATATATATATATATATAGTCCTTTTTTCCACGGTGCGTTATCATATAACTCCATCAGTATATTGTATATGGGTCATAGATTATTGAGAAGTTTTGACAAGTACATACACTTTGAGTCAAGTCATATAAATCTAATTGTTCATATATAATACACCGATAGAGTTATATCAGGATGCAATGACTTTAAAATTTTCCTATATATGTGTATGTATTGGAACCATCAATTATAAAAAAGTTTGATAAGAAAAAAAAAAAAAAACAATATACTGCAATAAAACAAAAAAAAAAAAAATTGTAAACCATTAAAAATTCAGTTGCTTTTACTTGGAATTTCTTTTTTTCTTTAAATTTTTATTTATTTATTAGCTACGCTCATGCATCTTTCATATATATATAAATACACTATTTTTTGTACGTAAGGATATTTTTGTAATCAACTTTGTATAAATTTGATTCAATTTCTAATTTTTAAAAGTTAGTAAACACAATAATGAAATTTAGTAACTTAATTCCGATTTCTTTTCTTTCCATTTCCAGTGAAACTTGATTCTAATTCCTCTTATTCCCGATTAGTAAACGCGCCCATAGTGTAATTAGTTTAAATAGTTAATGATTGAAAAAGGCTTGGCTTGGTAATGCGTGTACTGGGTTTGTGGCTCAGGCTCTGTTTCTCTGTTTCTTTTTTCGGCTTTAAAATAGCAAGTTATTATTTTCAACTTAAATATTGAAATATTTCTGAAATTCACTGGGCGATTATGATCAAAACTATTTAATGTTGTTTTTTTAAAAACCCAGCAAATTGTAAAAATTAGATAGAGAGAGAGCAGGTTTTTTTTTTTTTTTTTTTTTTGGGTTGAGTTAAGTTTAGAAAATAAATAAAAAGGGTAGTTTTAAAAAGAAATCGAATAAATTTTTAAATTTTTAAAAATAAGGTATTATTAAATCATTAGTGGGTTACCAATAGCACCACTCAATTAAATTTCTATAATTCTAGGTTAATGTAAAAATCAAAATCAAAGTCAAAATTGATATTACAAGTTTTTATATTTTTAGTTAATTCACCTGACGTGTTTTTACTGTTTTTATTTTCATAATATACCTTTCTAACATAACGTGTTTTCAGATTTCAAAATTGAAACCAAAAATAGTTTTTCTTTTTCTTTTTCTTTTTTAAAAATAGCAAATGAAAAACGTTTACATGACGAACCCTTTAAACTTTCCGTTTGGTTTTATAACTATTCATTTTCAACAACCTATTTGAAGCGTCCAACATGGATAACAATACTAATATACAGTTTAATATTACATATCAAAAGGGCTTTGATCTAATTTAAATTAATTTTTATTCTTTTATATTAATTAATTTAATTCCCATAAATAGCATTGTTTTTTAATCACTTCCACGTCTTGTATTCTATGAGGCTATCACTTGTTAAACTTCAAGCACAAATAAGGGCTGAAATTAAAAGCCTCTAACCTCGAAAATCAAGTTAGTATTTCTATTTTAATGTGTAATTTTCGTGTTGTTGTATTTTCACATTACAATATAAAGTTTCTGAATTTTGTTTTAGTATACACTTATTGTATAATTATACTCTCTTATTTATCTATTATGCTCTCACTTATTGATGTGTTATGTTTCCAACAGTCACCCCGCGCGTGTATAGCAAAATTGAGATTGGTCAATTTATCTCCAAATTTTAATACTCGTAAGTATATAAATAAGGAAATAGTATAGCTAACTAAGCATATATATATATATATATATATATTGTGCCACATAGACTGATTTAATTCAAGAATTCTTACTAATTAAAGCGAAACTAAATCCTAATTGGAAAATTTAATGAATGAAAGTTGATTTGTTAATCTTTTAGCTAAACCTGAAAATTAATGAAAAACAATTAAAATTTTAAAAACAAAACGTTCATAGCAAAGCATAATCGAAATTCTAGTACGCTAAACACTAAAGCAGTTGATTTCACTATAACCATCACACAAACTCAAACGAATCCATCAAATTCTATGTAAATTGTCAAACATCATATAAACTCTAATTGCATGGTATCTACAATTAAACGTTTATGATATTTATGGTAAGAAGAAGCAAATATCAAGTATGACATCTAATTTTTCTTGCATCAAATTAACTTAATATTAGCCGATGATCAAACATTCAAATCAAGCACAACAATAGATATTCAATAAGGGATAAAAACTTGAAATTAACATTAACAAAAGAAATTAAGTAATGATATATATTTCGGCTGCATATCTTATCCCTAACAAAGAGAATTAGTTCATGGAAGCAATCCTAAAATGAAAACATAAAAGAAGAATGAAAAAACCCAGAAAATCTATGGAGTGCCGCCCAAAAACTCTTTAATTTTTCTCCTTTTCACTTCTTCTACCTGATATCGATGCTATATTTATTTCTCCTTTAAATAGGTGTGTATAAAGTCTTCTTTAAGTGCCCTAATCAACCTCCAACAAGTCCAACTCAAAGCACATCCAAAATAGGAAACTCAATCCTACCAACTTTAGGATTCTTCATCTAATCTTAACTGATTAATATAAGAGTAAGGCGTACCAATTTTTTTCCCCAAATTCCGTCTCAAATAATGTGAGACGTGAGATATTAACATCACATTAGTCACCATTTAATTTCATGATTTATAAGATGCTGACACCTTACGTACCATATCATTTGAGATAGAATTTGAAAAAAAAAAAAAAAATTAGGACATCTACTTTACTCTTAATATAAAGGATTTAGGACCAGCTAATAATTGAATTAAAATAGGGGTACGGATATTGATACTCATAAATATGATAAACACATCTATATTTATAAGTACACCAATGTCGAAAATTTAAAATTAAAATATTACTATAAACACTCATCTTAATGCCAATAGTAATCTTATTTAAATGAATGTTTTCATTTTAATATAATTTATTTATAAACCATCTTAAGTTATTAACACACCGACTTTCACAAATGATAAATTCTTAAGTTTTCCAGACTCGAAAACATAGTCCAGAAAATTCTTAAATTCTTAAATTTTGATATCTATCAAGTTAAAACAGAGAGAAGTCAACGATGTCAAGTTGTTGATATTTATTACAACAGATTTCACATTATCAAACCACCGTTGATCTCTTGGATACACAACAATGCTTAAAGTTTCCGATGCGTGCAGCCTTGATTAAATCCCACTTGAAATCACTGTCTTCATTCCCTCCTTCCACATACATCTTTTTAATCCACTTCTCTTTATCATGATGATGATTGGCACAGATCTATCAAACAAAGTTGTTGGAGAGACTCTTGATCATTTTTTTATTGATTGGTTTCTTTTTCAAACCTAAGAAACTTGGAAAGAACATCTTGATCAAGAAAATTTCATTATCCATACTTGCAGCCCTCGAAATCCCACCCGACTCCTTCGTTTTCTTTTGTTTCTTCATTTGGTTTTCTGCTTTGAACCGAAGATTTTGATAATGGGAGATTTTGATACTTGAAATAAAATTCGGGTTTAATTAGTGATATAGTTGAAGATATTAGTGTAATTAATGGGTGTACATAGTATTTGATTTATTTTTAATTAAATTAATTTGTCCTTATTGGTAAATTCCTATTAGGGTATTTTTATAATTAAATTTTGATTTAATAGCACCAGACCCCCCTGAAGTGTACGTGAATTTGAAATATGCCCCCTGAATGTTTTTTTTCGACAGTAAACCCCTCGAACTCTCATTTTCTTTATACCACCCTTATGGAGATGCCCCCTCCTCAGGGGGCAATAAAACAAGCAAGTGCAAAAAAAAAAAAAGAGTTCAAAGGGTTTATTGCCGAAAAAAAAAACATTCAAGGGGCATATTGCAAATTCGCGTATACTTCAGGGGGGTCTGGTGCTATTAAGTCTTAAATTTTTTATTAAAATATAAGTGTACTTATCATATTTATGAGTGTCAATATCGACACCCTTAAAATAGATATTAGGCCTCCATTAATTGTCCTAAATACTCATAACCCGTCCAAAGTCTTTTATTATTATTATTATTATTATTATTATTATTATTATAGGATAAGTAGCATGGATGATTTTTCGAATTCTCGCGATAAATTTAGGGGCTGACCTTTTGATAGTAAAATCGATGTAACTTCTTTTATAAAACTTGATATAATGAACGGTAAAATTCTCTGAAAAGCTAACTTCCAGATCTCCGAAAAGCTAACTTCGTATGTGGTTAAAAACTAATTTAATATGGTTATTTTTAACAATTTTCATTTAAAAAAAAAAAAATTTGTGTGTTATAAGACCAAAATACTATTACAGCTGTTAAATTTGACTAACGGTAGATTAATTCATATATATATATATTATTTTTATATTGTCAGTTTGAACTGATATAAAATATATCGGTTCCTTGTATGTACTTGTCAAAGTATCTTTTAAATCCAATAACTCATAAGCAAGAAACTGATATATTTTAGTATTTTAGTATATATATATATAAAAGAACAACCGAATGACCGATTAACATAGTGGCCAAATTGACTTTTATATATATATATATATATATATATATAATATAAATGACTGAATGACCGATTAACATAGTGGCCAAATTGAACTCTATATACATTCGTAATTTAATGATAGGGATCCCGTGATCCCAAAATGGAAAGGTTAACAAAATTTATATTTTCATGAAATATTAGGGACTAGACTGAAAGTTCCCGAACAATAAATATAAATATATATATGAAAATTTTTAAGTTAATGTGTCATGATATAACTTCATCGATGCGTTAGATGCAGACCATTAGATTTATATGTTTTAATTCAAAGGGTATATATACTTATTAAAATTTCTCCATAGCCTATGGCCAACGTACGACACAGTGATATGGAGGTAAATCAAAACGCACATAGGGGGAAAGAAGTCAAAATATATATATATATATATATATAAATAATTTTTTTTTACCTTTCTTCGGTTTGGTAAGTGTAATTCGCAATAGAGGTTAGAGGAGTTGGTCCGGACACCTCGCGAGTCGTATTTTCTGGGGAAGCTTGTAGTAGAGAGAAGAAGACTAAAATTCAAAAGCACGATGGGAGATAGCATCGCCGACGACGATTTGCTTCTCAAGAACTTCTTCGCCGAAGTCAGCGAAGTCGAGAGAGATAACGAAGTTGCCAGGTCTCTCTCTCTGAATCGTTATTTTTACGCCATTTTATGCTTTTTTTTCTTCTTGGCGACGATTGGTTTTATTAATACGCAATTAGGGTTGTTTATGATATTGTATCTATATTGTTTTATATGCCTGTGAGTTGTTAATCATCCAATTGCTCTCGATTCATAGCAGTTTGGGCGTGAAACATTCATATAATTTGCTTTTTATATATGCATCTGGCTTTTACTCTTGTCTTGCAACCTGGTAGTTTATGGTCCAATGAATATGCATAGTTTTACATCTGATGAAATACATACGTGAATTGAAACTCTTTAATTTTGGTGGGTATGTATTGCTTTGTACTGCACATTGAGGCTAAATAATTATTTAAATAGCTACTCAAGGCATCAATTGTAGAGATGAATTTGGCTTTTTGCAGATAAAATAAAAATTAAACACTAGAAAACAAGTCTTTAGATGGATGGTTGATATGTAGGAATCAGAGAAGTTGAAAGAGCGAAACCTATGATGATACCTAGAATAGAGCCTTGCTTGAGCTTTCTGATATTGCATGTCTCCACTTCCACTCTCGAAAACCACTACCTTTTCTTGTTCAAGGCACATATTTGACCTAGGATAAAGAACCCTCTATGGTGACTTTATACCATCAATCTAGTGTATTGTTTTGGAGGTTATCTGTCCCTCTCTTTAGACTTCTTTTTTTTTTTCTTTTTTTTTCTTAAGAGTTTATCATAAGTATTTTTCATATTTCTCCTCTTCCATGAAGGATCTCTCATCTCTGTTGTTTTATTTCACTTTTAATAATATCACCTTCTACTCTCCTAGGGAAAATGGACATGATTAATTACTTTCTACAATTCACTGTATGTAGTATGTATTGCTTTATGCTAACTTACTCTTGTCCTTGTTTGAAAACTGTAAAAAATTATAGGATTCTTTCTTGCTTCAAGCTAAATCCATTTGAGTACTTAAACCTACCATTTGATGCCTCTCTAGATGATGTAAAGAAGCAGTATCGAAAGGTAATTTTTCTTTTTCTTTTTCTTTCAAAAAAGTAGAAAATGAGTGGAGTAATCATTTGTTTATAGTTGCATCTCATGATTCTGCCATTTGTTGACATATTTCCTTTTTGAAACATTTATAGTTATCTTTGATGGTTCACCCTGACAAATGCAAGAATCCACTAGCAAAGGAAGCTTTTGGAGGTAAATAGATCTGTGCTTTGCCCTTGTACAGTGAGAGGATATAAGGTTATCATGTTATGGTTCAGATTTTTACTATGTTTCCTTTTATATAGTATCTGTAAGATCATGTGAGAATGCCATTAAACATTTAGAAGCTTTAGTTTGTGAGAGAACATGCTTGGTACCATAATCAATGAGTTTTGTGTTTGGCAACTTATTTTTAGCGCATTATATAGCATTAAATTGTGAAAGTCTATTATTATTATTATTATTATCATTGTTGTTGTTGTCGTTGTTGTTTTTAGCGCATTATATAGCATTAAATTGTGAAAGTCTATTATTATTATTATTATTATTATTATTATTATTATTATCATTGTTGTTGTTGTTGTTGTTGTTGTTTTTAGCGCATTATATAGCATTAAATTGTGAAAGTATTAAATTGTGAAAGTCTATTATTGTTATCATTGTTGTTGTTGTTGTTGTTGTTGTATGGTGTTTTGAAAATTTTAGGTGCGTAATTGTTGTTGTTTTTGAAGGTGTTTTGAAAGTTTTAGGGGCGTAATGGTGTAGGCCAATGAGAAGTGTTTTGAAAGTTTTAGGGGTGTAATGTTGATTATTATTATTATTATTATAATTATTATAATATTGTTGTTTTTGAATGGTGTTTTGAAAGTTTTAGGGGCGTAATGGTGTAGGCCAATGAGAAGTTAACACAAAGGTGCTCTTAAGATAAATCGGAGAAACAAAATAGTTGTTGTGGCCTGTGGGCAGAATATTTTGGTGTATGGTGAAAAGATTGGCTGGAACTTAGGCTTGAGGCTTACTATTAATATCTGGGAAACTAGCTTCAGTACTTATTCTTATTAAATTCACTCTTTTAATCAATTTCTTTCAATATTGGTACCCTTCGGAATGTAACATGTTGGTGTTTTATGTTCAAATCAGATTATCCAGAGGTTATGCTGGATTGAAAACATGGCCGAGAGTGTTCCGCTTTTAAATTTAGTTTGCTAAATATGATATGGATTTGAACTTCTTAGAATGCCAAAAATTTTGTGTATATCATTTTTAATATTTTTGAGCAATCGGGTTTCTCTTCTTTTTAATTGAAAAAAAAAAAAGAAAAAAAAAAGGAAGCCCTTGAAAGATGGTAAAGAATTATGAAAAAAAGGCTTGGAGAGTTCTGATTCTAGACTGAAAGTAATATTTAACTGGTCGTCCAGGTGAGGTACATTAACAGAACAACACGATTTCCCGCATGACTAATGTGGACTCTTAGCTTTGGGGTTGGGTGGCAAAAATAGACTTAATTATGCATTTCGTTTCTCTTCTCTCCGGAATATCAGCTTGTACAAAGCTGACATCTACTGGCTACTACTGAGCATTAGAGTCAGATTCAGCAATGGATTGGTTTCAAGAATTTGGCTTGTTCAAAGTTGTCTAACTTCATGCTATTTCATCTTGATGCCTGGCTATATAAGGTCTACAAATGATTTTTCTAAGCAGCTTCAAACTGCTGTCAATTTTGATATATTTGAATGCTAATGATTTTTTATGTGTCAAATGTTATGGAGTTGGCTTTGGGCACAGTTGTAAAGTGGCAATAGTCTGTTCAAGATCAAAATTAGTTTTGGAGCCTATCAATGAATGTTAATCAGAGTTATGGATTGAGTCAAGTGGATTAGAAGACAGCTGCTTGCAACTGTGGGTTGAATCAGAGAATAGTAGAGGGAATATTAAGAGCCTTAAGCTCTTTTCGAGTGTATGATTGCCTACTTTAAACAGTGGTTGCTTGGGAAATTTATAGATATGATTGTCTAGACTTATGCTGTTTTCATCTCTTTTATTCTTCTTTTAATTCTTTGTTTTTACTAACAAAAACTGCTTCAGCAGCATATGAATATGTCTGAATACTCCTTGGTGTTTGATGTGCAATAATTGTTTGAAGTATATTGCTAATTTGTTTCTTTATTGTTTAGTTGAATAATGTTGTAGGATTTTAATAGGAGAATGAATGTTGTAGGATTGAATTGCTTCTCCAGCCTTTTGTGCTTCTTTACTTCTGGAGAAATTTTTTTCTTTTGGTGGGGAGTTAAAAACTAAGAATGTATGGTTGGTTTTATGCCATTGAAGCATTGTTTTGGGTAATTTGGGCAGAAAGGCATTGTAGAATTTTTAAAAGCAACTAAAGGAGAAGGCTGCAGGTTTTTGTGGGATAAGGCATACATTATTCAGCTTCATTGTGGCCTTCGGTTTCCAAAGAATTTCAATACATAACTGGGAAGGTGTTGTTAAATGATTATATCTTATTTTGTAGGTTATTTATAAGATGGATGTTTTTCTTTGTGGACTGCTGGTCCAGTTTTTGTAAACTAATTAGTTTATATTAAAATTTTGTTGTTTCATATCAAAAAAAAAAAAAAAAAAAAAAAAGAATTTGGCCAACTAATGAATAGATGGTTGGTTACTTGGTTGGCAACCTATCATTTAAATTTAAATTTTATTTGTTTTTGGGTGTCATCATGAATATCATTATTTTGTATGCTTTCATATACAAAAGATGTTGGGCACGATGACACTTCTCTACGGACATGAACATTTTAAGTGCAGCAGTTAGCAAAACCTAGATTTAATAGTGTCATTGTGTAGAAACCATTTTTTCTTTTGAGGCTTCCAAAATGTAACTAAGACTATTGTTATCTTAAATGTTGTTAAGCCTCCAGGTCTAGATTTAAGAGGAAAGTAAATACAAACATCAGACAAATTGATTTAGGAAGTTAGGAATGTCCAATCATTTTTCTGATACATTGGATATCCTACTTCTATTATTGTTCTGTTTGTTTAAGTGTGAGAGTTTTCCTTTATAGTTATGGGATTTATTTGTCTTTGTTGCGGACAACAGATTGAGAACTTGGTTCATGTTTGATATGGAAATTCAAGGTAGCGACGTAGCGTGATTAAGTAAATGATTACATTTGAGATTTCCATGCTTATTTGGAATTATGGAAAATGAAATTTGAAATGTGGACAAATGTTTTCTTTAGAAGTAGTGAATTCTACATTCAACGGTGGTAAAATCCTAGGAGCAAGGTGTTTGTTGAGAATGATGTGTGTGTGTGTGTAAGAATCTTGTTCACTTTCTCTTTTCCTTTTTTTGTCCCCATAATAATGTGTATGTGATGAACATTGCAAGAGCACAGTTGTCTATAATAATATCCATGATGATCTAGCATGTGTTCTAGATTCTAAATTTGCTGCCATAGTTCCTTCTCATCCTGCAGTCATTCACCTTTGGTGTTATATTTGTTAGCTGGGATCTTTATGTTCTTTGCTTACTATATATTTGACTTTTATTTATTCCCTTATTGTCTATATGTAACCTCACTGTCAAAAATAAAATTACTTTTATTAAATTATTGGGATATTAATTAAGTGGTAGTTTCAGAAACGAGAAATTAAAGAATTGCCTTGTCGGTAATGTTTTAGATTTTAAACATGAGCGAGTCTCTGATATCTGAACTACTATAACCCCCTAATGCCTTATTAAATGAATGTTTTTGGTTATTTGATGCTTGGTTATGTTCGTGTCTATGGCTGGCTCAGTGAAGGAGTATTGAATATAATTTCAAGTAATTCATCATAATTATGGATAAAAGCAATTGGTATTTTATTTCTTGTTTTCTTTTCGTTTCTTTTTTCATCCTAGTGTATAATGGAGTTGCTTACCAACCTAAAACTGTTGACACTTGAACAGCATTGGCAAAAGCCCAGCAACTATTATCTGATGAACAAGAAAGGGATTATGTTCTTACCCAAGTTAATTCAGCAAAAGGTGAGCTTTCAGCTCTAATACTTTGTGGTTTGATCTTAACTGCTTTCTGAAGTTCCTGATTAAGCATCTTACTTTTGCTTTTCTTTTTATTGCATTAAATACCCTCTAATTAGGCATTTTATTTGTGTATTCCTTTTCCATTTTCTTTCTTTTGCGGATAAATGCATATATATCCTTTGCATTTTAACATTTGATATTGCCATATTACAAGGACTTTTGTTGAAATTTCTTACTGTGCTTGTTACTTTTGTGCCCTTATGTTAACTTTTCTTATTTTGAACCCTGAGTTGTAACATAATGCAATCTTGATCTGTATCTTCTGTTCTAGAGTATGAATTGCAACATTTTATTTTTATTTTCATTTCTTTCCTAAATACTAGTGATTTTAATGGGAAAAGAGATAATACCTGATTTGTATGAGGACTGCAGAGGAACTTCGAGCAAAGAGAAAAAAACAGCTGAGGAAAGACGCAGCTTCTAAAATAAAGTCGTTAGTTGATGAGGTATGCAGATCTAACGTATGCTTATTGACTTATATCTTTTGCATATATACGTTTTTGATTATTTTAGATCAATATTGTTGAATGAAGTTTTAGTGAAGTTGGATATCTACGTCACATCCCACTTTTCTAGGAATGAAGTCTGGGATTTGTATATAAGTCTTGGTCTCCCTTAACTAAGTTAATGTGTTTTGTGCCACGGGTAAAGGACACTTGTCTGAAGCCCCTGATCCAAACAAATGTGTGAGAGCGATGGATGCGTGTGTGAAACTCAAAGTGGACAATATCTACTTGGTGGATTGGATTGTTACAGTCTAGATGTGGATCTAATATGTTGTCAGTTTAGGGGCTTACCCTATTGCTGAAGGTGTTATAATGTTATAATTTAGAGTTGAGTCTGTAATAATTTCTTGGAAAAGTAACTCTAATGCTTGTTAGCTGTAACACGTTTTAGGCTAGCTCACATATTTGCAGAATTGAAAATTTTAAGAGTACATGTGCCTGTGAATGATGACTTTATTACTTTGGTAGGGCTGTCTCCTCTCCATTACTAATAGCGGTTGTGCTTCCATCAGTTTAATCATTTTTGACCTACAGCATTTGCCTTGTCAACAGAGTGTCAGGATCCATCATTTGTGTATTGCACAGTTGTACTAGAAGTCTAGAACTCATCATTGCAGTGTGCAAAATTTTTCTGTTGCTGTTTTGGAGAATTGTAGGACATTGAGTGAAATTCTCATGGTTTCAATTGATCAACTTAATCCTTTGTGAGGTTTTTGCTCAATTTTCAGTATGGTCTGATAGGTTCCATATTTCTTTTGTTTTTTATTCCATTACATGATTACAAATTTGATGAAAAGTAATTGAGGTGACTATACCTTCAAGTAACCGAAGGAGCTTGATACCTAGTTGTGTTGTGTTATTAATGGTTTCGCTTATTGGATTTTTTCATAAATAAAAATAATAATAATTGCTGTGTAGGCAACAAACTTGGTTATTCTTCAACTTTGCACCTTGTCCTTTGAAATGATTTTTTTTTTTTTTTTTTTTTGTACTTTTTTCAACTAAAGCTTTTCATGTCAGTCATTGAATTCTAACACTCTTTTCATGACTTAGGGAAAATATGAACAACAATATGAAAGGTCAGAGGAGTTCCAACAGGAACTGAAATTGAAGGTTCGAGAAATATTAACAGAACAAGAATGGCGAAGGAGAAAAATGCAGATGAGGGTATACCTGAAACTCAGCAATTTTCTTTTTCCCTCTTACTTTTTATTGTTTAAGAAATCCATATTTAGCTTCTTCTTGTCATTTAGATATCAGAAGAGGAAGGTAGATTGAAGAAGGATGAAGAAGAACAAAAAGAAATGTGGAAAAGAAAACGTGAGCATGAGGAGCAATGGGAAGGAACAAGAGAAAAGCGGGTATGTTCCTTTTCTTTTCACATTTTATTCACATCTTAGATATTATGCATGCGGTGATGGTTCTTTGAGCCTGGAATTGGAAGGCAGGATTATATACTCACATGTTTGGCTTGGCAAAAGGATAGGATATTTTATCCATATCCCTCAAAGACTGGATTAACGAAACCTACCTCCAAGGTGGATTTTACTTTAACCTGTTACGTCACAGGATTAAAAGTAATTTAAAAAAATTATTTTATTAAAAAAATATTTCATATTTTAATATTACTTAAAAAATTATTTAGTCTAATCATATTCGATGAAATTTACTGTCACACTCACACCAAACACAAACGCAACTATTTTTAGTCTAATCCCATCCCATATACACCAAATGAAGGACTATTTATTTAATCCAGTCCAACCTAGTCTAATCCCCCTCCAATCAAACCCATGAAATAGTACAGTGCAGTCCGCCATATATGCCAAACAAAGTCTCTAAGTGGTTCTTAGTAATCACCCAATCCAAAATCTCAAGCCGTTAGGAAAAAGAGTTTAACAATAGTATTTAAAAACATCCTACCACATTTCTCAAGTGCAACTGTGCAAGACTGCAAGGCCAATGGGCTTGCCACATGGCTCAAGTCCAAATGCAAACTTGTAACAAATTCGGATAATAAATAACAAATTTATATCCGTGGGAGGACTCAAACCTAGGCATTCTTGGTAGAGTTGGCTCTTATTAGTAATTACATAACTTAAAACTTAACTTTTTGGGAAAGGGACTAATAATAGTATTTAAGCACCCTGACAGCCTCTTAATTACAAGACAATTACTTTGAGACTTAAGGTTGTGAATGACATCCACAAGCATGAATTGTGTTCTAACTCTTTTCAATTTAAGTTCATAGATCCATTTTGTATCTTTGATTTTGGAGAAGTTAATTATAGGCATTCTAAGAGAAATTTCCAACTATTAGAATAAAGTCATCATTCTGGAGATTGAAGAAGATTCCGAGGTATTGAATATTGAAAAATTACTTGTGGAGTATCAGGTCGAGAAGTTATGTGATGAGTATTGGTTTATATTGCTCGGGCTGGAACGAGAAGAGATTAATTGAGGCAGACATGGGCAATAAGAAGGAAACTTTCTTCAGATTATTTAGAAGCGGGGTTTACCGGGTACGATGAAAGTATTATGGAAATGGTTCATTCATTAATATCTCTCGGAAAAATGAATCTGGGGGGTTGATGTTGGCAGATCAAGTTGGAAAAATGAATCTGGCTTTGTGAGGAACACTAGAGTTCCTAGGGGGGATGGATCAAGTTAAAAGTATTCTTCACGGTCTCAATAAGTATGATGATCTTAGAAGGGGAGGTTCACTGGTAGATAGGGAATTTATCAAACACCTGCAGCCAGGGGTACAGGTTTGAGATAGGGATATGGCTGAGCTAGATTTTAGTACAGACATTAGATATTCAGATTGTCTTGAGTTTGGTGAGTGTAATTGGATGGTGATATGTATCGAACGTAGTCTTTAGAATAAGGTACCCCTCGGACTTTCTATTTGATTGCTTCGAAAGGCACATAATGGGAATTTTCCCTATTGGATGTGGTCATATCAGGGCAAGTTAATCATTATGATAAAAGGATGAGTTTCAAGAGAATGATTCAGAGTTCTTGTAGGGTAAAACGTAATGGTGTACAGGGTAACATGAAAGTTTGGTACCCTAGATTTGAGGTTGATGAAAAGGGTATTGGGGTTAAAGGTACAGGTGGAAGTGGAGGAGGCAAGGAAATACGTGGTGGGCTAATTTGAATTTGCTATTTCCTTAAAAGCTTTGGTTTCTCTGCTTGTATTTCAAAATCTTCAAGTCATACATTAATTAAGTTTTGGTCCTTCCTCTTTAGATATCTCAATTTCAAAATTAGTGTATGACTTGAAGAATTAAGGTCATGTGGACATTGGTTATACTAAATAGTGATTAATTATGAGTATCTAATAACTGTTTTTTTTTTTTTTTTTTCCTGAAGCTGAGTATTTAATCACTGTTATTGAGCATATTTAATTAAGAGAATACATATTCTCATCTGGACAAAAATTGAACAACTTTTCATTTTATCGTCAGGTTTCGAGCTGGAGGGACTTCATGAAGACAGGAAAGAAGGTGCGGTTACATATTAATTTTGTTGTTTTGTATAAAACCATGATGAAGGTGAGGATTTGCTGTTAAGCATAGTTTGGTTATTGTGCATGCATGCAGGGTAAAAAAGGAGAAATTCGACCCCCAAAGCTCAAAACAGAGGATCCCAACAAATCTTATGTTCAAAGGCCGGTGAAGCGAGGCTAATAGAGTTTCTGATGGAAGTTTAGAGTTTAACCACCGGAGATTACAATGAAATTATATAAATTAATGCTCGTGTCGTCTGTATTGAAAGATCCTGTCTGACTCTTGTCATTTGCCTTACTAAACGTGAGGACATTTGAAGGAGACTGTAAAATGCACATTTTAATTAGTTATTATATGAGGTTATTCCTTTACATTGAAAATATATGTATTGCTGTTCTACCTTTTATTTCTTTCATAATTCGTATATCTTTAGGGTGTTCCCTCCAAGACGGCATATAACAATGAAACTTTCACTCTTTTATTAAGGATAGAATTTTCAAATAACAATGTTTTTTACAACTAGCAGTGGTAAAATATCCTTACTTTAGCAACAATAAGGTCCTACAAAAGCAAAAATGATGGAAGTGTACAGTAAATAGTGAATTTTGGTGTGCAGCCGTTGTCAATGGTCCCGGCGGGGCTCGAACCCGCGACCTTCGGCTCATAAGACCAACGCTCTAACCAACTGAGCTACGGGACCATTCATGTTTATCATTTTACTGTTATTTTAAATTGGTTAACATGGGTCATGGGTGCATCAGTTTCAATCCATTTGATTTGACCAAAATGACATCCAATCAAATATAATTCCGAAACAAACTTAAGAGGGACGACAGAAGCAACTATTTCTAACTATCGGTAGGTTTTGAAAGACTAGTCTAAGTAGGCAATTAAATAGATTTTTCCTTTACTACTTAATGCTTCTAAATGTATTTTTCAACGGTTTTCGTGACCTTTAACTTCTTCTATCTTGTCTAAAATAGTTTGTTGTGCTTCTTCAGTCTATTGCTATGTTTATTATTCGTTGTTCTAAAGTAAGAGTCTGTCTAAACCATTCTTTTCTTTGTTTATCTAATCAGTTTGATCTTGAATTGATGTTGACGTCGAAGCTTGTCTATTTTCTTTTAAAATCCTTTCTATTTCTTTTACCTTGTTCTTGCTATTTGTTTTTATATTTTCTAATTTTAACAGAATTTTTTAAAATTCGGAAAGCTTTCTCTAATTCAAAGATAAACTTGATCAAAATTATTTTACTGAATTTTAAGCTTTTTTATCTGTTCTCTTTATAAACTCTAAATGATGCCTTTTTAATGATTCTAAACTTTCTAGATTATTTATAGCTAGTTCTATTAAGGCTTGGTCTATAGCATTAAAGTAGTTTGTGTGTGTTGCAAAATGAGCGCATGACCCAATTTATATAAGAATTCCGAAAGAAAAGGCCAAAACAGGTGGCCGACAATGAAAATCAAACTTTACAAAAAGTAAACAATAAAACGATCTTTTTATCCCGCTGACACTTTGCTTTCTACTATTCTTGTTACTTTCTGTCAACGCTTTACTGTTGATCTTATCTTCTTGCTTTGCTTTTTACTATTATTGTCATTTTTTGCCAATGTTTTGCTTTTAGATCTTCTCTTCTTGCTTAGGTGTCTAAGTTGTGGTAGGCTATTTCATTGAAATATTCTTCCATTTCTTCATCAGTGAGATATTCTCTAAGTCTATCTTCTTCTGCTTCTTGGATTTCTCTAAGATAATCATCTGTGAAAAATCCACGGGATAGGATATTTACTCATGACATCATGGCTTCTTATGAAAATTGACATGTGAGGTGTTTGTCCGACCAGTTTTGGTTTGTAGGAATTTACACAATAGAAAAATTTCTGAGCTCTGTACCATTCTAGATATTCAAGGCATATCTCTTAGCCATCTATAGGAGGATTATCTTCTCGTACAAATTCTCATAAACATTATAAGGTACTATCACAATGTAATGGTAGGTAGAAACATTATAAGGTACTATCACAATGTAGTGGTAGGTTGGCAAATAACTGGTCAACTTATAGGGTTGGCTAATAATCCACTCACTGGGAACGAAATCAATGTCAAGACAAAACCCTTTGTTTCCTCTGAACATCCTGATGAATTGATGAAGTTTATCAGGGAGAAATGAGATTCTCATAATGTTGGTTGCATGGAGGCCGTCGATGATGTCATAACTAAAAAGTTCTTCAATACCAATTTTACTGAAATCTGGAATATCAAATTCCATAGGAAAGATATCCAAATTTATTTGTACCGTAATAAACTTATAAAAAACTTTTTGATTTATTTTTCTTTCATTTAAGAATATAGTTATACATTAGGTATTCCTACACTTAAGGCGAGAAACTCTTGGATTTTGAAAAACCGCTTCAAACTATCATTTTTGGCGTGGCCAAAAATAGTTTGCTTTTATATTTCTAGTCAGTTTTTCTACCGCTTTATAAATATTTTTTTGCTTGATCTCTCATTAGGGTAATATTTATAAAGTTCTTTTATCCTCAGTACGTCCTGATATAACTCCATCAGTGCGTTGCATGTGGGCCATAGATTATGGAGAAGATTTGACAAGTGTATACACTTTGAGTCAAAGCATGTAAATCTAATGGTCCACATCCAACGCACTGATAGAGTTATATTAAGACGTACTAACTTGAAAATTTTCCATATTTATAAGGTCAAGAGGCTTCACAAAACTTGCTTCCTTATCTTTGCTACTATTCTTTTGCTTTTCATTGATACCTAGCTTTTGAATCTTTTCTATTAGCTGCTCAGCCAACTCTAGCTTTTGCTTCAGTACACTATTTTCAGCTTGCATTTTCTCTAAAAGTTCATTAAGTGATTTTTTGCAACTATCTAATGTTGGGTGCAAATTTAAGAGTGGTGAGAAATTAGAAGAAAATGAAAAGCTTAGGTAGAGCAAATTGTAATTTGCAGAACTGCAACTGCTTGTTTATTACTTGTTGTATTTTTGATCATGCTTAAACATTACTTAGTACATCAACAATTTTATATGAAGCAATGATCATTCTAGAGAAATATTTAAGACACTTATAGTTTCAATACAGTGCCTGAGAAACCAAAAGATTAACTGACATAGAGCTCAGCAACATTTATTTTATTCGGAAAATATCATGCCAGCTGTAACCAATCTTAAATTTCCAAGATTGCAAGTTACTTTTCAACACCCCCACTTAATTTGTAATCTTGAGTTGAGACCTAAACTTCTCAAATTTCTCCAGAGCAATTGCTTTTGTTAGAATGTCGGCTAGCTAATCATTGGTGCCGATAAATTCCATAACGACTTCTCATTTGCTAACCAAATCTTTGATGAAGTGATGCCGCAGCTCGATATGTTTTGATCGGGCATGAAAGACCGAATTCTTTGTCATTGCTTTTGCTAACATGTTGTCACAATTCAATGAATTGTTGTTGGATTCTTTTGAAGTACAAATCTTTAAGAATTCTTCTCAACCGCACAACTTCACATGCATAATCTATAGCAGCAATATACTTTGCCTCAGCTTTTCATTTTCTTCTAATTTCTCACCACTCTTAAATTTGCACCCAACAAATTTTGTATCAAAGCCTGGTTTCAAATATGACAAAGAAGATAATTGTAAACTTGTTGGTTTTACTAGCAGCGATTGGGCAGGGTCTCTTGATGATCGAAAGAGTACCTCGGGATATATTTTTTGCTTGGGATCAAATGTGATTTCATGGTGTTCAAGAAAGCAAAAATTTGTAGCTTTATCTTCAGCTGAGGCAAAGTGGACATCTCATAAAGACGTTGAGAACAGATCGTAGTGGTGAATTCATCTATACTCCTTTCATGAATTACTACAAAGAAAATGACATCAAAAGACAGCTGACTGTTAGCAGAAACCCACAACATAAAAGTGTGGCAGAACGAATAAATCGCACAATCGTTGAGATGGCAAGAAGTATACTAAAAGGCAAGAGTCTTTCTAACAACTTGTGAGCTAAGGTAGTTCCTACCGCGGTTTACATATTGAATTGTTCTCCAACAAAGGTTGTGATGAACCAAACTCATTTTGAAGCCTGGAACAAATGAAAGCATGTAGTGGATCATCTCAGAATTTTTGGCAGCATTGCTTACGTACTTATTTCATCTCAAAAAAGATAAACGTTTGATGAGAAAGGGGAGCAATATTTGTTCATTTGCTATAGTGATAAGTCTAAAGGATATCGATTGTTAAATCCTTTGACGAATCAACTAACAGTATCTCAAGATGTTATCTTTGATGAAAGTGCAATATGGAAGTGGAAGAACAAGCACAATTCATATTGCCAATCATTTGAAATTGATGTACCATCAACATCACGGGTTGATCCTTCTCAAACCAGCAGCTTAGAGCAAAATTCTGCCTCAAGTCCATCAAGAGTAGTAGTTGAAATTGATTCAGAAAGTTCTCCAAGAAAGGTTCGTTCACTTTGACAAATTTATGGCTCATGTGATGTTGCTTTGTTTTCCTACGAACCTCAGTCATTTTTAGAATCCTCAAAAGATAAAGCTTGGATTAATGCAATGAATGAAGAAATGTCCATGATTAAGAAGAACGAAACATGGAAGCTTGTTGACTTGCCACAAGGGAAGGAAACAATTGGGTTGAAATGGATTTACAAGATAAAGTACAAAGAAGATGGTTCAATTCAAAAATAAAAAGTAAGGCTAGTTGCTAAAGACTATTCTCAGCAGCCCGATATTGTTTTTACAGAAACTTATGCTCTAGTTGCAAGAATGGAGATGATAAGAACTGTTTTAGCTTTGGCAGCACAGTTGGAGTTGAATGTGTTTCAATTGGATGTAAAATCAGCTTTTTTAAATGGAGAGATCAAAGAAGAAGTTTAAGTGGAGCAACCCGAAGGTTACAAGGTGCAAGGAAAAGACAAAAAAGTCTATCGACTTTATAAAACGTTGTATGGTTTGAAGCAAGCACCCGTGTTTGGAATAGCAAGATTGATGGCTATTTCACTCAAAATGGGTTCTGTAGAAGTTCAAATGAACCTTCTCTTTATGTCAATAAACATGGAGCTAGTTTTCTTGTGTTGTGCCTACACGTTGATGATTTAATTTACTTTTGCACTAGCATGAGAATGGTGGAAAATTTCAAGAAGCAGATGATGAAAGAATTTGAGATGACTGACTTGGGCTTATTGAAGTATTTTCTTGGCATTCAAGTGAAGCAAGTAATGGCAAAATTATTCTTACTACAAGAGCTTTAAATTGATGAAAAGTTGTGAAAGCTTCCGATTTTTCATTCAAAAATTAAATCCACATCATTCTACTAACCATCAATGAAAAGAATGAAATATTGTTTGCTTCCAAGAGAAAGTGTTCTCATTGGACTGCAAATATCATAATGCACTAGCTCCGATGGTTCTTTTGCTCTCCGCGAAGTTTTGGGAAATGGAAGTTTATGCATTTTTCCATATATACAACATTCACACACTTTTCCACTTTTTTCAATCTCAGGCAGCCCAACAACCATATTCTTATCTTTGAGTAAATGTATCCCCCTATTGTTCAAATGATCATACCTTAGATGCCAAAGAGAAGACAAATATGCATTTACAGCTTTCAATGCAAATTTCTCATCAAATGGCAACATAAGTGGGAAAACTTTACTTTTTGACATTTTAACATTTGCTACTGTGAGATTATTTTTCTTATAAAAAATTATGCATTTTCGAACATCAAACTGAACAGAATAATCTTTTGAATGAGTTGTCCAACACTTAAGAGATTATGAGTGAGACTAGGCACATAAAGAACATCATCAATGAGTTTTCTATTACCTCCTTTAATGTAGACATCAATAGTGCCTTTACCTTCAGAATTTTGTAACTTCCCTTCTCCGAGTTTTAATTGAGAAGTGAAGCCTGAGTCAAGTTCCACAAAGATGTCGAGATTTCCTGTCATATGGTTGCTACAGCCGTTATCAAAGTACCAAAGACTTGAGACTTCATGTTTTGCACTCATGCAAGAATAAAATAAATGCTCTTCATTACTTTCTTTAATAAAATTTGCCTCACTTCTATGATCTTTTTTGTTTTGATGCCAACATTCTCTTTGAGAATGATTTGGGATTGTACATATTTTGCATCTATAACTGCAATATTTTGATTCATGATTAGTTCTTTTACAAATGATGTATTGAGAATGATAATTACCAAAAGTTTGCTGCGAATTTGCTCCTGAATATTTCCATTTGTTGTGATTGTCAACTCTTTTCCCTTTTCCAAACTGGCTTTTTTTTTTTTTTTCTGAAATGAGGCTCCATTTCTTTCTTGGTCAGGTTTGCTTGCCCTTCTATTTGTAAATTTGAGTTTTGACTAAAAAGCTTGCTCAACAAGCTGATTATTTGAAGAACGGTTGATTCGTTGCTCGTGTGCAAGAAGCAATTCAGTTAGCGCATACCTTGTCATCTTGGGTAAGTCCTTAGATTCTTCAATAGCAGCAGCAGCATGGTCAAAATTTGAAGGAAGACTTCTAAGGACTTTTTCCACAACTCCATTCTCTTGAACGGTATCACCACAGCTCCTTATTTGATTAACAATCTCTACAACTCGAGAAGAGAAATCACGAATCAATTCACTTTCTTTCATTGCCAAATTATCAAAATCTTTCCACAACTATTGCAACTTCAAGGAGATTATTTTTTCAGAACCTTCAAACTCCATCTTCAATATTTCCCAAACAGATTTGATATTTTTTACTCCAAAAATACTGGGAAATATTGATTTGCTAACTCCTTGTTGAATGTATCGAAAAGCTGATGCATCTCTCTTTCTATTTTCTTTGTATTGCCTTTCAATGGCTTGTCTATCTTTTGCTAAAGTCTATGTCTGTCTCTGTCTCTGTCTCTATCTGTCTTTGGTAATTCAGGATATTCATTTTCAATGATATCCCAAAGATCTTGGGAGATAAAAAATATTTGCATTTGACTACTCCAATATCCGTAATGTTCTCCATCAAAGATTGGCACTTGACTTGGAGAGTATGAAAACAGAGAAGGAATTTGTGTTGAAGTCATATTAATACAGGATGAGAAAAAAATGATTTTTGGAATGTTGTAAACACAAGCTCTGATATCAAATTTGTTGGGTGCAAATTTAAGAGTACCACTCACTCTTAAATTTGCTTGCACCCAACAAATTTAAGAGTGGTAAGAAATTAGAAGAAAATGAAAAGCTTAAGTAGAGCAAATTGTAATTTGCAGAACTGTAACTGCTTGTGTATTACTTGCTGCATTTTTTATAATACTTGAACATTACAGAGTACATCAACGATTTTATATGAAGCAATGATCATTCTAAAGAAGTATTTAAGACGCTTATAGTTTCAATACAGTTCCTGAGAAACCAAAAGATTAACTGACATAGAGCCAGCAACATTTATTTTGTTTGGAAAATATCATAACAGCTATAACCAATCTTACATTTCCAAGATTGCAAGTTACTTTTCAACATCTAACTCTTCAAAAATCTTATTTTTTTTGCTTCATTAACATTTCTGAAATGATTTATGAAACAAAGGACTTAATTACGATCGTAGGTGATACCATTGAACTCTACTATTGGTTCAAAACCTTCTTGGTTTTGTAAAAACATGTTTAGTGATCTTTTAGCTTCTTCTAGAAAATAGAAACCCTTAAAAATAGGATTTGGAAAATCTACGACATAACTAGCAGTTTCCTACCATGTTGAATAGATTCCAATTTTCCTGTCTTTATTCTACATAGCATGAAAACATGTTATTTTCTACAAAATACTGGTTTAAAACATTTACGAATTAAAAAACTCTTCGTTATCATTTCTAAAAAAAATCATATATTATTGAGTAAAGCTTGTTGAGGTTCAGATATCTTATCATTTAAATTATTTAAAGGTTGGAAAGGAACTCTTGGGCTATGATTTATAGTAAAAGATCATATACTAAGCTTTTGTATACTACTGCTTTAAGATGGGAAACTAAAGCTTCTTTGAACATTCTTCGAACTTCCTGTCATTCATGCATTCCAAATTAAATATTTATTAGTCTAGATAATATATCTACTATAGTGTTATCTTTTCCACTAATGTGTTCAGACTCTGCCTTGTATGCTCTACTGGTTAGCGTTTTTAAGAAGCTTATCCATCTTTTGCTTATGAAAGAGTTTTTCTTTTCAAAATTCTTCTTTTGTACCTTTTTGTAAAATTCTACCATATTATTACAATCTGTTTTAACAGTAAAAGATTCATTTTGTATATATATATATATATATATGGAAAATATTTAAAGCATTTATTATTCCTAGTAACTCTAATTCAGTACTTGATTTTCTACTTTCAGGCTTCGTGAACTTACGACAAGAATACATTGATATTTATTTGGTATCTTTTGGGCTTCCTTTATTATGCTTTTGAATAAGGATTCCGGCGCATCCTATGCTACTTGCATCAGTTTGAATTATTTTATAATAGTTATCTATTTGGGGAGCTATTGGTCCTAAAGCCCTTACTATTTCTTTTATTTTTTATATTAACTTTATATCTTCATTATTGAAATGTTTTTAACCATTTTTGCTAAGCTTTTGGTAAAGAGTTTTTACCAAAATGCTCAAGTTAGGTATGAATTTTCTACCGTAATTTAATAATCCTAAAATTTTTTGTAACTCTTTTGTTTCTTCTATCTTATCAGGTAAACTTAAAATCTTTGTAGTTATATGAGGCTGAAGTTCTATTTTTCTTTTATCTATTTGAAGTCTTTAAGAAATCTATTTTGTTCTTAAATAATTTTTTTTTTTTGGATGATATTATTATCTTTAAATAAATCAAGGATTTTATGGACATGTGCTATGTAAATGTATCTATTATTGCTAAAAACAAGGATATCATCAACATATACTATACATAAATCGAAAAACTTTTTAAATACTCTATCCATCCTAGCTTCAAATACTTTAGAAACATTCTTTAATCCAAATGGCATTATAAGCCACTCGAAATGCCCTTCAGAACAACTAAAAGTTGTCCAAGGGATAGATTCTTTATCTAGCTTTATCTGTCAAAAACCGCTTTTACAATCAAATTTTGAAAACCATGTTGCTTTTTGAATATAATTTACTAACTCATCTTTGTTAGGGAGTTTATAACTATTTCTTAGGTGTTATCATTCAGTCTTTTATCTTTTATAGTTTATAACCATCCTGTTTTTTCTTCTTTTTTGTTCACTATGGTTACTAACTATGAATGTTGGGCTTCTATATCTACTAGTGCTTTCTCTTATTACTCATAGTTCTAAAAGTTTTTTAATATGCATACTGCAATCTTTTCTATCTTCTAGGTTGTAAGCAAGGTCTTGAGTTATTAAGGTAATGTCAAGGTTTATGATCTCTAACTCATATATTTCTGTAGAGTTTTCATTTACCAGACTATCACCAATAATTTTTATTTCTTCTAAAGCTTCTATTTTGCTTTTTACATCTATAAGCCAGCTTTTGTCTTCTAGGTTTTCTTGATTATATTCTATTTTAGAAACTATACAAAGGTCTTCAACTTAGTCTTACATTAGATACTCATCTATTTCTTCATAGCTTAGAACTTGATTAGGTTCTAAATCTAAATCTATTATTGAATCTTCTAACAAAGAATCGAAATATTCTAGATCAGCTGGCTTATCTACATTGTTTATTTTCTTTACATAGGGGAGGTTGCTAGTTTATAGCTTTGGTTGTATAAAGGTGGATTTTTTTAAAGAAATTTAGGATTTTTTTAAAGAAATTTACACGATTTGATGTTATTAGCATGCTCTTATTCCCTAATATAAAGTTTAGTCCTAGTATAAACTTATAGGTACTAACATGTCTAGTTACTAAGGTTTGAGGTAAGTTATGCACCTCTCCATTAATCCTAAAAGGTGTGTTGATTATGCATTCAGTTATTTGTAACAACGATCCATTAAATTGTCTTAGACCTACATCTATTCCTAATTTAGTTCTAAATTCTTCCGAGGTTAGGCTTTCATGTATAATACATTTATTAGCGCATGTATCTATCATGTCTTTAGTATATATTCTTTTGGATTTATAAAGGATTTCTACGTCTATTAGTATAAGTTCACTGCCAGCACGAATTACTTCTTTTTTTTTTCTATGCATTTATTACAATAGTATAATTCTTCCTTTTTATAACCTTTATGAAATTCTTTACTACAATCTTTGCAACTTTATCCTAAAAAGGATATTATTTCTTCTAGCATGGTAATATCATTATCAGATCCTGAAATACTACTAATAGGTCATGTTTCTATTTCAGATTCTTCACTACTGCTTTGATTAACTATGCATATACTATCATTATCTGATAATTCTTCTATATTAACAATATCTTCTTCATTTTCTTTGAGTTCTACGTCTAAATCTTCTTCTTCTAGGATATTAACATTTTTTGCCTCAGTACAATTTGGTTTAATGTGTCATGTTTTCTCACATATAGAACATTTACAATCTTTATGGCTTTTTCTTTTAAAGACTTTCTTTCTTTTGAAAAATGTTTTCTTTATTTTAACTTTGTTGTCATTCGTATATTTATAGAATTTGTTAAATTTCTTTTTATATGACTTTTTATAAGGTTTTGTGTATTTGCCTTTATGATTTTTGGAAATACTTCTCTGATATCTTTTGTGTTTGCTTGCATACTTATTGGTTCTACTATAACCTAAAGTAGGTACTTCATACAAATCTACACACAAAGTTGGCCCTAAGGCGGGGCACCACGGCTTCCGCCCAGGGCCCAAAGGAAAAAAGGTTCAAATATGACACATTTTGTTTATTTTTTTTGCTATTAGTGTTCAATGGAATTGTATTGGTTTAGATAAAAAGACCCAAAAAAAATTTGTTTTTTAAAAACCCAAACATTAAAAATAAAATAAAATAAATAAAATAAAATAAACAAATGGACCAATTATCTAATGTCCAATTCGTTTTATTAGGCTCTTAGATCATCAGTTTTGGTGGGATACATATCAGCTCCATCTTTCTTTTTATTTTCATTTATTTTTTTCTCTTTATTTTTATGTCTTATTATTTGTGCCAACACTCTCTCTCTCTGTGTGTCTCTCTCCATCTTTCTTCATCTTCTTCATTCATTTTCGCTTTGGGTTTCGAAGATGAGTTCCAGCACCCAATTTTCGGCTGTTCGATACGCCAGAAGACCACCTAGTGTATTTTCGGCAATTAATCGGCCGATTATTCCGATTACTTGAACACTCACATGGGGCCTACTTTTTACATTTTCGCCCCGGGCCCCAAATAAGTCAGGACTGGCTCTGTCTACACAGATTCTACTAAACTGTTGTTGCGCTTGTCTCCTAAGTGTTTCTTCATCGCACAAATCTCTAATTCTTTGTCTAATAAATTCAGCTGCAGGTATTAAAGAAATTTGTCAAAATAGTCCTTCTTTTCTACTCTTAAACCACTCAGTTAAATCCTTATAGAGTCTTTCTCCTATCTTTTTAGGTAACTTTGTTACAAACTTCATTAAAAAATCTTCATCATAAGATCTTCCTATCTGACTCCAATATTTATAAAAAAGGTCTACGTAATAATCAAAGTAACGTAAATCACATATCTTTAATTGTTCTAGGCTTCTTATAGCTCTAATTTGTTTTTGATCGTCATCTACTTCTTCCATGGAGGATCCTAAAATACACTTTATAATTGCGTCTATAAAACTTAAAACTGTTATATTTATGTCGAATTCATCTAATTCTAATTTCTTAGTATCATCCTTTTTTATGTATTCTCTCCACCCTAAATAAATCTGCTTTTCATTATATCCTAAAGTGCTTTCTAGATACAGTATTTATAATCTATGATACTGTTTAGAGCTTCCATAGAATGTCTAATTAGGTTTCCTTCCCATTTATTAAATATGCGCTTCCATTCACTAAGTCTATGTCCTTGTAAACTTAGAATTAATATATCTTTTGCTTCAGGCTCTTTTCTCCAACTTTCTAACTTAGTTTTAGCTTTATAAATTCTTTCTGTATCTTTAAAATCTCTATATTGTTCCTTAGAATCTTTTATTCCTCTATTTTGTAAATATTCATCAATCCTTGGTGGAATATTGGTTCTACTTCCGCTTCCAATTTCTAGGGTTCTAGGCTTATATTCTTCTCCTACAAATACTTCTTCTTCTAGGTAGACTATATTTTGCAAATCATTTCTTAGATATTCAAAATTTAATTCTTCTAATAATACATTATCTACATCTTTGTCCTATAATTCTATGTTATTACAGAGTTCTTCAAATATATCTTCCTCTATACAATTATAGGGATCGTTAAAAACTAAATCTATTATATGTTCTCTATTAGCATTTAGTGTTTTAATCTTATTTATGCCTTGTTCTAATTTTAACATATTAATTTCATCTTTAGAGTCTTCTTCGGTTTTAACTACATTACCTTGCTTTTTATAACTACCAAACTTTTGGAACGTTTGATCTTTGTTATTGGTATAGATTTTACTACTTTCTGGTAATTCTATCAACCGAGTTTCTAACTCTGGCAATTTCCATTCTAACCCTTATAATTCGCTTTTACTAAGTCTTTTATGAACTTTCATCTGTACATATTTACTATGAAAATGTTCAACTATGCTTTTGTTAATGAATTTAAACTTCTTGTGATATTTACTATAGCATCTTCCTAAAACAAATATTTTTAACCTAAGATTTATGTATTCTGCATTCATGTTAAAACCTTTAGTCTGTATGCTTAATTTTATCTTACTACAGAATTCTTTTATATATGGCTATATCAGGGAGGCACCCTACTACTTCTACTTTATTCCTAAGATCTACTTCGGTGGTTGCTAATTGAGCTTGTTCTTGATTGTTAAATCTTTCATCATAAAGATACAAATGTGCTTTGGTGTCTAATCTTGCTCTAGTTTGGTTGAGTACTCCTTGATGTATTGTTGAATAACCATTTTTCTTTATTTGTTTTGAACTTTGTAGGCTTATTAATGTAATTTCTTCTCTATTGTTAACAACTACAATTGTAAATTCATCTTTATATACATATAAACGGTTTTTAAAGCTATCTAAAATTCCTTCGCTATACAGATTTTTCTTTTTAACTTGTTTGAATCCTACTTCTAACATTTTATTAACATCTTCGTGAATTAGATCTTCAGTTTTTTCTATTATCTCTTTTCATTTATTGCTATAACTTAAGATATTTCTAACTATGCTAAAAATTATAAAATCTTCTTTTCACAAAGACGGGACTTCTACTAAGTACTTTTATAGAAATATAACTAAGTTTATGGTTGCAACAAAAACCGTTCAAGAAATACAAGGACCTCTAGTAAAATCCTTGGTGGTCCTCATGGGTAAGTCCTATTGACAGACAATAGTGGACTTTAGGTGAATTTGGAATATTCGTCTTAGATAATTAAAAACCATGGGATTTCGAAAAACCTGTTTCAGAATTATGTTTTAACTATACTTAATTCTTTTTTATTTTATTATTATTATTACTTTGGGATTTGGACTCATTTCTTAAGTTGAAACCAACCTATGCATAATAGTTGATCAAGGGTGTTAATGACAGTTTTTGAACTTATAGTGACTACATAGTAATTTTCTTGGACATTATATGGGCCAAAATGTAATTTTCTACAGCGTTTCTCACCCAAAAAGAGGGGGGTGAAGGAGGAGGCTAGCTTAAATTTTGCCAATAAATTTATCTATCAATTCATCCATTTTTTTGAGTCTTCTGACAGCTCTATAACTTAAAAAGTATTTTATGTAGGCTGCATGGTTATCATAATAATGAAGCCCCCACAAACTCGAAATATCAAACTGCGTCTCATCTGTGGACTTCGTGCCAACACAACACGTTATACATCCATCAATCCAAATTCCAAAAGATCAAACTGCTCTACTTGTTTAATAATAACCAAAACTTGGAAATATTATGTCAGACTCGGACCAAAATGCTCTTATCTTCACACAATTGTTACATTTTACAAAAGCAGAATCGACAGCTACAAAAAGCAACACCTCTATAATACAAGGATGCCCACAAAGATTTTAATAATATATATTTATATATCTCACCATCACATAAAAGGACCTCATGTCCTCTTCAAAGATTGACCCCCCAAAATTATAAAAAAAAATTAGGCCTACAACATAGTAGTAAAAAATATAAAAAGCTAATCGGAAAAATACCCAGCACTACCAACCCATAAGAAGAAACAACAATGACTGACTTCTACCTGCTCTGCGGCTCAAATTTACAAAACGCGGACCTCTGTACTGCAACCTTTTGTCCATCAATCAAAGAGATCCCGCCCCGCTGCCTGTAACCTGGTTCTCAAAGGTAATCTCCGTCATCTCAAGGCCCCGCTATCATGTAGCAAAAACCAAAACTTCAAAGAGATGACATGTTCAAGAATTTCCTGTATAAGGCATCATGCTCTATACAGAACACCAGTAACTCCAGGTGGTAGCATGTGCCTGGAACGAATATAAGGAAGCAATTGTGTGGACTATATCCAAGCAAGAGAGCCTCGATCATTTGGTACTTGAGGACGGCCTCGAGTTGGTGTTGGAGGTCTGTTAGCATTCAGTTCCTGATCTCATGGAAGCCATTAAATAAAACAAATATCAAGACCATTTCACACAAGTTGCAAAGAGAAATATTATATTAATAATAATAACAATACTCCATTGACAAAAAGGACCAAATTTCGAAAACCAGTAGCACCTGCATCCATGTATCTTCTATACGTTCTGGTGATGCTTCTGGTGATGAAATTGCTGGTGGTAAAGGATGAATGAGTTTTGGAACCACCACAAGATCTCTACCCAAAACTAAGATTGCTCCAGCATTATTTGCTGTACCTGTAAGAATCAAGCAAAAAGTAACTGAAAAGCCCAAAATTTAGTGATGTTCAAAGAATCCATCACCAAAGGGAAAGTAACATACCACAGTAATTGGTAGCAGAGAAAAGTGTGATCAAATGTCCCTGTGCAAAACGCTCAAAACCATCCATCACACATTCATGTGCACGTACAATCAACTGAAGATCATTGTTGTTGCAGAACTCCATAACTCGATCAGGCTGCAAGAGCAAACATTCTTATATAAGCATAACCAACATAGTACATACCATAATAACAAGCAAAATGAGACATAAGAAGGCCGGCTCTTCAATCCCAACAGTACCACTTTTTATTTTCTTTTTGGAATTTAACAAATTAATAAATTTGTTTTGAAAGCAAATAATGAGCCTCCTTTTATTGACCGTTTCAATATACTAAATTAGAAACAGAAACAGAACACTGACCCCAAAAGTAACCAACCCTGGACCTCTAGCATTTGGTCGTAATCCTTCCACACTGTCATTTTCTGTTGGATCAGACCTAATAAAAAATCATATCCAGATGTCAGGAAAAATCAAACAGAGAAAATGAAGAATATAGCAAGCATATGAAATGTCATAGATATGCACTGACCATAACAAATCCATAAGCACAATTGAGCCAGCTTCCATGGTAATTGGACGCTGAAGATTCTCAATCTGTTCCACATGATTTATTGATCGACCAATACCACCATGCATACAAATGATTTTCTTTTCAATTAGAGCAGCCAAAGGAAGCCAATTGAACAGACGGTTTATCCTGTGCCATGCCCAAATTCCATCTCTCTCACCCTGTTCAGCAATCCATTAAGTTGGTAGTTGAAACCAATGCAAGAGTGAACAGACATTTTGCAAAAGCATAAACTAAAATACCATGCGCTCAATGCACTCAATCCGGAATCCGAAAAGGGCATTGATATCTGCAGCTTCATGGTTACCACGAATCAAATGAACATTGTTTGCATACTCAACCTGCAACATTGCCATGAAAATACACAACGCATCAAAATTCAAGACAAAGCAAACAGCAGAATGATTATTGATACTGAAAGATAACCAAGCCAAAAAAAATACCTTCAAAGCAAGCAAAAGACTAATGGTCTCCAGGCTGTGTTGACCCCGATCAACATAATCTCCTAAGAAGAGATAATCTATGTATCTGATGATAATTCATACAAATTAGTATCATGCAAATGTCTACGTCTCTACAAGTAGAATTGAAATGAAACAATTAAAATAGATTCTATACACAAAGTAGCATACTTTAAAAGCAAATAAAACTACCAATCTGAGGAGATGCTTTCAAGGGAAGGAATCATAACACACATGACCAACTAAAACTTATGTGCAAGGGGAAATGATGGATGGATAAAAAAACAAGCTCATATCTAGCCCAAATCAGCAACTCCAGTTCTAAGATATCCATATATTACTCTCAAAAATAAAGCTTCAAAAGCATACAGACTTCGTTTCCACTTTATAAGAAACCGTGCTCTTAAAAACATGTGAAGAGTTTCACAAACAAACTAACTCCTCCAATTCCAGTTCTAAGATATCCATATATTGCTCTCAAAAACCAAGCTTCAAAAGCATACAGATTTCGTTCCATTTTAGAAGAAACCATGCTCTTAAAAACATTTGAAGAGTTTCACAAACTACACTAACTCCTCCAATTCTCAATAAACTCTGAATTATTCCCAACCCTGAACAAACTTGTATGCATCCAGAAACTAAGGAAACTTGAATCCAGGACCTTGAATTCAAATATGTTTTGGCTAGATCAAATTACATAGTTAAATAACTATTCATAAGAAGAAGCGATGACTGATTTATAACTTTCAAAGGTAAGGAAGCACCTAGCCCAGACATAACTCCTATTTTAGCACAAACCACAGTTTTAACCGTGTGGAAGTTCACAAACTAAACCATCTTTCAGATGAAATTTGTTAGAATAAAGTGAATGAATATATGTAGGGAAAAAAAAATCTGTTCTTGCTTTTGAATTATATTAATTCTGTACAGAACAGACCATGTAATGAGAACTAGAAGCTTAAGACCTTATCAAAGATAAGCCATAATTCTGAAGCTTTCAGATGTTGTAATGAGCACTGGACATAAAAAGCCGACTCCAATTATATGTGAGATTTGATATCTTTTGCTCATAATATTAAAAGGTAAACTGCAGCTGAGTTTTGAATTAAAATATAAGTTATAGCCAGAAAAAATGATAAAAATATAACAATCTAAAATACAATGACTAATAAAAAAACAATCAGAAATCAGGATTGGAAATAATGATGTTACAGAACTCAATATCCAAAAATTATAATGTCTAGAAAGCCATCTGAACTCATAACCAGAATGCACACCAAGTCATGGCTCAAAAAAGAACAAAATTTGAACCTAAAATTCACTTTTGCTTCAATTACAAAGCAGGAAAACTCCATAGATGCAAACAGGCAATCATATGAGAATTAATAAAACAAAACAAATATAGAGCATAGAAGGTTAATACAATAATTGTATCTTCAGTCGATAGGAAATACACAAGTATTCAATAAAAGAGAAGTAAGCAGCTGCCACCACCACATGTCATCACCACTGTTCTGACAACACCATGCCTTACCACTGCCACTACCATTTCCACCATCACAACCACAATTAGCACCTACTGACACCAATTCCACCTTCCACAGCACCAATGCCACCATCAACCAGTAACTACCCAACTACTCAACACACATGCCAATGCCACTTTTACTAGAGGAAGACATTTTATTTACAATACTAAGGTAAATTTATACCTCATCAAAACATGAAAAAAGGATAAGTCCACCACTACATTAAACTATACTGGGTTCAGATAACAAGCATTACCAATACTGAGGAACATCAGTTAACAAAAGTACAAACATTTGAGTTGTCTCCAAAAGCATGAGTTTTACATAAACAAGTAATTCCAATTGAAAAACTCAAGGATATGACAATTCAAGCTAACTACCCATTAATAAGTAACATTAGTTGTTAGTATTCAATTTACTTTCCATAATTTAGTCAAATATCACAGTTACATAGAAACTTCTTTTTGTTCTTCTAAGAGAAAAATTAGGATTGCACTACCAGTCGAGGTATGTTCACAAGGTTGTCTTAATAGAAACAATCCTTAGCTTACAAGGGTAAGGTCAGATAAAAACATTGTCCAATGGAAAATGTAAATTCCCATGAGAAATCTATCAAATAAACAAGTATGCATAATGAGAAAAAAAAAAAAAACTTACGCAATATCCCCAGCTGTCGAAGGTGATCCATACTCATCAAAAAGGCGCATGAGATCCCCAAATTGCCCATGTAGATCGCCAAATATCTTGATAGGAGCCTTAAGCTGTAAGACACTTGGTTCACTAGAAAAAATTCTTTCAGCGCTATCACAAAGATCGGCTATTTCATTGCAGTCTAAGAAAAACTGCCGACGAACTGGAGGCTTCCAGCCTCGAGGCTTCAAAAGATGTGCTATAACCTGAAAAGATAAGGGGACAAGAAAAATGCTCCATTAAAAATGAAACATTAGAGAACAATAAATTAAGAATCTTTTTTCCCCTTTTTGACAGGTAAAACAATTCACCAAAAAATCAAAAACAAAAAAGAGGGTTCTACCAGCATAAATTGGAGATTTACAACTTAATTATAATTAACCTCTAACAAGTTACAATCCAAAATATCGAACAAAAGACCTGAGATCCAAGCAACCAAGGTTCTAAAGACAACTTTGATTTCAAGGTACCATTATTGTTGACTTGATATGATACCTATGTTATATGGACACGTTTAATTTGATTAATAATTGCCATACAAGAAGCCTAGTATCGCACATTTGAAGGGCAGATGAAATTGATATGTACCTAGCACAAATGATAAGGTCCATGTAACTAACATCGACAAATATAGGAAGAGAATAATATAACCGAATTTCATAAAGCATATTATAGAAGAGGTACTATCTGTAAAAAAGATATACAAACAAAAGGGAAAGCAAATTGCTGATCCTAAAAAGGGGAATGGTCACACTTTGTTATCCTTATTCAACATCATAGAAGATGCACCCAACTATCCAAAAATCATGATACTCTTTGCCATAATAAACAAAGTATACTTTCCCCAACATCAATGATACTAATTAGTTCAGAGAAAATTAGAGACAGTTCCATGAGGCCTATAACAACTTTCAGTTTCCATTAATGACAATAAATTTTGTGGGAATCTCAGCAATTCAATCAGAATTTCACCTTTTTTGGGACACTATTAATGGACATCTGCCGATCTAATAGCTTCCTCGCAGCAGTTGCACTCTCTGGAGTCCCATAGCTGACCCTCCTGCCTTCGTTTTCAAACTGATCAATGGATAGTTGTCTGACCATGCCACCTAGTGCTCCACCAGTCTCTGCAGCTACAACAACCTAATAAAGCAGGTAAGAACACATCAGACAAGAAGTCACATGCAATTAAGCATTTTCAACTAAATATAGCTCCGTATAACATTTAACAAGATTATCAAAATCTAATACTAACAGCTCTGTGATGCAACCGAACTCCAGCTGGAGCAATGCTATTTGACCCAGCAGAATCAGGTTTAATCATCTGTTTGCCACTAGGGGTAGCCTCTGCCCCACGGTCACGGTCTGGAAGTTCAACTTCGCCATTAACTTGGCGTGCCTTGACAGCAGCCAATGTGGCACTGATGGCTTCAGCTTCTGCAGCTGATGCTTGAACCAAAGACTCAACACCCTTGCTGATTCTCCTGCAGGAGCAATCCACAATGTAACTCTTCCAATAATGAAGCAACCAAGCAGTAACATAAAGCCATTATAATCATTACAGGAGCAGCAGCTAGGTCACCTGGATCCTTGGAGCATGGCATTTTCAGTGCTTATATCAGTATACATGTCACCATTAATTGGGGGAGCAACTGGATTTCCCAGTACAACTGCACCATCAGGAGCTGCTTCAGGCATTGTTTGCCTTGTTCTATCATCAACAAACCCATACCTTCCAGGTAGCCGGCCTGCTTGCACATTTGATGCAGCAGCTGCAGCCGCAGCATGTGAAGCTGCAGTTGTTGTTTCAGCAGCAGCCAGATCTTCAGCAACAAGTAGGTCATCAAGCAACACACCTATAGCATAAACAGTTCACATTAATACGATATCACATGAACAATATTATTATTTCATATAATCAGTTTGTTAGCAGAAAACTAAACCACTGGCCACTTCGGATAAAATAAAGTTGTTCACTACCATATATATTCCTTCTTCTCCAATTTCCCACAGGACTTCAAAAAGTCCAGCTATGTTTAATAATAGTGTCAAGTCTTGATTCATGTCAGCATATATAGTTCCCAGATACCAACCCATTAAAAGCCATATATCTTAAACAGAAGATGAAAATTATCCTGACACTACTCTTATTATAGGTGTCATCATCAATCAACATAATAATCAAATTATTCAATCTGACACTACTCATATCTTTTTTTCTATTAGAAACAAATTGATACTTCCATAACTTGTCATCAATTAAGGATTCTTCCCATCTTTCATAGTCAGGAAGCATAATGAACACAGAAAGCAAATTTACGAAACCAAAATTACAAACTCAGCTTGCTATATTCACATCTAGAAACCAGAAGACTCTTAACACATCTGTTGGTGAGACAGGACTTTTACAGTGGGATACTGGGATGTGATGCTAACTTTTGGCAAGTAAAACTAAGTTTGAATAACAGAACAGAAACTAGAAAGCATTACAGAAAAACTTTTGTGTTGAACGTATATCTTACCGCCACGTAAACCACCATAAATAAATATCAAGTCACCAATTGCTGCAGCTGCATGCCTGCAACGCCTTGTCAGCTCAACTGCAGCATCTCCACCAGCAGCATCAGCACTGTATCTGCCTGTTCTGGGACTAGTGACAACAGATTTTGTATCACACCATACTCCAGCTGCAGTATCCAACACTATAAACAGGACAAAAACAAGAGAATAGTAAGATTTCTTAAATCAGTTAAAAGTGAGAGACAGCATGCACAGCAGTAATGAAAAGTAAAATCATCATAGCAACAAAAACAATACCAGAATTTATAATGTGTTTTACTAACTAAGCTTGACTGGCATCCATCATTATAATGTTTCACTTATTTTTAACACCAGCAGTAGCAACTACACCGATTATTGCTTCATACCAAGAACACAAAGTTTAAGATTCCAAGTACCAAGATCAAGTACCTGCAACACTTGATGAATCCTCTACCATGCGTCCACCACCAAGTGCCCCTCCAGACACATGAAGCCGTGCATTGACAAAGACCTGGAAACATGTTAAATACAAGTAATAAATCTACCACTAAAGGAGGTCAGGGATCAACTTAAAATAAAAAGAAAAAAAGAAGAAAAAGAAAACCAAAACCCACTGCTGCATGTTGATATCTTGGAGATGGTGAGACACCGGGAGCAATAGCCCATTCCCAACGACCATCCCTATGTTTAGCAAGTCCGTATGCGCTTGCCAAAGGCTGCAAAAATCAAAGGAGGTAAAACAAGCAACAAAACCAGAATATATCAACCGATGCTTGCATCACCAGCATAATAAGAGCTGGGCCAATAAGAAACAAGAAATTTAACAATAAGCTTAAGCAGAAAGGAAATGGTATGGACTTACTGCATATTATTTAAGCAGAACTTTTACAACACATATGATGGGTTTAATAAAAAGAATGTATGGGTAACAGAATCAATATAGCTCATAAACACACAAGAACAAATCAAACTGATCCCCCCTCCAAGGTTGTGTGAGGGGAATATGATCCCTTAATCTCTAGCTCCAGTACAATATTGATCATAAACGTATGTTATAATTTGAAATAGAAGAGAAACGAATTTCAAGTGACCATCTCTCATCCACATGGTCGGATATAAATTATAATTTACAATTACGCAAGAACCTGATTACATAAAAGCCCTCAGTGCTATACGAATTTCAACTTTGGTACCTCAGAAAAGTAGCCCTTTCAAAGTTTGGCCAAAAGATACACTATCCACCATATCTTTGCATTTATAATACCACCAATAAGGCAATAATCATACATGCCATTTATAAATTGCTTACTACATACTATTTAAGGGAAAGCAAGTCCCCAAGAAACTCAAAATAAATTTCACAACATTCAGGTATCTCGCAGTTTGCTTCAACAAATCATAATACTTAATCCACTCCATTCAACAAACAGAGCTAAGTGAACGACAGCATAATCTCGCAAGAAGGGCAGGAGATTAACTATGAAATCCAGTTTGCAGTAGCAAACTATTCTCCTAGGTAACATAGTTACCATCTAAAAACAAACCGAAAACATAATATGACTATACATTGCAGACAGTTAACTCGCAACAAAAAACAAAATAAAATAACTGTTTCCTGAACTATTGAGAAAGCAAAATAGAGTGTGCGAGAGAGAGAGAGAGAGAGAGAGAGCAATTATTAGAGCCAGGAGAATACCAAAATGAGACAACAGTTATTGTATGAGAATCAACAAAACCAAAAAGAAATTGCAAGCCCCAACCCAACCCTCAGAAATATGTTCAAAAAAAAATGGGATGTAGGTTTTGCCAACTTTTTTCTGTTTGCAAATTTGCCAAAATATGAGCATACTTGTGAAAACCAGAGCCCTCAGCTCCCTGTGCGCAAATAATCTAAACTCAGATACAGGAGATCAAATGATGTTCTTATTCCACTCCTGCCCCTATTAAGTTTATGCCAGCTAAAAATTCCCAGAGATATTGAAGCAGGTTCTCAACAATCCCATTCCCACAACTCCGGAAAAAGAGGAAATAACTGATCAAGTCAAATTTCCAAGAAAACCCATGAAAAACTTGCCAACTTTATATTTCAAAATCTTTTCCTTAAACATTATCTATACAAAATGTCTAGCTGCTGGGCTCTCTAAATTTGTTGAATGTGTATTTAGCCTTGACTATAATAGTCTATAGCAGATATTTTCAAAAAAAAAACCATCTTTATAATATCAATATGTATTTATTACCCTTTAACTATCTCAGCCTTGTTAAAAAAATGTACAAAAAGGAAAGTTATTCTGAACAAGTCATAGCCAAACGGTTCTCAATGTATCTACTCTGTATTCCAACCCTACAAGGAGAGTTCTTAAGCTATCACCCCTATCAGTGAAAATCAAAATCATATTAAGCAACGAAAACCATACCAAGCACTACTTCCCTCTAAAAGGGAATATTTTGAACCTTAGACACTCACAACACTGCTACAACATGTCTAGTAGATTAAATCTTTTGGAGTGGAGTAAAAGGTTTAGGGATCAAATCCCCTCAAACCGACCTTAGAGGGACACTTGTTTTATTTTGTACTTTTTAAATGGGGTAGAAATGGGGCGGTTTGTGTGATAAAAAAGAAACAATTAAGAAAAAATAAAAACTCACCACGCTGCTTGCATCTCTCCCTCCACAAAGCAGAAGAAGACCATCAGAGCGGGCACTTGCAGTTGCATACCTAGTCAAGCATAAACAATCAGATGTGAACCTAACTTTAATATAACCTAATGATACCAGAAAAAAATATGATATCATGAATAAAGGTTAACAAAAACTAACATCATTTAGTAAATGCAAATCATAATTGATATTTAATTAATAAAACATATTCTCATGATACTTTCAGAACTAAAATTCATGCTTGCGTACATGAGACCATGTACAAGTATTTCAATAAAGTATTTAAGTTGCCATGCTTCCAGGAGTGAGAGAGAGAGAGAGAGAGAGAGAGAGAAAGAGAGAGAGAGAGAGAGAGAGGGTTTACATGCATGGAGGTGGACCCTCGCCCTCAGGTTCCAATTTACGCCATTCATAAGGCTTGGCAGCCGTGTCTAGGGCCCATACATCAGCCAAAGGCCGCTTTCCTGGGGAACAAGAACATATATTATTTTAAGAATCCATTAGAAATTAAGCACACTATACTCAACTAAACCTCATCCCAACTAGTTGGAGATCTCAAATAGTTTTTTCTTTTTTCTAATTTTTTTTGTGTCAACGTAATCTATACAAGATGAAGAGACTAGACAATTAAATGACTTACCATCATTTCCACCAATTGCCATGAGATACCTTTGCCCCACCAATGCCATCACATGTCCATAACGCGGTCCAGGTCCAGGGCCTTGTACAACAACCCTACAGGAAAATGGCATCCATTTCAATAAAACGTGTTTAAAACTAAAGAAAACAAAAAGGGAAACATCCTTCAAGAGTCTAACCTGTGCCATCGTGGCCGTTGCTGTGTTAGGTCCAGAACATGAAGATCCTCGGCAGACAAACCAGCTGGACCAATTCCTCCCTGAGTTGAAAAAAGAAAAATGATTCCAGTGTAACCATAATGATTAATCTTAAGAAAATAAATTTAATTGGATAATGAAACATATTTTACCTGAATAACAACCATGGTTCCAACAGCCGTTGCCACATGTGCAGCCCTTGGAGTGGGTGGCTCTCCAAAGGGAGTGATCCTGCAAATTAAATTCATTATAAGCATAATTTTAATTATAAATAAACATTATAAGCACTAGAAATGATGGCACTGTTTAAGTATACCACAGGCTGATGAGAAATAAAATATTTTATCCTAGACTTACCTGGACCATTTATTTGTTAACACATCATAACAGTGCACATCAGCAGTTGCACCTGCTAGTCCTGTATTTCAAGTAAAACATAATGATTATGAGAACTTGGAGTATGAATTAACTCTTCGAACTCCAAAGAGAGATTACCCCTTCAAGAAAGTTTGAAAGAAAAGATAGATAAATAATCGATTATTATTCAACTTATGCATTATTTACAAGTATAGCTGAGGAGTGAACCTGATATATTCCTATAAAACCAATTGTGCTTCTATAAATGTAATGAAAATAACTAGGGGATAAACACATTGCACCAGATACCATTGAAATCATAACTTCACTTGTGATCAAAAGCATAAGGATTTCCTCAACAAGAAAAACCCTCAGATCATTAAAAGTTCAAAGAAAGAATTTTAAAAACTAGGGATGCACACAATACAACAAAAGAAAATTGCCAAAATACACAGCTTGATATTTGAACTTTGACAACACTTGGGTCCACATTAAGCTTGAACAGAATAAGGACAATCAAAAGCAATATTGTTTATCCTATCAAACTAAGAAGCAATTGTGTGTAGCTAGATTTAACTTCAGAAAACTAGGTTTGTAATACCATTCATAAACCTTGAGTTCAGTCCAAGACGCCAAGCATCAGATACAGTAACATAAGAAGAAAATTTACTACTTGAGTTAGATGGGCTTCAACGGTAGGTATCAAATTCCACAGCATTACTTAACCAAAGTATACAGATGGAGTTGATGAATTCGACAAAACTCGGGATTATAATACTTGATTGCTCCAATCTGTAATATAAATTAATTTTTCTGGACCTTGTACAATAAGAAAATACAAATAACACAACTTGAATTACTAGCACTTCAACTCATCAACTTGATATGCCACTACGATTTACTGGAACAACTAAGAATTTAAATCAGGGTGGGACATAAATGGTAAATGAAATCCGTGGGGCTTCACATAAAAGATATCTACGATCAGACAATAAACAATAAATACTAGCCAAATATGGCTTTTACAATTGCACAAAAACCGACAAAGCTACTGTTCTTATGACACTCATGCTACCTCACACCCATATAATACAGAAATTTTGGGTTTATGGACCAACAAAGAAACCAAACTATCCAACATTAATCAAGTCGGCTTAAAAATAATAATATTTATCATAATTACCAAAAAAAAATTAATTGGTTTTCCAAACAAATCATATCTTGGATTAAAACTAGGGTTTCTCGGTTAACTTCAAAACTTAGAAGTATAATTACTTGGTTTCCAAATTATTACATGGTTCTTCATTCTCAAACCTCTAGTAACTTAACCTTCAAAAGGATTTGACAATTTAGGCAATATTGAAATTTGCAGGTACAATAACCTAAACAAAGCAAAGAAGCAACAAGCAGAATGAAATGAATAAAATATAAAAAAAAAAAAAAACATACGTATGCCAGCGCTTCCAGCGGAGGAAGGCGTCCCAGAGGCTGCAGAATTGCCTTCAAGAGCAGTAGCACCACCAAACAATATCAACCTGGGTCCAATGTAGCCCTGCGCCCCCTCCTCTCCAACTGCAGCGACTGCCGTTAACGTGTGGCCGCACCTCGGGCCCGGCCCATCCTCCTTCTTCTCTATTATGGCGTTCACTACCGTGTAGGTCGGCGCGCACCTCGGCCCCACCACGGGGCTTTGTTGCTGTTGCTGCTCCTGCTGCTGCTGCTGCGAAGGTGGAGGCGTCGAAGAGGCTGTCGGAGATCCGGTCGGCTGGTCAGCTAGCTGTTCTCTCTCCATCGACGCAGGAGACGTGGCCGTGTTTTGCTTTGGAGAGGCCGGATCGTGATCGGTCTCCGGCACCATAGTTGAATCGACATCCATTGGTTTAAGCCGAAAATATTAGCCCTAGGTTCGAGATCGGAAGTAGAATCAACAGAATTGCACATCTCTGATCAACATTTTTGAATCCAGTTGGTCGAAATCAGTTTCAAAAGTCGGAATTGAAAACCCTAGGCTTGGATCGTAGAATCTTAAATTAGAGAAAAATTGATCGAACTTTTCCGGGAAATTTTTGAAATAGAGAATAAATTCGCTCAGGTTCTTCTTCTTCTTTTTTTTTTTTTTTATAATTAATTTATCTCTCTATTTCTAAAAAGCCTCGTAGCGGCCGAGGAATTGAAATGAAAAGAAGAGAAAATGAAAATGAAAAACGGGACGGAGACAATCTCAAAGCCTTAACAATGACAACAAACACATCATAAAAAGTGAATAATAATAATAATAATAATAATAATACATCAGTTTAGTTTCAAAAATAAAAAAATACTTCTCTCACTTTCTCTCTTGCGCAAATGTAAATAAATATGATGATGATTGGGTATTAAAATTTTATTACCGTGTGCTCCCGGTAATTGGTGTGTACGGACGGGGCTGGAGTGACGGCGGTGATCTGTATAACCGGGAGTGGGTTTTTCTATTAACGGTGATTACCGGTTCCTATTTATAAGGAGTTTTGGTTTTTTGTTTTGCCCTTTGCCACCTAATAACGTGCTACTGCATGAATACACGCGCTGTTGAAATCGCGTGCTTCACGCGCCAATTTGGCTTTGTTTTTCATTTGAAGAGTGAGTGAACACAATTCTTCAATCAGCATCCTCTCTAGGAATGCCATGGAACATGCTCTAGACTCATTAAATAAATCCTTTGCTAATATGTTATGCTTTCATAATTTGCAGACTTAAATTCTTATCCCACATTTGAGAAATTCTTCGGTACATCCGGACGTATATATCTTATCATTGAAACCATGTCACTGAATATGAAAATTACATGCGATTGAAAAATTATACCACGTAACTTAATAAATTATATTAGCCATATACACCTAAACATATTAAAATATTTTCCTTTAGCTTTCCCTTCCTATTCACCATAATAAAAAATAAAATAAAAAATTATCATTATTTTAATAAATAACTATATGAATTAGGGTTTTGAATATAACAATTCAATTAATTTGCGAAATCGGTCCACCCCTTCTAGATGAGACGTGGTAATACAACTAAGAAATTATTCCATTTGACATATCCTCTCATAGATGCAGGGCATAGCGAGGTAAACTAAATGCCTTGTCTAAGCTAAGGAACCGACTCCGAAAAGTCTTGACAAATAATGATTGAGATAAGATCCAACATTTTTGAACCACAAAACGTTCGGTTTCCATTATTTTGGATACCAATTGGAAAGTATAACATTGTTAAAGAGAATTGATAAATAATATATATATATATATATATATAACTAATAACCCCGGTGCACACTGAGGAATACATATCAATGCATTGCATGTCAACCATTAGATTCACATGATTTAACTTGGTAATACAACTAAGAAATTATTCCATTTGACATATCCTCTCATAGATGCAGGGCATAGCGAGGTAAACTAAATGCCTTGTCTAAGTTAAGGAACCGACTCCGAAAAGTCTTGACAAATAATGATTGAGATAAGATCCAACATTTTTGAACCACAAAACGTTCGGTTTCCATTATTTTGGATACCAATTGGAAAGTATAACATTGTTAAAGAGAATTGATAAAATAATATATATATATATAACTGATAACCCCGGTGCACACTGAGGAATACATATCAATGCATTGCATGTCGACCATTAGATTCACATGATTTAACTTGGTCTATATGCATTTGTCATTACTTCTCTATAATCTATGGCCCACATATAATTACAAATTTGAGATTTGAAGGAAATACAACTTAAACTCATATCCAAATGTGTGGGTGTGTGAAGCTTATCACTAAGCCACCTCAACTTTTGTTGCTAAAAAAATAAAAGTTGTGTATTGTTTCGTTAGGAACAAAAACATAATTTGATTTAATAGTTTAATCAATGGTCAACACATTTTGTATTATAGATTTCTAATAAAAAAAAAAAAAACATTTTCTATTATTTATCTTTTGACGTACTATATTTTGTAGTATTTACCTTTTCATTTAAAGTCTTTCAAGAGATATGGAGAGTTTTATTCATGTACTAATGTTTTTACTTTTAGCTTGATAAAACAAACATCGATAAATTGAATATATATATATATAAGTGTTATATGGAAGTTTTCAACAAAATTTAATAAACTTAAGAGAATTTCTAACAATGATTAAAAGTTGTTAGTTGTTACCAATAAATTTAAAAAGTATTTTTTGGCTAAAAAAATAATAAATAAATAAATAAATGGCAATTTTTTTTAAAATTTAAATATGCTCTTAAAAATTTAATAATTTTTAATTAATTTTTTAAAAATATTAAAATATGTATCAATGAAAACAACTAAAAATATCAATGATTTAAACAAAACAACAAAAAAAAAAAACTAAAATTATCAATTATCTATAAATATTGATTGAAAAAATATCAATTATATTAAATTATTAAACCAATGAAACAAAATTTATCAAAATGAAAATATAATTTGAATATTATGGTAAAAAGAAAATAGTAATCAATTAACTTAATTTTATAAATACTGTTAATTGTTTTCTAAATAAATAAATAAATAAACTTGGAGATTTTGAAAAAAGTAATAATTAAATGATTGGATATGTAGGGAGCGAATGCGAGTGGGGAAGACAATAATCTGACAAATACCATATGGGTTGAGAGCTGGCTTTGGTTTAGATATCATATTATATATTATAGTACCTATTAGTTTATTACAGTTTTAATTATCATAAGTTTTCATGTCTTACGCATATTATTTTTTATTTTTTATGTAGTTCATATATTTTCTTCTAGGTTTATGGGTTCAAAATGTTTTATGTGTTTGACCAATTAGATTTTTGCCACGTTTCATGAATAAAAAGAATTATATATCTATATAAAAAATTTTATTTCTTTCATGTGATCATCACATTCTAAATGATTGTCCATAAAAAAGAACAATGTATTATTCTTAGTTTAACTGGTGTGCACCTTGTTCTCCACGTTAGTTGTGGAGGTTTGAATATCATTATACACATTGAGAAGTTTAGATTTCACAATTTATATTTTATAAGTAATCAAGTATATAATGTATGGTGTTTTCACCATGTTGCTATAGGCACTACAAGAAAAATAATTTTTAGCAGCATTCAAAATACAACGCACATGATGTGCGTGTTGCTAAAAGTGGTATATCACAACATGCAGAATATGAACGTTGCTAAAGGTCATTTATCGCAACGCACAAAAAATGTGTGTTGTGGAAACCACTTACGGTAACGCACAAATGGATGTTGTAAATAATTGAACACATATGGCAATGCACAACAATTGCACGTTGTCATAGTTAAATCATTAGACTATGCACATTTTGTGCACGTTGCTATAAACATGTTTTTAGCAACATACAATTGTGCTCGTTGTTGAAAAACTAATATTTAGCAACACACACATCATGGATGTTGTCATAGGTCTTGGGCGTTATAAAAAAAAAGCTAATATTCCGCAACACACATATCATGCACGTTGTCTTAGGGGTCTTTAGCAACAAAAAATGTGTACGTTGTTGAAAAACTAATATTTAGCAACACACACATTATAGATGTTGTCAAAGGATTGGCGCGTTGTGAAAAATATCCAGTATTCCGCAATAGACATATCATGCGCGTTGCTGTATATGTATTTTTAGCAACATACAGATGTGCACATTGTTGAAAAACTAGTATTTAACAACACGCACATCTTTAAAGTTGTTATAGGTCTTGTGCGTTGCGAAAAAATCTAATATTCCACAACACACATAGCATGCACGTTGTCGTAAGTGTTTTTTAAGCAATATATATACAAATGTGCACCTTGTTGAAAAACTAATATTTAGCGATACACACATAATGGATGTTGTCATAGGTCATGCACATTGCGAAAAAGCCTAATATTCTGCAACACACTTACCATGCACATTGCCGTATGTGTTTTTTTAACAATCGTTGGCTTGTGTGTTGCTAAAAAGCTAATATTTTGAAACTCACATATTATGCATGTTGCTGTAGGATATTCTTTATCAACTATTGGCTTGCACATTGCAAAAATTTAATAATTGCTAATGAGACTATTACAACAATGTGCATATTAAATTTAATATGCACATTGTTGTAATAGTCTCATTAGCAATTATTTGCTTGTATGTTGGGAAAAAAACTAATATTCCGCAACACATATATAATATGCATGTTGGCGTACGAGAAATTGTTCACTTGTGTTGCAAAAACATTAATATTTGGCAACATACACATCATGGACATTGTTATATCAAATATTAAAATACACAATCATCATTAGCAAAGTGATGTACTTTCTCTTCTCTTCTATGAAAAGGATTTGAATCTTAATTTTGCTCATTTAATTGTAAAATATGGAGAATGTCTTCATATAGTAGGAGATGCATTATGAGTCATTAGGTTTCGATTAGTGTTGTAAAAATGGACCAGGCCCAAGTGGGTCGGTCCGTTTGGCCTGCCAAGCAAAACGGGCTGGATCAGGTCCGATCCGCGAAGGGGATGTGCCGGATCAAGACCGGCACGGAGGCGTGCCGCATGCCGGGCTGAAGGGGTCCGGTCCGCCGGACCAGCCCGCCACGGCACGTCAAGCCAGGCGGACTGTCGCCGGACCGTTCCGACGGGCCGACCCCAAGGTCCGGCCATTTGAAAAAAAAAAAAATAATTAATTAATTAATTTTTTAATGCATCAACGGTTGAATTTCTTTTATATTTTATATTTTCACCCACAATTCTAATTTTTTTTTTTTAAATACCTCTATCCATTCCATTTTTCAATCACTTTGACACTTTCTCTCATTCTCTCATTCTCTCAATCTCTCTCCATTCTACAAATCTCTACACATTTTCATTCAATTTCATTGTTTCTCTCTCTCTCTCTATCTCTCTCTCTCTATATATATACACATTTATTACATTTTATAATACTATTATATTAATTCCCTATTATCTATCTATCTATTGACTATTGTTCTCTTCATTTTCCACCAACACACAAAACATTTAAGGTACATTGTTCTTTAAATGTTATTATTTCTTTATGTGAGTAAATTTTTAATGTTATGTAAACACTTTAGCTAATTTTTTAAATATTTGTGTTTATTTAGTAAATTATTTTTATTTTTTTTAGTAGTTAATTAATCATTATTATGTGTACTTGTGAAGTAGTAAATTTTAATATTTGTGTTAGTAAGATAATTTTTTTAAAGTGTACTAGTGTATTAGTTAATGTAAATATTTTTTGTTATTAAATTATGATTTATAAGTGTAATAGTTAATTTAAATATATTTTGTTAGTAAATTATGATTTTTATGTGTAGTAGTTAATTTGAACATTTTTAAGTTAGTAAGTTATGATTTTTAAGTTTAGTAGTTTATTTAAATATATTTTGTTAGCAAATTATGATTTTTATGTGTAGTAATTAATTTTAACATTTTAAAGTTAAAGTTATGATTTTTAATTTAGTAGTTTATTTAAATATATTTTGTTAGTAAATTATGATTTATATGTGTAGTAATTAATTTTAACATTTTAAAGTTAAAGTTATGATTTTTAATTTAGTAGTTTATTTAAATATATTTTGTTATTAAATTATGATTTTTATGTGTAGTAGTTAATTTAAATATTTTAAAGTTAAAGTTATGATTTTTAAGTTTAGTAGTTTATTTAAATATATTTTGTTAGTAAATTATAATTTTTATGTGTAGTAATTAATTTTAACATTTTAAAGTTAAAGTTATGATTTTTAAGTTTAGTAGTTTATTTAAATATATTTTGTTAGTAAATTATAATTTTTATGTGTAGTAGTTAATTTTAACATTTTAAAGTTAAAGTTATGATTTTTAATTTAGTAGTTTATTTAAATATATTTTGTTAGTAAATTATGATTTTTATGTGTAGTAGTTAATTTTAACATTTTTAAGTTAGTAACTTATGATTTTTAAGTTTGGTAGTTAATGTAAATAATAACATATTAATGACTAATGAGTTCATATTTGTATTTCAGGAAATGGATCATTTTTTCACGGACGGTTTGAATATGCTGAATGATGATCTTGATCTTTCAGAACAAACGGAACCCCAAGCGAGAGGTTCATGTTCCGCCGCTACTACTATTGATACCCCAACATCACGTCCCAAAAAATTTACATCCGATGTTTGACAGTGTTTTCACATAGTACAAATGACACTCCTAGATGGGACGACAGGCCCCAGAGCTAAATGTAAGTTTTGTTCTAAGGACTATTCCACTAGTAGGAATGGAACCGGTCATTTGAGAAGACATATGCTCAAATACATGCCTGCACATGGACAGGTAGACACTAGAACCTAAACACAACTACAACGGCACCCAGATGGGTCTGTTACGACATGGAGGTACGATCCCGAACATGCTAGAAATTGTTTGGCACTATTCATTGCACAAACTGACCAACCAATCAATTTTGCTGACAATGTTTTTTTTTTTCAAGAGTTGATCACATCTGCATTCTGCCTCCAATATCAAACTATTTCTAGAACCACCACTAGAAACGATTTGATAAGATTGTTTGGAACCGCTAGAGATGACTTGAGTGCTGAATTACACCATCTAAATGTCTGTATTGCATTAACCTCTGATATTTGGAACGCATGTTCGAAACAGGACTACTTATGTGTCACTGGACACTACTTAAATTCTGATTGGAGGATAACAAAAAGAATTCTTGGTTTTCCTCCTATGGATTTTGCACATACCGCTGAAAATATTTTTAATGTCATTATTTCTGTTTTAGAAACATATCAAATCACAGATCGCATCCTTTCTATTACATTAGATAATGCATCTGCAAACACTAGATCTATTGCATTGTTTGTTGAAAGAAACATCCCACAAGATGGAGGTTATTTCTTCCATCAACGGTGTGCATGTCATATTATAAATTTAGTTGTACAAGCTGGTTTGAAGAAAGTAAACGACAGTGTAGATCGCATCAGAAATGTCATTTCTTGGATTGGCAGCTCTAATTCTAGATTCCAAGAATTTCGTAGACACTGCAGATTAAACAATCTACGCCCCCGACGATTCCAAACTGATATGCCGGTAAGGTGGAACTCTACTTACTTAATGCTGGAAAATTGTTTACCATATGATAAACTATTTCAGGTTTTTATAACATGAAGTTGGCCGAAGTTGGCCGAAGTTGGCCTTCCACAAGCACAACCACTGACATCAGACGATTGGTATATGGCAAGGGTTTTTGTTGATTTTTTAAAGATTTTTTACGATTCTACTGTAACTCTTTCCGGGGTCTATTACCCCACATCTTGTGAGGCAATTCATCGAATGGTGGAAATATCTGAAGCGTTAAACGCTTATAGGGAAGATGTTCATTTAGGCACTGCAGTTATTACCATGGAGGCAAAGTTGAAAAAATATTGGGCTACCATTCCTTTACTTTATACCTTAAGTGTTATAGTAGATCCTAGAGTTAAATTATCTGGTTTAGAAGTTTTTCTTGATGTTATTGGTACTAATTTGGAAATAGATTATTCAGAACAGGTTACTGACATTCGAAACAAGTTGTTCGAAGTTTTTCGTATTTATGAGTGCAGGTTTGGCGGCATTGACACCCAACCATCAGCAGAACCGGAGACACACCCAAAGACATCAAGTTGGAGCATTCTCAAACGCCGAAAAAAGGACAAATCAACAAGTACTTCTTCAACCCAAAGATCTGACCCATCTTCTTGTGCCGAACTGAATAGGTACCTTGAAGCACAGTTCGATGCTATCGAAGACAAGGAAGATTTTGATTTGTTGTTATGGTGGAAGTCTTATACCTACAGGTATCCGATTCTGTCACACCTAGCACGTGATGTACTAGTCATCCCCGTGTCCACGGTATCTTCAGAACAAACATTCAGCACCAGTGGACGCATAATTGAACCAAGAAGAAGCTGTTTGTCTCCGGACATGGTGGAGGTATTAACAAGCCTTCGGGATTGGGAGCATGCTAAAAAGAGGTTGCAAAACCAAATTGTAGATAATTAACTTATTCAAAATTTCAACAATCTATATGTTGATGAGGCTTCAGGTTCCGGTAGTAACCAGTTTTAGAACTTGTAAATTGTAATATGATTGCACTCTTTTTCCCTTACCAAGTTTTTATCCCATTGGATTTTTCTTGGTAAGGTTTTTAATGAGGCAATCATGTAAATATGTAATACTGAATTCCATAAGTTAGAAAAAATAAATACTTCTTCATTTCATATTTTCATAACTTCATCTATTTTATATTTTTGTAATACTTTATCTTTATTCATTTTTTGAATTATCTTATTACCAAAAATAATAAATCTATCTAACTACATTTACATAATTCAACTGTTAAAATGTTAAGTATTTTAATTTGTAATTATGTATTTTATTTTTCCCTAAACCAAAAATCCAAAAAAAAAAAATTAAAAAAAATAATAATAATTGGTCCCGCTCCGGCGGCACGCCGGCACGGTCCGCCGGAAACGGTCCACATGCCGTGCTGGGCCACGATTTCCGAAAACGTGTCGGACCTAGTCCGGTCCTCCTACTGCACGGCGCGGACCAAGTCCGGCCCGTTTTCAAAAACGGGCCAGGCGTGCCGGATTGAATTGGGCCGGACCGGTCCACTTTTACAACTTTAGTTTCGATAGACCCTTAACCTGATTTTTTTTTTTTTTCAAATAAATGATTTAGCTATTATGCATAACATGTATAGTTACATGGGTAGTTTTGATAGAAAGTTATTTTATTTTTAAATTCTTGATTTTTGTAGATTATTAGAGAAATCTAATGATAATATGAGGTTGGCCTAGTGGTTTGTCATCACACCTACATCATGAGGTTGTTGGTTCGAGTCTATCCCCCTCCCCCAAATCCCAAAGAGTGGTGCTATTGGCACACCCCCTATCAATCTATATATGCCCCACTTTTTAAAATTTTGACTTAATAAAATAAAATAAAATGTTTTTATTAATTGTTTTGATTTATTTCCAAAACTACCCAATTTACTTATTTTTCAAACTTAATCCACCTCATCTTTGATCTTTGTATACATCTTTCTCTCACCTCCATTAAATGATTTATTTTTTCTTCTTATTATTTTATTTTATTTTGAGTTTTTTTTTTTCTTCTTATTTCATGGTGGAGGAAAAAAAAAATAGCATAGTTGCTTCAACATAACGATAGCTTAATATCATTCTAAAGAATGATTCTTACATATGCTTGATATCTTTCAAAGACTATTTCATAATATTTTTGTATATGTGTAAGAAGCAAAATTTAGGGTTTAAGAGTTAAGAAATTAAAAAGTTTAAAAGAACATGTTTTTTTTTTTTTTTTTTTGAAAAAGAATGTGGGGTTTTAATAGGGTTACTTTGTAGAAGATTTTTTTTTCCTTAAATTGTATGTCCTTTTAAGTAATTTTGATAAAGGAAAAAAAAATACTGCATAATAAAAAAAAATGGGGCACAAATAGACAGGTAGGGGGTGTGCCAATAGCACCACTCAATCCCAAATTATTGTAATAATTCAAAAAAATAATAATAATAATAACTTGTAACTATAGGGAACATGTATAGTAACCAAACTCTTTGATTAAATGTTGGGTTAAAATTTAAAATATTTAATTGTTTACCGTAAAAATAATTATAATGATTATTATAATGAGTCTAAATTATCAATTAATAAAATTAATATTTTTTCAATAAAATGTTGAATTAATTTTTTCTTCAACATTCACTACAAGAAAAATAGTCTATTGGGACGTTTTTTTTTCGTGTTCGTTCTAATAAGCAGTCTATTTGGGACGAATTTTGTATTTCGTACCGACAAAACTGGAATCGAAACCGCTGATTCCGAATCGAAAATAGGAACCGCTGGTTCCGAATCGAGAACCGAAACCGGGGTCATGTCTAATTTCGAGTACGACTAACGATTGACTCTTTGATCTGACAATATACTATTTTAAAAAAATAGTTTAATTAAATGTTATAATAAATGTTTTTTAATATCAATTTGTTTATCATATAAAAATAAAATTTAAATTAGTGGAATCGATTTATAAATAAAATTTTGATTGAAAAATAATCAATAAAAATTATGCTTTTATTATCACATTTAAAGTAGCAGCTATATGAATAAGCTTGGTGGGTAGACGTGTGGTTCAATAAGTCATGAAGATACCAATTAAATGATATTTGTGTGGGTTGCGCAGGTGGGGTGGGTGTGTGCGGGTGGCCTAGTCATTTGAAGGCAACAATTTTATTTTTTTTTTAACCTAAGGCAACGTACAATGTGTATTGCAAAAATTGTCTAAGGCAACGCACGGTAAAATTGTCAAAGACAACGTATAGTAAGGCAATATACATCAACCGTGTGTTGCGTTAAATGTCAATGACAACGCGTATAGTACGTTATTATTATTCTACGACTACACACATTGCACGTTGCCAAAAGCTTTAAGACTTTTGACAACAGGCGTATCAACAACATACACCCGTGCGTTATGAAAACCTTTCACAACGCATTTTGCGGGTTGCGAAAGGCCAAATTTACCAAAAAAAAAAAGTTTTTTATTAGTATATTGACCTTAAAAGGTGTTAAATACATATAAATAGGTTACTTTCACTTTTCATGTATCTGTGTCAAATTCATAAATATTAACTTTATCGTGTCATAACCTTCTTCCTCGTCTAAAAGAGAAGAAATGACTCAGTTTTTTGAATTTTCTTTTATAAGAAAGAAAACCTTTATAAATTACATCTTTGAAGATTTAGGTTATTGCCACTTAAAAATAGAAATGTAATGTTTTTTTATATCATAATATATTATATGTTGTACAGTTATTCGAACCTGAAACATTGACAAGCTGAATGTGCGTCATATTCTATAAAATCAAGTTGGGTGAGGTAGTAAATGTATTCTTTGATGAGATCTCTTGTTTGTTCTTTATTCTATATAACCTTTAACGATATTATTATATGTATACATTATCATTAATGTATTGTCAAAGTAATTTATTAAGTAGCATATCAACTTTTAATTGAGTGCTTATAAGAAAACAAGTGTGAATAGATTATTTTCTTTTCACGGAAAACATTGAATATAGAGCTTCTCCTTACGATCTATAAATTATCTATTTACACTAAATTTTAATTTTTTTATTAATGACAATATTAACCTAAATTAAAATTATCAAACAAGACAAAAAATCCTAAAAACATTCTAAATTAGTTTTTTTTTTCCTCTTCGCTGTTTTACAAACCCTAAAATATTTTCTTTTTTTTCCTAATATTTTAAAGTTCTTCACTGAAATACAGCAGTTCCAAATCTTCAATTGAAAATCCAATAAATTGAAAGGAGAAAAAATGTTATAAATTTACACACTGTTAAGCGGTTTGGTTTTGAACAAGGGATCTGCATCTTGTAAACAGATTTAATGTTTTCGAAAAAGTTTGAGTAATGACTTTTAAGTGATTACTTTAATTGATGAATACATGGTAGATTTTGGAGGCTTTAGACTTTTAACTCTATGTACAAGAGCATTTTTTTTCATTGATAAACGGTAGTTATATTTTGAGTTTTTCTCTGGTAGACATACAATTGTGAGCATATTTATAACACATTTATCCACCTCATCACTTTTTACCATATAAGCATTTTTGACTCAATTACATTACCTTTTCTAGTAAAAAGTGATGAGGTGAATAAGTGTACTATAAGTATACTCATAGTTGTATGCCTATAAAAGAAAAATCTATCATATTTTTGTATCACTTGGTATTTTATTGTTTAATCTAGTTGATTAAGTTTTCAATTAAATTGTTAGTGTGTAGATGGAGTGAAAATAGCGGAGGGAAGGTGCGCAGTTAGTGATTACAGTAGGTATGGTTTAATATCAATTATTCTACTAAATTGAAGTTACTTTTGCTCTTTATTCTTTTCCGACTAGTTTTGTTTATATTATATTCTGTGCTGTTATTGAATATTGATTTTTATGATTTTTATGTTTTTGAATAGTGATCAAAATTACTAACTTTTTTTGTTTGTTATAGGTTAAAAATTCAAAAATAATAATGGGTAATATTAAAATAAAATGGGGTGTCTTTAGAAATTTTATTTTAAAAAATGGAATGTCGTTAAAATAGGATTGTTAAAAGATAAAATAGATAATTTTAGAACAAAAGAAAGTGTCTTTAGAATTTTTATAAATATAAATTTTTAGAATAAAGTGTCTTTAAAAAAGAAATATAAATAGAAAAAATTAAATTGTTAAAAGAAGTTCTCCGTTGAATATCTATCAAAATCATATTTGTAGTATTTACAATTTTGATGTCGGTTTAATTAATAATAATAATTTATTAACTACTAATTACAAATTATTTATATTTATCAACATAAGGAATTATACTAATGTGAGTATCTTTGTCCATTCAAAATAATAATATTTGTAAGTGACACTTGATACAAGTTAGCACATGATGGAATTTGGTGATGTAAAAGGGGCTATTAGTAGTGTGGGAGCAGACATGACCACATGGACTAGAGATGTAGCATTTGAGAGCTGTACTTTGGCTTTTGTTTGTAGTGGATAAAACCAGGATAATTGTAAATGTTTTAATTTTTGTGGTGAATGGAAAACTAGTGTATCATCATCATCATATATTATTTAAGAAAATTTCATTTATGGAAGCAGATTATATGAAAGCAACTAGCAACCAACAAATGATTCATATCATGTACTCCGTTTAATCAATTTTTTTTTATCACATGTATATCGTAGTGGTAATCACACTTCCAACAAATGTTGATCACAGATGATTGTTAACTTGATTGCTAACGATGTCTTATCCTGCTCTGAAGTGGGTCTGATTATTAAGGATATTTGTTTCTTTCTTGATAGGTCTCCAGGTTGTTCTGTTATTTTTGCTCCTAAGAGAGCCAATAATGTTGCTCATTGTTTTGCTAAGTTAGGGTTATCCTATATTGACGACTTGTTCTAGTTGGAGAATTGTCCTCTTAGTGTGAGGTCTCTTGTTTTGAGTGAATGCCCTCACCAATTGTAACATCTTTGCTTTTAATGAAGGTTTTCTTTTTAAAAAAAAAAAAAAAAAAAAGTTAGAATCATTCTCCCAATTCAATAAACAAAATCCGATTACACGTGACATTAATAAAATTAAATTGTTAGAATTACTTTTATAATTTTAACCGTGTTCTCTCCGATAACATTCCATTTGACTCTAAACTTCATATATTTTAAGAGTATCTCCAATGCAAAAATAGTTTGCATACCAATAACTATTGACATGGCAACAATATCAAGAGACTTACTTCTTATGTGGCATAAAAATAGACTTATTAGACAATCAACTCAAAATTTGGTCTTCAATGCTTTCATCTAAAACACAATTTTTTTTTAATGATGTGTCCATCTTTTTTTTATTTTTTATTTTTTATTTTATTTCCTTACCAAAAATATTTGAAAAATTAATGTCAGTTTTAAATGTTTGAGTCAACCTAAAAAATAGCTGTGCAACAGACTGTCTGAAAATGGACGGTTATATTGACAATGTCTAAAATTTTTTTTACCACGTCAGCTTGATGTTGAATATGTATGGTTGCATTGGAGACACAATTATTAACATAATATCTATTTATCCTACGTGGTATCTTTTTTTTTTTTTTTTTTTTTTTTTTTACAAGCCATGCTTGCATTGGAGATGCTCTAATATGCCGTAGCAAGCCTCCAAACCATGAAACCCAACATCCGGCAAAGGAAAAAAAAAACACACACACATAAGCACATTCATGTTCAAATGTTTCATTTAACGAGTCATCAATTGTTTTGGTTTAAATATTTTTATATATCTTCGTAGTATTGAAATACACTTAGGTTATGTCGTTTTCAATCAAAGATCATCATTTGACAATTTTGGTTCTTATGTTTTTGGAAACTTTGAATTTGTTCAAAATTACCTTTTGTTAGTTAAATAACTATAACATTTTCTATGAACCTCTAAATCATGATTCTTGAATTTATGTAGAAAGTTGACTTCCATATATCTCCAGCTGTATATTAAACAGTATGTTTTGGTGATGTTTGATGGGTGTTTTGGGTCGTGGAAGTCGCGCTCTCGCACCGTGGTTACGCAAGTTGGTTGCGCTGAAGGTTTATCTAGGTTCGCCAGCATGTTTGCACCAAAGGATCGACGCTAGGTAGCGCCAATCAATATCTCTCGGACCCTAAAAAGCACGGATACTCCATTTGGTGGAGTTAACTCATATCGAACTCGCATCCGGTTCAGATACTACACGAATATTTCAGGATACGTATTCGATATACCAAATGGCGTATCCGTTGACTTTTTCATAAGTTTGACCAGCGGATACTTGACGGATACTAGACGGATACTTGAAGGATACTTGGGGATACATTAAGGATACTTTTAGGGCAATATTATAATTATTTTAGTATAAAACATGGTCAAATTATAATTTTAAAAATTTAGGTGTCAAAATGAAATTGTAAAGAAATTTTGGTTTTGATTCCATTGACATGGAGAATAACGGGAGACATGATATTGAAAACCTTTCTGTTGATAAACAAGAGTTAGATGCCGAATTATCCAGATTCTTTAACAATATGAATGTTGATTTGATGATAGTGAAGTTAATTAAGAATTTAGAATATCTTTTATGAGTTTTTTTTTTTTTTTTTAATTTTTAATTTTATGTATTATTTATATTTTATAATGTGTTATGGCTTATGTGACGTATGTTTTTTTTTGGATTTTGTATTATGTTACAACTTATGTGACATGTTTAATTTAGATTATGTAATATGTAACATTATTATGACTTATATTGATATGTGACATGTTTTATTTGAATTCTGAATATATTTTGATTGTGAATGAATTATCAAATATGTTTTAATATATTATTATTTTTTTTAAAAAATATAAATATATATTATTTTAATCGACGTATCCTGCCGTATCCGTATCCTAGTTTTTAAAGATTTACCATATCTCCGTACCATAACGTATCCGTATCCCATATCCGTATCCGTATCCGTGCTACCTAGCTCGGACCAGAGAGATGTCAACCGGCACCACCACAGCACGCCATAACAAATAAGAAATGTTAAGTAATCAATGGCGAGGGCTGTCTTATAGGGAGATAGAATGTTTCACTTTCACACTGTTACCCACATACCAATTGACCAGTTATTAATGAATGTGTAGTCTGTCTATCAAGATTAGGTATTTACAATAATTCAAAGAATGTGAAAGTCGACATTCATTGCTAAAACCAAAATTAAGAAAGCAACTTGAAAAAAGCTGCTGGGGTTTGAAAATTATGCTTACTTTTTTAATTAGTGAAATATTCTCCAGCCAATAAATCACGCACTTTAAGCCCATAAATTAATGGCTCCACCTTTAAAATAAAATAAAAAACAGCCCATGCAAGAAAACACTCCATGCACTGTCATCTCCTCGTTGCTCCTGCCCCTAGACCGGTGAAAGCGAGACATGGAAGTGTTTTTTTCTTCATTGAAATCAAACAGGCCCTTGTTTTGAGGATTAAAGTAGATATATATATATATATATTCTTCATTTTTTTTCTAACACAAATGACTTCACTTTTCTCTATTTATTACTTGTAATTAATACAGTTTAAGAGCATAATCCTGCTTGACAAGAACTTTTAGATGGATTTTATAATCTCCCAAGTAGTCTACAAAATTGGATATGTAATTAAAACATCATTGGTTCGTTCATTAACACAATTTTGAGTAAATTATATCTAAATATTCATCACCTCTTAACAGAGTTGATAGTGTACCTCATTTCTACATAAATAGTGAGGAGTTTAAATCCCACTATATACAATTTACACGCATGTGTAAGGAGTTTCATTCCTAGATTGTGAAAGTAGTTATCTCCAGTGCCGACAATCCTATTGTAATAGTTCTTGTAATAATTTAAAAAAAATAATAAAAAATTAAAAGATCATTTGGTTTAGCCGGTATACAAAAACTTTAACGATGCAAGGTAATTACAAGAGAGCCATAAGTCATAACCTATTTTTATTATTTAAATTCATCATTTATTTGAACCATTGAATTAAAATCTAACAAATATTAAATAAAATTGTATAATGTAGCATGACCTGTGTTCTGATGACAAAACTATAGGTCTATAGCTGTAGTTTTGAAAAGTACATTTTCATTTTGCTTTGTTTTTTAATCATTTGTTTTCCAACTACCAGTCTTTGTTTTTCAAAACTATAGCTATTTAATCATTTGTTTTCCAACTATCATAGTCTTTGTTTTTCAAAACTATAGCTATAAAATTGAGTCTTTGTTTTTTCTCACATAAGAAAACAACATAAAAATAAGGGATCCTCCTAAAATCAGATCTTAGTTAAAGTTGTTATAATTATTTCATCTCACAAATTAAACTTTTGAATTTTTTTTTACTTTAAATATATTTTGTTCACCGGTAAAAACCTGAATTCAACAACAAAATTTTAGTTCTAAAAATAACAAACAAACGAGTAATAATGTCAATCATATACAAAGAAAGTGACCGAAACCAAAGATTCCATGATTTGAATGGTATTTAATTGGGGTAGAAAGCTATGCTCCTCAATAAAACTACCGGTTAAATTTAGCCACGCGACAAAAATATTTTCCACCAACTTATTAGTGATAATCCACAACAAAAACACAAAATTATGCATACAACCAGCAACAATTAACAACATTATGCATCCGTGCATTCATCTTCCAAACCAATAATTGCTCAAGCATATACATATATATTCTGAACTCTCTTTCTCCAAAGAAAATTAGATTAACTGGAGAAGCAGCTCAAACCAAAGTAACCAATTATATCATTAATAATACACAAGGGTTCAACTAACCTTTGAAGGGCCTGCATTCGCTGCCTTATGGAAGTATCTTACTACTGGCATTCCATCGCCGCCATCATTTTCAACCCTCCATGAGCGATCCTTTTTTTTCTGAGGCTTCTTGTGGTGCTTCTGGGATGCTTTGACCTTCTTAACAGCCACCTTTTTCGAAGCAATGCCATTGGCCAGATCAAATGAATTAAGATCATCCAGAACATGCTCGAGAGCAGGTGCACTTTCATTTTCATTTTCTGAAGATGTTTCAATATCAGATGCATCTGACTCTTGTAGTTCAGACGAGCTAGGTCCTTGAGATTCTTCCACATCAGCTTCCTCAGACATTCCAGGAGGCATTTGATAGTGGGGAACCTTCCCATCAAGATAATCCTTCAAAATTTGGCGAGCAGCTCTAGTTTCATCAGGCAATCCACTTGAGGCTACATACCCACGAGAAGCACAATATGCCCTCAAAAGTTCTGATGCCAAGGGAGGCCGAGACTGCAGTTCATATGACTTCGGTTTTGGCAGTGTTATTTTGTACACATCCTCAATGACATGTCTTGGGACTCGATTGGCCACAACCTGCACTGCCTTTCTGTGCTCAGTCATCCTGTCAATCGGCAACACCCCAGAAGCAATCATATCATATCTCGAGCTTGAAAAGGAAGGGAATACCAATCCAGGGCAGTCACAGAGCATTAGCTCATCAGAGATTATTAATGTTTGGAAATGCTTTGTTTTCCCTGGGGTGGAGGTGACACCTGTTTTTTTCTGGCCAACCAAAGCATTGATTGTTGAACTTTTCCCTACATTAGGATACCCCACAAATCCCACAACGACATTCTTAGGCGTTGCATTTACTTCTGTATTTCCACCAAGAGACTGAACATTAGATGTGCCAGTATTACCACAGCTTGATTTCCTCCTCAGTTTGACTATCTCCACTGCCTCAAACTGCAATCGAGCCAAAAGCTCATCCCTGCCATATATTCTTGCATCAGGGTCATCCATGTTCTGTTGCCTATCTTGTGTCCATGGGCCACTCAATGTTTTACCATCTAGAGCTGCAGAAGCAGCTTTAGCTGACCAGAATACAAATAGAATCTCATGATCTCGAAAGTACTTTGCCCATCTTTTCCTGATAAAGCCAAAGGATGAAAAATTAAAAGGTGGAAAAATAAGAGAACTTATTGTATGTCCACAGACCTGCTAAAGGAGAAACTAACCTGACAGAAAATGGTAAAAGATCTGCCTTGTTCACCAGAAGCAATGTCCTCTTGTGCTCATCAACTTCTTGTGCATATGCCTGCATTAAGCAAAACCAATGTTAACTGATATATTTTTCTCCTTCTCCTAATACTTCATTTCTTTTAGAAAGGGGTGGGGGCCAGAGCCTAGACAGTACGAGCAAAACGATATCCAACCATATCACTTATATTACTACCGTGTTGTAGTATACAATATTCAATCTCATTAAGAGGGTCATTCCCCCATCTATAAGAAAAACTACAGATTTGTTGTAAAACCATGAATAAATATATAACAAAAGCTCATAGATGACAACATCGTAAATGCTACATAATCCAACAGTCACATATATGTATATGCATATATAAGAGAAAGGAACACCATTCCACACAAACAGATGACCACATTCACGGGTGTTTAACGTAATAAAAACAATTACGGGTTCATTTGGTGCATGGAATTGGCTTATTTTTGTCCTTAACCAATATTTGGTGCATGCTGGCAGGGTATGATATTTAATCATAGATGCTCTTACGTCCTGGCAGGGTAGGATATCCAATCACAAAAATAGCCCCTCTTGCTATTTGTTTATTTCTCTATCTTGTTTGCAACTTCCTTCTTTTCTGCAATTTTTTTTTTCTTTTGTACAACCTTTCTTTCGCTAAAGTCCAGCTTTTACAAGTTTTCCAATATCATAAAAAACTCCCAAATTTGGGGATATGTAACATGTACATATGATCTTCATTTAATTTATGTTGATTTATTAGTTTGTTAGCAAATATATGGGTATGTAAAAGTGGTTTTCACTACATTGATTATCTTGAGACACGAGAGAGAACAATGATTGAAGGAAAAAAAAAAAACAACAAAAAAAAATTATTTTGGTTTTTCTGAGTTTTGTGAGAGACAATCATATATTTTAACTCTGGTAGCTAAGTAACAGTTCAAAAAAGCTGAGCTTGCTCCCTACTTGAGTGGGCAGGGTTCTCTCATGAGCACCGAGAGATAAAGATGGCGAAATGTAATTGAGGTTTAGGTTTGAGTTTTTTATGAGGTAACTTGGGCTCATCAACCTAGCACTTGGAAATTTGAAGAGAAATGTGTGAAAAAAGAAATCTGAGAGAGATATCATTTTTTTGGTTTGTGATCATACTATTTTTAGAAAAAAAATTCAAGTTTATTGTAATCCAATCCAAAACAAATTATACCAGAAGTAGGATACTACTATTTTAGTCCAATATCACGCTATACCAAACAAAAGACAATATTGTAATTAGTCCAATCCATCCTATCTAATCCTATAAAATAATTCTATATTTCTATCCAATCCCACACACCAAACACACCCAAGTAAAGAATTTCAAAGTATTAAATTTGTAATAATGTGGCTAATACAATTTCACATAATATTTAGGATTCGTCTGAATCTTCCTAAAGTCTCCATTTGTTTAACTTAAGAGTAATGTTTTGATTAGTAGTCTTTGACATCTAATCTTAGGGTGCACTTGAAATGGCTGTTCAAGTAGACCTCTTGAGACCTTTTAAGAATAGATCTTTTACTTGCAAAAATTTCATAGAGTAAAGCTTTTTACAAAGTGCTTTATATTGTTTGGTATTCAATTAAATAAGTACATTTAGACTAATATATTGCTACGGAATATATCTCTAAAAGATTTTTTTGTAGAGATAAATAATGAAAAATGAATGAAACAGACTTTTGTAACGAAAAAGGTTGTAATGGAATATCAAAAATATAATTGGGGAGTATGAGACAATTTGTTCTTTTAACAAAACTCAAATTTTGAGCTTCTCAAATTTTTTACTATTTAAAAATCTCTTTAAATGGATGCCAAACCAAAAAAAAAAATCAATGAGCTTTTGACATTAAACAAATAGAGAAGCCATACCATACAGACTCTTAGCTTTTGGTCAAATAAATCTTTTACAATGACATGTAAACTCCTCTGAATTAAGATATTTCCTACTGGGTGAACAGCACACTCTTTTAAGTTAAACGATTAACTAACCACAATCAAAACCAGAAGGGATGAAGTTACGTTTCCCCACTATTAATGACTTACATACTTCAGGTACACACGTTATGAGATTACTGAACAAAGATGATTATAGATCAGACAGGAAAAAAGATTTTGAGAGCACAATTCACATCCATTGCTTACTTGTCTACTAAGAGACCCTACGTCGGAATTCATAGTAGTATAGTACACAATAAAAAATAGAGCACACCAGAAATCGTATTTCCATAGAATGACTAAGTTATCATAAGCAATCAATAAATAAACAAGAACAATATTTTACCTCAAGATCAGGGCAGCGGTAGAATAGTGGGTCTCGTGCATCAACAACCATCACAAGCTGAAGTATACACAAGGTGATTAGAATATCTTAATGTTAATTAGAGATCATAGCATAAAACAAAATATGAATAACTTGCATCCAAGGTTACGCAACACGAAAAGAAACATGGCTGATAATTAAAGTAAAATATTTAAATCAATGATCTTACTCCAAAGGCAACTATGGTTTTATATTTTCATTTGGGTGAAAAAAGCAGCTACAACTATTAGAAAGGCTTATCCCCTCGTTTTGCTCATCCGACCACACGGATGTATTACTTAAAAAGTTTTAAATGTGCATAACATATCTCTCTCCTTCTACTGAAATCAGTTTAACCAGATGTTACCCCTCTTTTGGTTATTTATAGTATCCACTGCAGCTGAATAAAATTACGGCAAGAAATTGAATTACAATTCTAAAATCAAAATGATTACATTATATCATTTAGAGACACAAAGCTATACCAGATCACTGCGTTCAACCACCCGCCAAAGCTGTCTCCAAATATCAAGGTTCTTCTCAAATGGAGTAAGAACAAGCTTCTCATTTTCCTCAAGTCTGAAGTAAATGCAATTCCAATTAAATACATGAAATTAAACACTTATCAAAAGACCAACAAATTTAGCTAAAACCATAAGTCACGACAATTAAAAATTAAAACACAAAGAGTAAACAAACCTGGCAAGGGTTCGTCGCCAAGTTAAAAAAGCTTGTCTCTCATTGCCATCAAGTTCTTCCACAGACATTCGAGCATTCCACAGCGGCCTCCGTGGGACTCGAAGACTGCTAGCATGTAATGCCTCTTCTTCCTTCCTATCCTCCATCGTTATCATCTCACTTGTCAACCCATTATCTCTATACACATTCCATTCAAACCACAAATACCCAGAAACAATTATTACTCACTATTGAAAAGTTGTCAACGATTGAATTAAAAAGAAAAACTCACAAGTCGATATGGATGTTAGGGATAGGGTGGAGGTTGATGTCTGGCTCATCGTTCTGTTGAATGACCGCGTCGATGTCGGTGACATCTGTGATGGACTCGAGAACCTTTTTGTGTTGGTTCTTGTAGAAGATGCCCTTCTCTTTGGATTGTAGAATCATTTGGTTATGGTGCTTCACCAGGGCTCTTCCCAGCCCTGTCTTCTCATTCTTCCCCATGTTATCAAAATTCACACAAAACCTACACAAAACCTAAATATTGTGATTGTCTGAACACCGAAGGTAAAGTTAGTTTTTTTTTAAAAATTTTTTTTTATAGGTCGGTTTAAATGGTTTGGGTCGGTTTTGGCCATTCAAAACCGAAACTGAACCGAATTGAATTACGTGATTCTTGAGGGTGAGGATTTAGGGATGGCAATGGGTCAGGTTCGGGTCCTACTAGACCCGAAAATATTCACAGGTTTGGGTTCAGGTCTAGACAGGCGGGTCTTAAGAAGACCCAGACTCGCCCTGTAGACCTGCGCATTTTCTCAGGTCCAGGTGGACCCACAGACCTGCCAAACCTGTAAATTGAACTTTGATACTCTTAATTTATCTCTAGCTGGTTGAGTTGGTAGATTCAATGTTTCTCAGCTCAACAGTTTCAAACAACAAAACTTCAAATTACAACATTAAAATTTTAATTTTTAAAACACTGAGTCATTAAATCGTTGATTAAACTAACAAATACTCATAATCAATTTCTTTACAAACAATATAAATTATAAAAAATATCTAATTAAATACTTATCAGCAACACTTGAGTGGACCCAGACCCGCCCTGAGGACCCGTGAAATTTCATGGGTCCGGGTTTGGACCCCGTAGACTCGCTACACCTTTAATATACTAAAATCTCTCTTTTTTTAGTTTTTCCTTTCTATTTTTATGTTTACCTATTCAATTTCTATAACAAGCAAAACTTGTTCAGTACATGAATAGTTAACTTGAATTGAAATAAAACAAAATAACATAGATTGACTATTGAGTATTGAGAATTGAAATAACCACACAAATCGAATATGCAGCACCAGAAACACAAATATACTTTACTAAAGCAAGCATTAATCTTTGTTTTTCTGAAATTAACAAGGGTTTGTATGCCACAGTCACATGTTTTGAATCGATAACATGGTAGGATTTAGGTCTACTTCATACAAAGTAAACCTGTTTCAGTTACGGAATGATTCGATCAAGAACTGGAAAGCGAAAGTAATATATATGTTTAGAATCGACTAAAACCTGCTTCAAAATTGTCTAAGAAATTTCAAGTACAGATGTCTATCTAAAGTCTAAACAGCACAGCTCCAAAGTCCAAGCTGATTTATAGAGATTGCAAAGCACTTAAAAATTAAAATGTTATTAAAATCATTAAACGACCAAAATTCTCTCATTTGAGGCATTGCTTTACAAATTGTTTCTTTTTGCGCAAATTGTATCCTTAAACAGCAAATTAAATTTAGTTTTACAAGGTAAGGCATTGCTAGCAAAACCACATAGAGATGCAAAAACATTTTTGCAAACAAGAAAAAATGTAATCATGTATATATATATAGAGTACTGCAAATCTGTAATTACATTACATACCAGATTACCAGTGTGTGTGGATCGTGTGAGAAGAGAGTGGTGAAGTGGTGACTGGTGACTGGTCAGACGGTGAATCGGTGACGGTGGAGAACCGGTGACCGGTGAGATGTGGTTTGAGTCTTTGAGAATGAGTTGCGGCAGCCAGAAGAGAAGAATAAAAAACAATTTAGGTTTATGAATTTATCATATATAATGTTAAATCAGTCGGGTTTATGGGTTCGGGTCCAGGTTTCTGACCAGACCCGGACCCGGAACCGAAAATGGGTCTTATAGTATAGACCTAGACCCGACCCACGAGCAAAATAAGAAGACCCAGACCCAGACCCACGCGGTTCGGGTCTTGCGGGTCTGGGTAAAATTGTCATCTCTAATTTTGATGAGTAGGTAAAATATACAACAAATGCATTTTGAAAATACGGAAACTATAAAAAAAAACCCTCTAGTTTAGGTTATTGGTTAAAAACCACCCGTGAGTTTGGTTATTAGCCAAAAACCACCCAACATGTTTAAATTTTTGTATTTTGATTTTTTTTTTTTTAATTCCAATGGAGATATATATTTTTTATTTGTTTTTTGTATTTCGGTGGAGATATATATCTCCATCAAATACAAAAAAATAATAATAATAACAAAATACAAAAATTTAAAGCATGTATAGTGGTTTTTAGATAATAACAAAACTTGATTGTGGTTTTTGACCAATAACCCAAACCAGATGGGTTTTTTTTGATAGTTTCCCTTGAAAATACCCTGCCTTTAATGGTCAACAATTAGACTTAACTGTTGACTTTGAAAATCAAGGGTAACATGGCCATTTTACCTATCAAATATTTTCAGCCGATGAACAATGTTTTGTTAAAATAGTGATTTTAGAATAATTTAAATAGTGAATAGTCATTTTGGGAATCCACCTATCAATTTATGGTGTCTAATACTGTTTTCTCTTAAAATTAAGTTACTACCACATGTAAAAAGTCAAGTATTTGCTAACATTGTATAATGTAACAAGGAAGAAAAATTTCAATGGGTGAGATAATCTCCGATGCATATGCCAATGTTAATGTCAAATTTGGTATGAAATGTAGTAAAATGTTATATTTGACACATCATTTCAGCATTGTACTTTAATGTAAAATTATATTTGATATGCTATTTTTTATTTTTTAATTATTTAAAATTATAAAAGTTAACAAATACAACCAATGCACCGAATATTTTTTTTAAAATTGTTTCAATCTTAATTTTTCCTACCAAATTTATTAAATTTTTATTATTTAAAATTAAAAAGTCAATAAATATGGCTGTATTTATTGTTGTGTCAAATTTGACACAGTTTTTAGTATACACCAAAATTGATATAGCTTTTAACATTGTATTTGAGTATGTTTTTTTTTTTTTTTTATAATTTGGTGCTAAAATATAATACTGTTACAATGAATTAACATTGTATTAAAGATGTTCTGAGACCATCCTAATAAGATTGTATTATTTGTCTCCGACATAAATATATTAGTAAAGTATAATTTTATACAATCTTACCGGACGGTTTCATCGGGTAGTCGAAGATTTTCTCGTAACAAGGAAGCAAAAGAAAGGGAAAAAGAGCATCTCGAGCACGTGCAGGTAGGAAGCCCAAATGCCCGATGGAGAAGCAAAAGAGATAACAAACTTGGCCACTTAAATCTTCTTTACCCAACACCACAAGCCACCCATAGGCCACAACACACAAACACACTCTGCTCTTTTGCATCTCCATTCATGCAATTCTCCGCCTCACCCATTGCTTTAATTCTCTCTCCTCTCTCTTTTTTTTGATTGATTTATGGTTTATGCACCGCTGCTGCTTCTATGGGCGCTCAAAAGAGCATCCATGCTGGAAAAGGTCTCTGTACAATGAAATTGTTTCTTCATTTTTATAGTGTTTTATTTTGTTGATGATTGATCGTGAATGTGGTGTTGTATTATGATTTTGCAGCCAAGATTGATGTCAATGTTGATTTCACTCACAAGCTTTGTGCTTCTTTGATGCTTCCTCCTCTCAGGTTTTACTGCTATCTCCTTATTTTGTTTTATTTTAAGTTTTGGAAACAAAACTGTTCTTAGCATACATACTTAGTGTTTGTTTAACTAAACTTTCTTTGTCACTAATGTTTTAACAGGAACACTGGCAGTCCTCTTTCTCTTGTAATTGGCAGGTAGAGTTTTTAATTTTATTCTTATTCTTTAATCGTGTGATTATTGGTTATTGGTTTTGTGGGAATTTTCTTATTCAATCGTGTTATATCTTTATGGTTACTTTGAATATATGGACACAGAGATTTTAAAAGTTTTGAAATTGTTTATAATTACTTAAAATCCATGAAACAAAAACTTTACTGATATTATTGATTTCTTACCAATTTTTCTAAAATTACAGCTTCTTTTTAATCAATGACTAAGTTTAGATAGGGATTTCATTGCAGTCTTTGCTTCAAACATCCAAATTTATTTGGTGGAAGTGAAAAGCTTGATGTATCTTGGGATAAAGGGCTTTATGATTCAAATGTGTTGGTTGCTTATCGGAGGCCAAGGCCTGAATGGCTTTCTCAACAGTGTTTTGTAATTCAGGTTTGTATCTCCTTAAAGTTTCTTTTCTTTTCATTTGTTTTGTCTCTGGTGGATGATGTTAATGAATGGAAGGGTACAATTTGAGTCAGGATTGAACTTTCGTGGAACTTCTTAAGCCTAGTTGGTCTAATTGGAAAATAAAAAATTGATGATTTGAAGTTAAAGTTGATTTTCAGCTGAACTTCAGGGCATATGTGTTCTAATTAATAATTTTGTTTTGGCTCAGCATTCTCTTTCACCAGAAATTGGGGTCCATGGTATTCCAATTGACAACTTCTCGCGTTCAGGGACTGGAGGTGTGAATTTGTCTCGTTTATCTCTTGGGTTGGATATGAGTGAGCCTACAAGTCCCAAATGGAGCAGCACCACTAGTATAAAATTTGAGGTTTGGTGAAGATTGTTCACTTATCACTTGCATCTGCTTGGCATCTATCTTCTTGTAGTTTGTTCATCTGTAATTTATCAGTATAAAGCTTATTTGAGACCAAAAATAATGGAAATTTGTAATGCAGCATGTTCGGCCTTTAAATGATGATTGGAGGTCCATAACTAGAGACCTTGATGGCTTTTCTGTGACTTGCAGGTGATTGAGACTCAAATTTCTGATTTTCAAAGAATATGATGGTCTGAACTTTAACCAATTTCTGTACAATGCTTGCTATGCAGTGGTAATTCCTGTGACAGTATGGTAGTCCTAAAGCAAGAATCTCGATATGCAAAGGCAAATGACAACAGTTTTTCTCGTGTAAAGTATCTTTCTGATCTGTAGTATGATATTTGTTTGGCAAAATGTGCTACTTAATTATTGTGTTGGTCAGATTCCACTAACTCTAAGTTCTCCCTTTCTTTTTTCAGTTTAGTATGCAAATAGAACAAGGGATTCCAGTTGTATCTAAGTGGTTAATATTCAATCGGTTCAAGTTTGTTGCAACGAAGGGTGTCAAACTTGGTCCAGCATTTCTCTTGACAAGGTGAGGAATGCTTTCTTTGGCTCATGGGCTGATATGCTTTATATTTAGAGCCAGAATGAGGGTACAGTAGTTGGAAATAGAAAATCTGGGTGGCAAAATTCAGATTCTGGAGATCTTCTTGGAAGCATAAGAGATACTCTTAATAAACATATTAGGACATATTAGATATTTTGGAAATACTATAGATTTGTATCGAAATAGGAACCAATAATTTGATAGGAAATGAAAACCATTGCATATTCTATATATAATATATAAAGAAATCATTTATTTATAATAAAGTACTACAATTTACTGTACTAAAAGTTTATGCCTAAGGCTAACCAGCCCTGGAGACTTCAAAAAGCCTGCCATTGAAGGGAGATGTACTTCCCCCAGTCTCTTCATACTATAATGTAAATAATTATCAATGAGGTATAGAACAACATATAAGTTAATGCTTGCACATCCACCATTTGAGTCTCCCATAGCTTTGGATCCATTATCCCAATCATGACTTTCCTACCCCTAGAGGGGAGAATTCTTCAGAAATTTTGTTGTTGTCCAGGTTTCTATTCTTGCTTTATTTGCATCCCTCTCACCTTTTCCTCTTACAGCCTGACAGGTGGCTCCATTGTAGGAAACATGGCTCCTTATCAAGCATTTTCCATTGGAGGTCTTGGTAGTGTGCGAGGGTATGGTGAAGGTGCTGTTGGATCAGGGAGATCTTGTCTGGTTGCTAATACTGAATTGACATTCCCCATGGTATGTGATAGTTTTATGTTACTGTTATCTTAGTATGCCTTGAGTTCTAGATTTCTAATCACTTGTATTTGGTATTTTGCTGCATATCTTTGATGGTCTTTTTGTACATATTAACTACACATTATGTATATAAAGTTTGCGCATTTTGCTGGCCAGTTCTTAGCTCAGGAGACTTGTTGAGTCTCTAGATACATGCCATGCAATATGCCACAGCGAATTGTAGACCATTTTTTCACTCCTCTACTTCTAATAACTTGTTTTTGATATATATATTGCATTCATTTTCTTTGATATCTTGTGTAGTTTGGGAAATATAAGAGACAACCTTGTAGAAAATATTTCGGATATACTTTTTTGAAAATTTAAGGAAGGTCTTTGACATTTTTTAGGGAATGTGAAAAAAAAATATTTAGAATTTCAGAAAAGATTTTGAAAAATCAGTGGTCTACTTTTATTTTTAGCCAAACCTCAAGGGATGTTGATCAAATTTTTCCCTTTTGTTTATAATTCTGGGATTTTTATGATTACTCTCTAGTTGAGGAGATTCGTTTATACTTTAGATACATGCCATGCAAGGGGCCGATGGCAGATTTTCAATCATTTTTGGGTTGCATCTACACCCTAATGAATACATATATATATTAAAAACAAGTTGCAACAGCTGAACATGTGTTCCTTTGATTTAAATTTCCAAGTTGCCTATAAATATATGTTAATCTTTTAAAGAATATATATAACTGTTACTGTTCATGAGTAGAGCATTTTGGCACAATTTTGATTGTTGGAAAAAAGCTACTTCATCTGAGGTTCTATTGTCAGCATATTGAAAAGCAGTTGTTAAAATTCAAAATTGTTAGTGAATATGAAAGCCTGGTTGTTGCAGAATAGACTATATTTCATTATCCTGAATATAAATATGAGATGAAAGAATGACTTCAGCAACCTGAGAGCCTAGTAACTCAAATGATTTTCTTTCCTTTTTTCTTTTCCAATAAGCAACTCAATATTGTTTATTGATCATGAAAATAGCTAGATTTTGCATGTTGTTTTTAGATTTCCAGTAGTATGTATCTTGTCAGGACTTGGGAACAAGTCAAGAAATTTTTTAGGGAAAATACAAAGCCAAGGAAATGTCGATCTTTATAGTTTATCAGTCTAGATATGTTGGTCTGCTTATCCTATGTTCTTTGGGATGCTTATTGAGTATTGATCTTTAGATTATCGAGGTAGGTGACAGAATTGAGGATGATTAGGTATAGCATATGGTAAAAACTGCTAAGTGCAAGTTAATTCATATCTGAATATGATATCTCTGAGGCTAGGTTAATGTAAATATGTTCCAATCAGATTCTGCACTTCCAGCAACTAGAAAATATAATAAGGCTTGAAATCCACAAGCTACCAAACCTAGGGTGCTGATTTACAGACTTAGTGGAATATGGAAGAAGGGTCATGTAGGACAAGAAAAGGACAAGATTAGGAAAGAGAAGACAAGAATTAGCCAAGGGAGAAAGTAACAGAAAGGGGAAATTTTTCAGAAGGGATTGAAGATTTCAAATATCAGCTATTATTCATCAATCCAATCTGTCTAAGCAAGACAAGGTGAGGTTGGCTCAGTGGTAAGCCTCTCACACCTACATCCAAGAGGTTGTGTGTTCGAGTCATCAGTCTAAGCAAATAATCTACAAACCTATTTATAAGAATGTAAACCTAGTCTTCTTCAAATTGGAAAACTAGTCTAAACCAACTAAAATAAGTAGTAATCCTAAATCAACAGAAATAAGGAAGTCTCATTCCTAATTAAAACTATAAAATATCTTCTTATTGGTCCTGCTCAAAGTTAGAATCTCCAAGTCTGAGTTTTGTTTTATCCAAATTCTACTATTAACTCTTTGATACAACAATTGTTTAGGTAAGTAGGGTCTGACTTCTGACTTCTGACTTCTGATCAAAGTCCTTAAAGGCCTAAAGCTTTAACTTACTTTTAAGAGACAAGCTCTGTCCGTTACAGGTTAAAGCCCATCAAACCTGGTCCAGTTTTTGACAAATTTGCTTACTAATTAAATTTTAAGAGAGTTCTAAATTAAACAATTTCCAATGTCCAATGAAAATTAATCACTTAGCCTCGATTCTTTACTGCATCATGAGTCATGATTACTGAGGTTTCCAGTGGAACCAGGTAGCCTTTGGCTTTGACATGTACAATCCCTAACAAGTATGTATCTCACTCACTTGGTGGGGATTGTATGTCTTATTCTCAGGTACCCATTTATTCACCTACAAACTTATTTGGAGTTCCTCACTTTTGAAACCTTTTAAATGATTTGTAAGCAGTCACAAATTTAATTCTGGTTTGACTTTTGAATGGTCATACACTCATACCACTTAAAAATCATTATAACTAGCTGTTTTGTCTGTCTTCTTCTAAGACGATGAAAATATTGAGATATTTTTTTTCCTGTTAAATGGCTTCAGTTGTTAGGCCCTGTCCTCTTCTTTTCCTTTATTCTTTCTCATGGTGACTCGATCTTATAATGGGACACTTGAAGGCATGGACAACGATAAAAGTAGCTTATGGCCTCTATAATTAAGATTCTCTTGGAGATATCAACCCTCTTTTACCTTCCCAAAGCCAATGGATAAAGGGGTATATTATTGAAGATCATGATCATGGCCTCTACTTTTGATCTGTTTAGAATTTTTTTTAAAGATATGTATGGACTCTAGTGACGATCATTAAAGAAAAATTCAGCTCCTCTATAATGGTTTGGATAACTGTCCTCAAAGTGTTTGCAGTAACTTTCCCCTTAGTTTTTTTTATGATAGATCGATAGGTTTGGTCTCAGCTGTCTGAGTTTGTCTCTTAGGCCATCCTGGATTCCAGCTCTCAAATGCAAGACATGTTTGTTCAATAAAAGATATTAAAATCAGTAAGCGAAGTGTTTTCATCATCAAGGCAAGATCTAATTTGCTGTACTTTGGGTACTTGTGTCGTTAAGAGAGCCAAAGTAAGCGTCCTTGTCATTTATGAGTTGAGAAGTGGAAATTTGATGATATGCGGGTTGAAGGTGATAGTTTTACTGTTCTGAAGTTTGATCCCACTTTCAACTTTTCCTAAGCACAAGGGAGGTGGATTTATCCCTTGTACAAATGAAATGAACGGGCATTTGCATCAAGATCATGTTCATCATTAAGTTTTCAATTGACTTGCATATATATGGCCATGGTGTCTAAGAGAAGAGTGACGAAATATTTAAAGTGAGCCGAATTCTTCATATCTGTTGATATTTTGAGTGCCAGATTCTTTGTATCTGATGATAAATCTGTAAGTTCTACGACTGGCCCGTTAAATGTCTTGTGATTAGTTGTAGAAATTTCTGCCCGGCTAGTGCACTGCCTTGTTTCATTATTATTCTTTATATATTTTTACTCATTTTGAGCTCTGATGAATTACCACGACTTTTTTCAGAACAAGATGATGGAAGGTGCTGTTTTCTTGGATGGTGGAACTGACTTGGGTTCTGGTTGTCATGTACCTGGTGAGTTGTATTCTTTCACTTACTAGGTTACATGTACTGCATCTTCATTTTGATACAATTCTACCTCCCAACAACTAAACTGCCAACAAGGTAAACAAATTAACTAGGATAATTCTGCTCCAGTTAATTTAGCTTGTCAAATAAATATCCTATCCGTATGCTTTTACTGAATTATTAGTATACTCTTAGCTCTTTCTTTTCTCTCCCTGAAGAAATTTCATTTCGTAACAGTAGTGTAGTCATGTGCTGATTGATTGTCAGCTACTCAATCACATATGCAAATGCAAGACATCTGTGTTTTGTAGAATATGTATTATTCCCTAGTCCCTACTGAAGCCTCATACAATAATAATCATGTGCTTGTAATCTTTCTTGTTCACCCGGCTAATATTTTCCTGTCAAGCTTATGTGGATGGATCCTCTTGATCACGATCCAACTCACCCTTAATTTTCTTTGATCGCTTATCTACTGTTATAATAACTAATGAGGTGTTGGTCTTGTAATGCTCTTTAGAATCTTCCTAGTAATCTTTAATGTGGGAGTTTCAGGAAATCCAGCACTGAGGCAGGGCAAGCCAGGATCTGGAGTAGGGCTTGGATACGGAATTCGATTTAGGTCTCCATTTGGTCACTTTCAGCTTGATTATGCAGTCAATGCATTCCAACAAAAAACTGTATACTTTGGCATCACCAATGTTGCTTCATGAGCAGCTAAAGCTTTCTTTTTAAAAAAGGGGATGCAACTTTTTCAAGCTTTTCCTCGGATACTTTGATTAAGAAAATCCTCATTTTGGGAGATAGGGGGACATCGAGTCGGGGCTAAAGAAGCATTGGCCTTTTACCAGGTTGTATTCAATCACCATAAACGGAGAAGATCTGTTTGTTCAAGCTGCAGATTTCCAAGTTTTCTTATTTATCCTCACAGTCACAGAAGACTGACTTACAAAAGGAAATAGAAATCTCACTAATTTAAAAGGATATTCTTTAAATGTTTGAACTAAAATTAGATTCATGGTACAAAATTTGACATGTTAGAAATGAAGTTTGTTATTGCTTCTTCCTGATAAAAAAAAGTGTGCAACTTTAGTATTACTTGTTAGAGAGAAATCCCTTAGAAAATTACGTGACACATTGCATACTAATAAATATTTAATATACCATTTTTAGTTGCGGCTAAATATCTACTCTGTTTAAAGCTAATTTGGGTAGAAGAGAGTGGTTGGCTGGCATTCCCTATCCCGACCTACTTTTTTGACTTGTGTAACTTTTTTTTTTTTTTTTTTTTTTTGAATAAAAATAAAAAATGTTACAAACTTATTCTAGAACCCGTAGAAAAAAAGAATGACACTACCACCCATTTTTCTTATTATTATTATTATTATTATTATTATTATTATTATTACTATTATTATTATTTATTTTTTTGAATTATAACAACTGTCGGGACCTGACGAAATCAGACTCTACAAACGTGGCCTGTAATACTACTCCCACTACTAGGGAGAGGGAACAAATGGAAATACAACTCTCACTACTAGAAAGAGGGCTAGCTTCATAGAATCGGGAGATAACACCCACACTCTGAGAGTTAAAGGTCAAATGTAAGACAATAATAATATATATATATATATATACACACCAAGGCGTTGAATCTTAGTGGTGGAACCTCCATTGGGAGGTTCTAACCACCTCGTGTTATTATTATTATTATTATTTATACTCTACTCAAAAAATATTAATTAAATTGATGATTGCAATTTAATGTTTGATTATTGAAAATAAAAGAACTAAAGCGGGGCATGGTGGGGTAGAGAGCCTCGCCCTGTATCAGGCAGCGGTCTGGTTAGGACTTGGGCACCCAAATCCAAAACGAGGCAACAGTTGAGGCATGCATGATCATGACCCACACCCCATTTTCATCCCTAATCATGGAAAATGTTTATTTTATTGATTTGACCGGAAATCGATGATATGAGATTGATCCGATCATAAAATCGTTCACATATACACAACAAGGTTGCGGGTTTGAGTCCTTCCCCTTTAGTGGGGGCCACGGTTCAATTCTGGTTCAGTTTCGGTTTGGAACCGCAGATTACGGTTCCGTGGCAAGGTCAAACTGTAACCTAACTGCCAATAAGGCGGTTCGGTTACGGTTTCTGTTTGGTTTTCAAAAACACTACCACGTGACATCTTCTGATTGGCTTGTTTAACTTTTTAAAAAAATTAAATGAAAACCGACGGCTAGACCGCCAATTTTTAGGCGGTTTTTTTTTACTTATAACTATAACCGAACAGTCTCACAACTGGTTTTGTAACTAGCGGTTACAATCACAGTTTTAACCTTACAGTTTCGGTTCGAAACTACCAATTTAACCGAACCGTGACCACCTCTATTCTCCTTTTCAAAAAACCCTGTTTTATGTAATAGTATAATATTTCAGCGATTAAAATGATGAATAATAAGAAATATTAAATCTTAAGTACCAATTAGGAATGATATAAATAAGTTATTTTGACTGAATGTAGCTCCAAATCCATTCTATAAATAAATGAAAGAAAGCATGAAGAAGAGGCGGGAGCGGGTGGTGGGTGGAGTTGATGAAAACTGAAAAGACATGGTCCCCCCAATTTTGTTGGTAAACACATAGTTGTTGAAATGGCTCCAATACATATGGGTACAAGGTTTGTGGTGAGGAGTAGCCACAACGTACTTTGCGACGATTTCACTTATCGAAGTGTTTCCGGGCTCATGCTCAGCAAGAACGACCCTCATCGACGAAGGTGGAGTTTCCATTTGACCACCTTTATGACTTCGCACTACAACCGTGGGTCTACACCCACTATCACAAGCAATCGTGGACACGCTCCTCATGGGCACGCATCCGTTTTCTTGCCGGGTGGGTTGGTTGGGGGCCTTATGGGGAAGGGCCCTTCTGAATGGAGCCCAAGTATTCCCAAATATATATACACGTGAGCGACTTTCGACAAAGGAAGGGATGGCAAATTGTCAAACTCAAGCTGCTTTTCGAGCATTGCGTTCTAAGAGCAACTTCACTGACAGCACTAAAATTTAAAGTTAAAAAGGAATCTTTTGAATATGTTTACATCAAACCAAATTTTACTTTAAAAATTATTTTTAAAGAATATTCTTTTAATAAATCTTTATATAATATCAATTAATTTATATTAATTAATTTGTATAATATTTAATAACTTTATTGATATACAATATATATTAATATGAATGTCATCTTTTCAACGGTATATTTTTTTTAAAATACATATTATTAGAATTAAGCATAGAAGAGTCAAATTAGAGATTTAACGAAAATTAAAACATCGATTAAACATTTAAAGAATTAAAAAAAAAAAAAAAGAATAGTATTGAATCACATATGATATTGTTTCTTCCAAAACTATTCCCCTAAAATTTACCTATTTAGAATTTCATCTCGCTACCTAACATATTTTTCTTCTCGTAACTATTTGAACTAATGCAGGCAAAACGATCATAAAGTACATGACAATTTTTATATGAAAAAAATTATTTTTAAAAAATAATTACAAATTCAAAAATAAAAATTACTTAATTTTATTAGTAGTTGAATTGAAATTTTGAAATCTTATCAATAACTAAATATTTTTGTTATATAAACTATTACATCATTTGTTTTTAGTTGTACTTAATATATTAAAATACAAACATATAACAATTAATAATCGAAAGGGTATAAATACAAATGTCTTCAAATATTTCTAACTCTAAACTACAAACAACTTAACATTTATATTCAATTTTCAATGGAAGGAAAAAAAAAAAAATACAAAAAAAATACAAAAGAAACATGCCATTCAATTTTAAGTTTTCTATTGTTTAAATTCAGCAATATTCAGATAATAAAAAATAAAATTAAAAAAACACACACAACCGTAGTCAACATTATAACATAATAAAAGGGTATTTTGTTTTTTTAAAAAAAACGAAGACGATAGGTACCTAAGTCGAATTCCTATGAAATGAAATTTTTGGCTTTCTTCGAACACATCGAATTTACTTTGGACCAATCTCAGTTGTAAGTATAGGATGAACTAAGATATGTAATGAATGCAATTCTGTACTTATCCCAGCTGCCACTGCCAGCCAACAACAGCAGAGATGCAAAAAAAAAGGACATGAAATGCACTTTCTTTAGAATAATAAAGAGCTTTCACAATCACCGCCAGCTAAGTGGTTTATATTTATTTAAGACTTTTTAAACCGACTGTCGGCAGATGTCCATAAATTCTCACGCCTAATTAACAGCAGCATAATAAAACTAACAGCCCAACAAAACTTCAACTCTTATTTCAGGTCTATAAAAAGAACATACAGGAAAGCAATATAACCATAAAAATATAAAAATGAAATTAACAGTAATTCTAATTTCGAAGAACATACAGGAGATTACAAATCCAAATTCAAAATGTTAAAAAGGAAAAAGTAATTTAGCCCAGCTTCTTCATTCATCTTTTAATCTTAAGATTCTTCAACCATTAATTTGTAGTATAATACCACTTTCTTCCCTTTACCATAATACATATGAATTAGAACATATTTACAAAATTCATTACACAAAAAAAAAAAAAAAAAAAAAAAGACAGAGATCCTATTACTCTTGCAATTGCTATATATTGTTACACAATCAACCATACACTTCGATAGGTTTAACAAAAGTACCTGCTTTATAAGTTGCACTATTCATCTCTGTCTCGAATCTCGATATCCTCCTCCGTATGTAAAAGGACTCCATAAGGGGTTTGATAGGGTTGTGGGCACTTTTCGCCTCTTCCAACACCATATTCCCCCATTCAAATCTATACGCCATTTCCAATTCCTCGAATCTCTTTTCACGAAAACCTGTTAAGTTAAAAAAGTCAGCCCAATTCAGCCCACACCACATGTTTATACTACTAAAAATTTGTACAATATACTAGTTGTTCCATATGCTAAATCAAAGAGCTTCTTTTCAGACAGACACCAAGTGAGAATATTCTTATAACACAAGTTGACAACCATGAATTTTCAATTAGCAAATGAAACAAAAATGCTATATCATATCAAGTACAAGCAATTCATACTGAAGAATTTTTACAACCCTAATTTAGCTTACATAATAGGATAAAAATATTAGACCCAACTTCACTAGAATACATTCTCATTTTCAAACAATGCCAAAATAGTAAAAAAAAAAAAAAAAAAGACCGAAAGAATCTTCTATATTGCAAGACCAAAGACAATCTATCAAAAGAGGAAAAAAAAAAAGGACTCAAAACACTCAAATTTCATCCAAACTATTCCTCAATTCAACTCTAGCAATTCTAGGATACTTGTATTCTCACCAGAGAGTTGTTTACAGTGGCAATTTTTAACCAAAATAAATAAAAATTAGCTGGGAAAAACTAGTAACTAATAACCCATGATTTGTTCAACCCAAAATAAGACTCATTTCAACTCAGTAACTCAGGTTGAGTTCCAAGACTCAAATCAAAAAGAACTAGTAACTCACCAAGGAACAGTAGATCAGTCCCGGAAAATGACGGAATTGGCCATTTTCATCAAGGGTTTCAAACAATCAGGTGTGAATTTGCGAGCAAACAAGTAGGATTGGGAGTTATTCGATTGCCTCAATTGTTGAATCAGTTGCGGAGAAACCTCGAATGGCCGATAAGTGTACGGATGGCCATTGACGGTGCCGGTCCAATTGACCCGAGTGAGTGTGTAATGCGTACACCCATTCGGATCCCTCATCGACAACAGCGTCGGAAAATAGTGCTCTTCCGGGTAACACTCGTCGGCTCTGTAACACGGCTTCTTGAATTTCCTCCAGAGCGTTCTGTCTTTAATCACCGTAAGCGCGTGCTTGCGCGTCAACACGAAGAACTGTGATCCACCCCTAAATTTCTCGAACGGCACTTCCGGCATCATTGCGTATCTTCCACGCGCAGTGTACCTCTTCCACAGCCTCTTGTCTCTCGATTTTATCTCGATGAAGCTCTTGTACTTGACTCGGATTCCCGACTCGGTGGTCGTCTCAGTTGGAGAGGAGGAGTAATCGAAGGTGCTTGAAGCGATTAGGGAGTGGTATGTGTATTTGAAGGAGTGGAGAGGGATGCAATGTTGAGAGATGAGAGCGAAGAAGGCGTTAGCGGGATCGTCGAGGATGGCGGTGGCCATGAGACGACGCGCGGCGGAGACGAGTGTAGGAGAAGCGCGGTAGGTGCGTTTGGAGGTGATGAAGTTGTTGGCGTTGAAGACGCCTCCCGGAACGGAGACGTTGACGGTTGGATCGGCGTGAATGTAGATGTTGTAGAGATTCTTGTTTGATTTGGCGAAGAAGCGGTTCCAGAGAGGAGAGAAGTGGAGGTCGGAGTTGGTGAGGAAGAGGAAAGCGATCTTGAGTTTGGGACGAGTGGAGGAGAGGTGAGAGAGGGAGACGGCGGAGGAGGAGGCTCGGTTGAAGAGAGAGAGGTCGTGGACTTCGTCCGCGAGAGGGATCGGAGGGACTGGGTTGCTTGGAAGGAAGATACGTGGAGCCAAAAGAAACAAGATCGGCAACGATAACAGTAAAGTGAATGACAAAAGAAATGGGTTCGACACCATTATTATTCTACGCCAATGCCAAAGAGGACCTATTTTTTTCCAAAAACAAATAAAGTAGGGTTAGGGTTAGGGTTTGGTGTAGGAGGAGGGGAGGTGAATCAATGGTACGGAGTAATTTGGAGGAGGAGATGATGAGAGATGAGACATGACACACGGGAGAGAGATAATTTGTGTTGTGTGTTGATGAGTATTTTTTTTTTTTTTTTTTTTTTTGCCGTTATGTTTAACGGTGTTCAAGACTTGGAAATTGGATCTTTGGTTACAACTTGTATATAAAGTTATCAGAGTCGTAACGGTGTTGTAGTTACAGCAGGAATGGCATTGCAAGTTGCGAGCTGTATTCATTTATTAGTTTCATTCCCAAACAAACTTATTACTTAATACTTGCTGCGATTAGTATTGAACATTCCATTCAAACCGTTTTCTAATCTTCATTTTTGGCCCATTTTGTACCTTTTTTTTTTTTTTTTTTTTCTATGGAAAAAAAAAAACAATAATTGAAGGAATGGAGACTTGGATTTATTTCTTATGGGTGAGACCCACAAATAGCAAGAAGACATGACCGATAGCTTAAACACCTCTCTTTCAGCCTGTTCATATTCCTTATTTAATTTTTGTCAATATACTTTGTTTCAAAGTCATTCATTCAATGCGAATTGCCAACCAAATTCAATACCCGGAGTCCTGGACATCTTTTCTTATGCAGATTGCAGAAGCTATCCATTATTGAAAATAGAGCTCTCACTAGTCACTAGATTTTGGTGGGATGAGACTATGAGAGCCATCAAGTTATGGTGGCCCTCTTTTTGAAAATTAACAATATATACCAAACGTAAAGCCCAATCAAAACATCCATTATCAGCCATTTCATTTTACTTTTTAACATTCGATTTTGCATCACATATTACTGAATAATCATTGACATAACGGGTACATTCGATGCGGGCCTAAAAAAATTTATTATCTAGCAATTCAGTCAAAAGAATTTTTATTTTTATTTTTATTTTTATTTTTTTTTTAATAAAACACAACGGCACCCACGACTAGCCCGGAAATTGACCTAAATTACAAGCATATATCAGTATAATTTGTTCAAACTCAAACTATCTTTTCAGAAAAGATCTCACAAGGTGAATAAAAATACATTTAATTTGTACTGTTGTACATAAATCAATCCACTACATACTATGCAATCACTGATTACAAATTCCGTCTACCCAGCATTTTTCATGTGTAATCTGATCATATGCAAACTAAATGATAACCACTTAATGAACAAAAGAAAAAAAGGAAAAAAAAAAAAAAAAAACACCCCTGAAAAAGACACCAATATGGACCGCTACTCTGAAAATCATACATTTGAAAATAAATAACATGTGATCAACGTAATAAACAACAACAAGAAAGACGATTACAAGAGTCTCATCGAACCTGATCATTTATTCTGTAACAAGCCAGGCGAACCTCAACACCACCCTACCATCGAGAAACCAGTTCTACCATTGGTAAACCCACCAATTTTATGACGGAAAATAAGCAACACGGTTGCATCTCCTTGAAGAAAATAAGTAATGTGGTAGCCTCTTCTCGCAGTGTGACTATATTTATATACATACAGAAACAGGAGCACCTGCAACACTTGCCTCTTACATGGGATTTGTATTAGCTACAGATCAACAGACTGTGGAACAGATTTGGTCAGGTTTGAATCCCCCTTTCCATTAATCTTGGATTTATTACTGATGGGTTTATTAGAGCCAGGTGTCACTTTAGCAGCAGTTCTACCAACCCTGGCTGTCCGAGTCCGAGTACCCCCGGCTGTTTGAATCAAGTAAAGCGTTAATTAAAAATATTTAAGAAAGTGCACTAATATATCATAAGAAACAAATGATCCGTATTAAAAAACAGGCCATATATGGAAACACTACACTCTAGCATCTTCCAGGCAAGTACTCGGGGAATTTGAAAGCTACAATTTTAGCTATTTGACCTACAGCTATATCAAAAATCTACAGAAAAATAAAAATCAAACAATTCTTTTGAGTCGTGCATTTTCTGGCCTAAATAGTCGATAACTTGATGCAGGCATGTTCATATGTGGATCAAGATAGACTCATAGACCTCACTTGTTTATGAGGGAAGAGACCTTTAATTTAACAGGTGATTGGAAACATGATACTTTTTCTGCCCTCAAAATAAAGGATCATCAAGGGTGAGCTACTATAGTGCTGGACCAAATGTATATATATATATATATATACCAGAGAGAGGGAGAGAGAGAGAGAGAACCCACCACTATTAGGCAGAGACAAGCGCTTCTTTACCGGTTTATCTGATTGTGAGGCTCTCTCTTTTGGATTGCTGTGGGATCTGGTACTAATACCTGGTGGTCTTGAGTTGGCTTCTTCAGATACATCTTCAAGAGGTGACTTCGACCTTTGCTTGGTGATCTGTGTTGTAGATACCTCTAGCATGCTAGCTGACATACCAGGTGAAGAGGTACTCCCATCAGAATGGGATGGACCTGTTTTCTGACTTGACAGATTGGACTGAAGACTTGATGCAACTGGTTTTTTCCCAGCAGATTTTGTCTGAGATTTGGAGTCATTCTTAACTTCAGCTGATCCATCCTCCTTTATCATCATTCCATCTCTGAGGTTAATGTCAAGAAAGCGGTTCTCCCAAGGACGGACAGCCATCCATCTTTCCAACCAGTTCCATCCCCAGCTGCTTTTATCTGGTTCAAATCCCGAGGGAACAAACTGCTGCCTAGATCCTGCCTGCCACTGGAGGAACAAAAATTGATTATAAGCTTCATGGAAAGTAGGCCCTTGAATTATTCTTGGACATTGATATACCAACTAGAAGCGAGACTTCCACAAACTAAAATAATCATAAGATTTAATGTTGTCCGAGATTGAATAATAATGTGTGTGTGTCACACAGAGAACTGATAAAATAGGAGCTGACTAAACATTTCTAACGGTGCATGTTCAACAATCCAGGATATTCATGGAAAAGATTTATCAAGTATACATATGATATGATATCTGCCTCGTAGACATCTATTATTCCTTTAATGAAAATTAATTACTTATATATAAACACAACTGATGTCTTACAAACCCAAAAAGGGAGTTCTCATAATTTACCTGATGGGCCAGAGCATAAGCCATGGCTCTCTCACGCTTAGCCGCAGCCTCCTGCCTCTTTAGCAACTTGGCTTGAATTTCATCAACTGATCCTACACTGTCACACCACCCTTCCTGCATAAATCAGAACCAGATGTATATGAAGCACTTAAAGATCCCAAGAGAATTCACATGGCAAACAATGTGGGCAAGTGAATGTAACATTTGATAACCATTCAGGTATGACAATGTCAAGGTAATTTACTTAAATGCAGAGTTATTTGACATAATATCTTGTATAAGTAGCAATTCAGGACCCTTCCTGTTAGGCTGTTACTAGAGGAATTACCAACTACATGTCCAATAATAAAATCAAAATGTTTAATAGGTTCCATCTTCTAATCAGAACTACCATATCCTAATCATGCATTCACTCCTTCCAGATATCATTCAGCTTAGCCTGTAAAGATCCTAATGTCACATACATGCATATCATTTGAAGTTGCTTACCTCTATTTCTCGAACACGAGCCTCATTTGCAAGTTGTTGTTGAAGTTTCTGTTGTGCCGTTTGACTTTCCAATGCCAATCGAACACGCCTTGCTCGGACTCGAGCCTGAACTCTCACTAATGCTTGCATGCAGCGAAGAGTTATTGCAGCTTGTTTTCTCACAGCATGACCCCTTACTAGGGCTTGAAGTCTCACCAACCCCTTCAGGGCTCTCAAAGCTCTTCTAGCCTGATATGTATCCCCAAGAAATGATTAATAAGATTAAAATTTTTAGGCTGAAGAAATTCAAAACCATACAAATACAAATTATTAAATCAGAGATGGTTCCTATCTACAATTGCAGAAATAAGAATGCCTAACAACCAAATATTGTGAAACACCTCCAGTCACTTTTTATGTTCCAGCATGAGATTAATAGACTCTAGCGAGCAGCAGAGATATGCAGTTCAAATTTATACAAAGTAACTCAACTCAAAATAGTATGCAATTTCGGCAATCTGAGCATGGTATGAAATGAAGTCACTTGATCAAGTAGGCACTCATCAATAATAAATGATCAACTCTCCCCAACGGGACAGTCGCCTCCAAAACTTTTAGTTTTTGCTTGACTTTAATCTTAAGGACAATTTGTCTAATTCTACAGTAGGATCATATTTGTTTGTTCCAAAATGCTTAGACAGTTCATTTGTTTAAATGAATTTTGCATGGCTACATTCTTTCTTAATGCTATAGAGATTCTTTAAACAATTTCTTATATAGTTTTATAAGTCATATACACACAAACACCAAGTTCACTGTCCTAGTGTGCTAAAAGTCTTACAATTTGTCAATGCAACGATTCATATTATGCAGTCAATCAGTTGCAGGTTGACTTCTTATTCGAATATCTCAAAGAGGCCTCTTTTTATATATAACCAAAGAGACTTAACCAGGTTAAGATACATGCTACTCTTTATTGTCTTCATTAGAAGAAGATATTGAGTTTGCGTGGCGCATGACTTAACAATAAATAAGGTCATAGATAAAGCAGAACAACTGATATGAAGCAACCACAGTTAGAAATGGAAAGGCTTCACTGAACTAAGTTAAATTGTTTAAAATCTTGGACAGCCAAATAGGAGCAACCTTGTTTGGTATCATTTAATTATACCAGAAAAGAATTTAATTAGAAGGGAGTCTTTTACAATTTCCTAAGCATGGAGGTTAAACTAAAGTCTTTAAGTTTAAGGAACATCTGCATTCAACACCAAAGCAGATCCAGTTAATCTCCATATAATATATTATTGCATCTCTCTCTTCATTACCTACTTCTGAAAGAGGAGCCTTTATTTAAGATTTAGATCCCCGAAACGCATTTATGGTGCATGTATGACTCTGTGTGTGTGTGTGAAACCGATTATATAATTCACATTGGTCGCTAGCAGATACAATTAATTGATGCCATGCAGAAGTCAATACCAAAAATCCTCGGAAAGCTGTTTGGATGCGTGTCGCAGCCCATTCTTCTCTAAAATTTTGTTGATTTTGAGATGTATTTTGTACGTGAAGTGAACCTGAAGGAGAGCCAGCAGTAGCATCTGCAATGGCATTAATATTAGTATCTCCAATTGGAGTAGTATTCTGATCAAACTCATCTCGAAGTTCATCAGCATCAATCTCAACAGAATGCTTTCTCCTATGCCGAAACTTGCTTGCAGTTGTTTTCTGTGACAAGAGAACAACAAAAAATTAAACTAGGAGCATATTTGTTCTATTAACTATGTAGTAAATTACTCTAGGCCAAATGTCTTGGAGCTTGTGTTAATGCAACTAATGGAAAAACCAGTAAAAGTCTCAACAACAAATATGACAACCAGAATAGAATTTTATCCAATTATTTTGAACAGGAACATAGAGAAATTCTTATTCATAGGAGAAAGGAGAAAGGAGAAAGGAGAAGTTGAGAGCAGATGGCAATTTTCTGATGCTACAGTAGCTAGATATAAGATGTATAAGACTCAAACTACGCCCGCAACTCAGCCATATAGGGTTGGCTAAAACAAGAGTTGAAATAAGCATAACGAGGGAATAGCAAATGAAAACAGATCATTACTTATGCACTCTCTGATGTCAGACAAGTAATATCCACTAGAAGTTTCAGAAAATTGAAAGAATATAAAGATGAATATTTGAAAAGCAAGTGAACAATGCCCACATGTTCTTCTTTTTCAGAAGAAGGTGACTTTTCTGATTTCTTCAAACCGACCAATGCCTTAATCCATTTTCCTGAGACACCCATGGTGCAAGTTGCCGAAGCTCAACCAGAAACAGACCTGCCAGAGAAGACAAATGAGTAGAAAAGTTTAGCTCATTGAGTACAAAATATACTGGAAACCTATTAGAACCAAGGGATGGGGGAGCAGTAAGAAAGTGGGGAGCACGTAAAATTTTGTTTCGAAACAATAACAATCAATCTAATGAAATGTGCCACCGCAAATAGGATTACAAAAGCAATCCTTGATGCAAATTAACAAATAAAGATAAAAGTCTAAACACTTACATTGAGTGGTAATGTGGTATAAAGAACACTAATTTTATAGACGACACAAAGGCATCATCCATGCACCAATATCCACCCCTTAAGAGCTCTAAACCAGAGTTTTGTTGCTCACTGGCAGATTCATAATGAAACCATGGAATTTTATAATTGCTAACCCACAGATTGATCTAGTGTGATACATAAAATAATCAATTATGTTTCAACATTGGACTAGCTTGTGAGGTGATTTTGGGCTTGTTAGTGTTGTTTCCTTTTTCCAGCAAAATCATATGAAATATTGAAAGAAGATTTAACAATGACACAGATTTGATAGTACATTGCCGCTTCTTTATTTTCTTACAAAAAATGTTAAGTCAGTAGACTTACAATAAAGTTTGTTCATTACAAGAAAAGGCTTAATTAAATTCCTTTATGTTCATCATACGGAGTAAATTATTAAAAGAAAAGTTTTATTTATATTACCAACCTAAAGTGGAAAATTGCATAAGATGATCCATACTCTCTTTTTGCATAATACAAAACTTAAATTATTGAAGTAAAAAAGTTAAGTATTATGCTTTCGTATTTTGTTTTAAGTTAATAGTTATTAATAACAAATTATTATTATTATATTATTTAATAAATAACAAATATGTGGACATTTTGGCAGAATAACCACTTCATGACGGAGTTCAACAATGACAATATAGAGCCTCTGATGTGGGCAAAGGAGTGCTGGCTTAGAACATCATCCTATTAAGTGACCAAGTTATGCAGTTTAGGCTCCACACATGTAACTGCTAAGCTATGATAAGTGGTTAGAAGTCAAATTAAGCTAAAAAAGTGGATTAAGGGTGTAACAATTAGTCATACATAGGCTTCCATGATATTTCATGGAAATAAGAATGCAAGCAGCCCATCTGCATTTTGAAGCTTTAATGGCCTACAGTTGTACAAGCGAGAAAAAAATGTGGGAGACACTACAGTGTAAGGGTGATAGAATGATCAAGCTCAAACACATAACATATCCAAACATAATCATGTGGTAGGACTTGAACCCATGCCCGAGTTCGAAACTTGGGCCCCCATCAAACCCTACAATCTTGGGGAAACAATAAACTATGGATGCTGGCCATGTAGGTACCCATGAGGGCATTCAAACCTTAGACCTTGTGGGAGCAAACCACGAGCATGAGTGCATGACAATAGTATTTAAGCTCTTAAACATAGCACAATTACGCTTTAAAAAGACCTTTTATATATGTACAATATTAAATTAGGTTTCTCTTGGTTTTTTAATGAATGCATTAGAATCAATGTGAGTGTGAGTGTGAGATAGCAGTGAATCTTGGCAACTAGGAACATAGCACCACTTTGACATGAAAGCTTCAATTCATATACTAGTGAACACTGAATAGTATGCCAAAGAGATGGATGCGACTATGAGAATAATGAACAACCTCCTAATCCAAAAGAACTTGATTCTATGCATTCATTAAAGCACCAAGTAAAACTTGGTTTAATATTGTACATATATAAAATGGTTTTTTTTAAAAACGCAATTGTGCTATGTTAGAGAGCTTAAATACTATTTTCATACCTAAGATTTGCTCCCACAAAGTCTAAGGTTTGAATCCCCTCATGAGTACCTACATGGTCTGATGGCCAAAGACCATAGTTTATTGTTTCCCAAAGATTGTAGGGTCCGGCCGGGGACCAAGTTTCGAACTCGGGTTTGGGAAATTTATGGGTTATAAAAATAAAAATAAAAACATGTATCAAAGCTAGTTTTACCAAGAGTGCATGGGTCAAGTCCTCCCATATGATTATATTATGATTTGTTATGTGTTTGTGTTTGAGCTTGAGCATCCGGCAAGCCTGTTGGTCTTGCACGTGAAAAGGTGTGATAGAGTGCTTAAATATTATTGTTGAACCCTTTCCTAATAGCTTAAGCTTTTGGTGTAGCGGTGAAAATCACAAAAGAAAGGCACATCATATATGTTAAGTATAAACATGAGCAATTCCCTCTATACAGCAAAATATACTAGCTACGGGATATTGAATGTTTTGAAGGAAGCTCTAAAGGCAAGAGCAATTATCTCATGCCCCAAGAATGACAAGAAGCAACTTGCAGAAGAGATATGTTATGCATCATTGTTTAAGAATTTTCTTGAATATATCCATTGTGCTTAAATTTCAAAAGCCACTAACATTCTCATCTTGGTTTATAAAGTAAAGCCGTAGGTGTACTAAACTACTAATTCGATAAGCATGGGTAAAATCATTTTCAAGATATGCATCAATCATCATTGTTTAAGAATTATCTTATCATAATCCTCCAATGTCACCAGACTGAAGAAACTCATTAGATGACAAAATCCGTATGAATTCCATCAATGGAAGATTTAGTTACACTATGTTACCTACAATAAGACTCCAACCCAGATGAATGAAACAAATCTCTAGACATTGAATTCAAATGTGAAATGGCAAACATCAGCCTGCACCCGTTTTTGAGATGTCTGAAACTGGTTCACAATTGCCCATCCATAAAAATATAGAAGAAAAATAAAGTAAATAAAATCATTGTTTTACAAACATTTATACCTGTCAATATTAACTTTGAAATGAAAGAGCTTCTCTACTTAACTACAATTAAAGTTGTCTGTACCAATAACACCGACCCGAAATTGAATAACCTCTGCATTCCATTCAAACCAAACCGCTATGAAGACAAAAAGCAGAAATTTTAAGAGCAATAACTTGCATAAAACAACCTCGAATTCACAATTTACTTTCATTAATGGCAGACCGAACTTAGCCTTCAAACTACATTTGCAATTAATCCTACTAATTAGTAACAACAGATTGAGCCCCAGAAAAGACAGATCTTGCAGACAAAATTCAAACGCACACTAATCATTAGAAAAACCGGAAATTCATTCATTCAGCGACCAAATGCGATAAAATCAAAGAAATAAAAAGACAGAAATTAGAAAATGTAGATCTCGAAAATATAAATTCACCTGAAACTCTGTAGATAGAACCAGAGAGTAAAAAAAAAGAAAAGAAAAGTAAACAGTTTCGTAGTTGAAAGAGAGAAAAGCGTGTGTGATAAAGAGAGCGCGATACCTTTTGAGCCGTTGATCTATGTCAATCAATGAACAAAAGTCATCGCCAATTCAAAATAGCGAGACTCAAAAGACGCAACAAACACGACTCAAAATCAAAACAATACAATCTCTCTGTTTACGACTTTTGAGGTGATAAAAGGCAGTAGCCGGCTGAGTGTGATGAGAGTGATAGAGAGAGAAAGAGAGAGTGAGGACCGGTGTCGGCTAAAGTACGCCGGGAGTGGGTGGGGACACTTTTAACGGCAGGAAACGGTGTCGTTTGATGTGAGGAGCAGTTGGGAGGGATCGAGGTCGTTGTCACGCATGCGACCAATCAGAGTCAATCACGATACGTCTGTCATCGATTCAGTTATTAGCCCACCACGCCACGTCACTTTTCACGTTTGAGCGCACGTTAGCACTCTCTTCGTGTAATTTACCTTAATTAAAGGAAACATCATTATTCATTTATCAATAAACAACAAATTACTGTTTGTTTTTATTTATTTATTTATAATATAAAAACTGCACTCAAATGATTGATGCATCATGCATGCAAGGAATATATTTGGAATTTCTCTCGGATCAGGATCCTCTCCTTGTCTTGTTTTTCTTTGACTTTTCATAATCTAATGATATATAAACAAAATAAAAAATACATGATCAAGATTTGATCACTTTTTTTTCTCTCATACAACTTGTTGTTTTAATTACACTTGAAAAATGTCAAGGAAAAACAAGGACCAATGAGAGGATACTAATCCTTCCCCGTTAATATCTCAAATTACCGTTTGTTTGCCAATAAGAAATTATATCAAGAACAAAAAATTTTACATGCTTATCAAGACATTTATGGGTATCTTAATTGGAATTTAAAAGATTTTAAAAGCCTGTATGTATTTAATTCAGATTTTTAAAGATACTATCAAAATACAGGTATATTTCATTCAAATTTGTAATGATTCCATTAAAATCTAAATAAATTTAGATGTATTTATCGACTTTACATATTTTAGTTAAGTTATGAAACTTGATGGAGTTGAATAGATTTTAAAATTATATTTATAAACTAAAAGGCCTATAATAAATCTTGCTAAACACCGGTAGATTTGGATGGATTTCACTTTTATTACTTTTATCAACAATTAGCCTTGATAATAAAAATTAATATATAAAAAATTGACAATGTCCCAAGTTCTAGTCACCGTCATTGTAAATAAAAAAAAGTCAATTATTTCTTTTTATAAAATCAAATTTTCATTAATGTGATTAATATAAACAAAAGTCTAATATTTATATTTTTTTTAAAAGAGACATTTTCGGTGTGTATATATATATATATATAACAATTGGTCTTGATAATTAGAATTTAAAAGGTCAATTATTATTTTTATAAGATCAAAATTTTATTAATTTCAAGACAAATCATTACAAATTCATCAAATTTCATGTAATTTTATGCAAAAGTCCAACAAAATCCATAGAGAATTCTAACAAAATCTATATCAATATATGAAATTCATCAAAATATATCACTTAAAACAAATCCGCAAAACTCCAAAGATTGAATACACCCCTTTATAAATTTTGTTACTTAGACTTTGCACACAAATAAGACCTTTTCCGTAATGGGTTTTAATAAAAAATAATAATAAATTGATTTTTATGTATTTCAAAGCTAAAAATACTGAACACACGTCTGATAGCTATAATTGATAAACATTATTTTGAAAAGAAAAAAATGAAAGTATTTTAAAAACAAAAATATTTTACCTTCAAAAGAAAAACATTACGTGGTAATTTACCTTAATTAAATTGGAGTTGGAGGGAACATCATGTATCAATAAACAAATAACAAATTTTTTTTTATTTATTTATAATTAGAAAAACTGCACTCAAATGGTTGATGCATGCAGGGAATATATTTGGAATTTCTCCTAAATATCTCAAATTACTGTTTATTTGCTGATAAAAAATTATATCAAGGACAGAAAATTTTGCATGCCCTAAATTTTACATGTTTGATAGGTTGTATTGTATTATGAATTTAAAATGTATTAGAATAATACAATACAATGTTTGACTTGTTTTACACCATGCATTGAATTGTATTAGCTAATACAAATGGGAGAGAAATAATAATAAATTTTAATAATAATAATAATAATAATGGTGATGATATATTTTAATAAATATAATAATTATAATAATAATAATGTGATTATAATATATTATTAATAATAAATTTAAATAATAATACTAATAATAATATTGATAATAAAATTTAATAATAATAATATTTTTAATATAATATAATATTAATATTTAATTTAAAATTAACTTAAATTAATATTATATAAATAAAAAAATTGTTATTCTAATATAATAAATGTTAAAATTTATAAGTTAAATAAAATATTAAAAACAATTGTCAAATATCATTGAAATTTGTTACATGAATAATAATTTATGTAATAAAAATATTAATAATATATTAATTATTATTTTTAAAAATATAATAAAACAAATATATATTATAATATGTTTTTTTATTCTAAAAATATTTCATTTATTAGTTAACAAAATATTTAGAAAAAAAAAAATCACATCCTAACCATGTATAACTTAATAGAATTTAATACAAAATATTACCAAACACAATATTATATAATAATAATAATACAGTTCAATACAATCTAATTTATTTCAATCTAATCAAATATAATCAAGTACAATACAATACAATGTGTTAAACAAGCCCTAGGTATATTCAATTTAGATTTGCAGAGAGCCTATTAAGTGCGGGTGTATTCAATCCAGATTTGTAATGATTCCATTAAAATCCAAATTAATCTAAGTGTATTCAATTCAAATTTGTAAAGAGTCTATCAAAGTCTGAGTGTATTCAATCCATTTTGAGAGATTCCATTAAAATCCAAATAAATATAGATATATTCAATTCAGATATTTAAAAAAACTAAATAAATCTACATGTATTCAAAAAGTCATTGACTTTACAGATTTGGATTAAGTGATATAATTGGATGAATTTTAAAATTAAATTTATAAGCAAAAAGGTTTATAATAAATCTTGCAAAACCCTTGTAGATTTGGATGGATTTCACTTTTATAACGTATTGAAATTTTTAAAAAATAATAAGTATCCAACAATTGGCCTTGATAATTAAAATTAATAATAAAAAATTGACAATATCCTAAGTTCGAGTCGCTGTCATTGTAAGTAAAAAAAAAAAAGTCTTTTTTATTTTTTATTTTTTATAATGTCAAATTTTTATTAATGTGATTGGCATAAATAAAAGTCTCATATTAATTTATTTTTTTCTTCTGAAAGAGACATTTTTGTCTTCCAGTATAGAAGACTGGAATGTATTGAAATTAACAGTCTTTATATTATCAGTTCGTCCTAATATAACAGTCTTAATAGAAAATTTGTTGAAATTAATATATATATATATATATATATATATATATTGCAATTGGTATTGATAGTTAGAATTTAAAAAGTCAATTATTATTTCTATAATATCAAAATTTCATTAATTTGATTAATATAAATAAAAACCCAGTATAAATTTGTTGGTGATTGATAGATTCAAACTATTAAAAAACATATATATATATATATACAGTCTTTTTACTGTCAGTTATATCAGGACGAAGAATATGGACTATAGATTATGGAGAAGTTTTGACAAGTGTATATACTTTAAGTAAAAGTATGTAAATGTAACGGTCCACATTCTTCATCATAATATATTTTATATCATGACGAACTGAGAAGGAAAATTGTATATATATATATATATATATGAATAACTCAAACTTGCTTAAAAAAAAATCAAATATATATTTTTTTAAAGACAAATCATTAAAAATCGATCCAACTCAACGTAATTTTGTGTAAGGTTCTAACAAACTCCATAGAGAATTCTAACAAAATCTATATGAAATTTGTGGAATTCATTCAAATCCATCATTTAAAACAAATCCACTAACCCTAAAAAAAAAAAACTCTAGATTGAATACACCCCCTTTTAGAAATTTTGTTACTTGACTCTGCACACAAATAGAAAAAATTAAGACCTATTTGGTAATGTTTTTTGTTTTATATACATATATATATTTGAAAACAATATTCTTGTATTCAGAAGCTAAAAATGTTGGAAATGCTTCCGATAGGTAAAATTGGAAAACATTATTTTAAAAAGAGAAAAATGAAAGTACTTTAAAAAAAAAAAATTTCAATTATTTTATGATTATAAATAATTAACTATAATTCAATAGATTTTAAGTAACCTTGAAAATATTAGTGAAAATGCATGGAATTATAACTGCCCACCACCAAATCATATTGTTAATTAATACAATAGTGATCACATCTTCTCAACAAAAAATTTCAAACGAAATTAAGAAAAAAAAAAAAAGAAGAAGAAATTAATCAATCTAGTAAATTGATTATTCTATAACATCATTAGATCAAACCACTAAGATCCAACACTTGTAATGATGAAGAATTGTCATCGATCTATAAAAATTCTCACATTTTTCAAAAAAATCCCAACCAAATTTATAAGCTAAAAATATAATTAAAAGATAGAAACTAAAAAAAAGGACGTAATTTGAAGATAGGGAGATAGGGAAAATGTTTATTAAAGTATTGTAATTGTATAAATTCTCAACAAAATAACACTAGAAACAATATATATATATATATATATATATATATATATTAGAAATTAATATGATAAGATTAGAGATGTAAATTGGATCGGATGATCGGGATATGATCTAATCAGAATCCGAATCCGAATCCGGCTGACAATAAATCACTTGAATAAAAAAAAAAATTCAAATCTGAATCCAAACAGAGTCCAAATCAATTCTGATTCTGATCAAGATTGAATTATATCCGAATCCGAATTAGAAATTTAAAAAATATGTATATAATTTTTTTTTAAAAAAATCTAATACTTTTTTAATTAATTAGGTTCTTTTCGGTGAATAATTTTAGGCTTCCCAACTAATAACTTTAAATTAAAGTTATTGTTTTTCTTAATTATTTTTTATTAAAAAAAATCTGAAAATCTGAAAATCTGAAAAATAAAATCCGAATTCAATTTGAAAATGTCCATATCCAAAACCGAATCCCAAAAAATTCCAAATTCGAACCGATATTAATTATCAGATTGGAAGACTTTTTTGAATAAAATCCGATCTGAAAATTTTCGGATCATGTCTAATCCGAATCCGGAAATTCAAAAAAATAAGATTGAGATTATCCGAATCCAGCCCCGTTTGACATCACTACCTCTATGGCTCTATCAAATTTCATTATATTACAAATGAGAAGTCAACCAAATTACTTGATATTTATTTTAAGTAATTTTGGTCACATACTGACATACATCAAAATTTCATACTTAAAATAAATAAATAAAATTAAAATTTTTGAATTTTTTGTATTTTTCGCTGGACTTGGAAAATTTCGATATATATATATATATATATATATTTTATTAATCCAGATTTTGATTATGACATTCTTCATATTCGAATTCATCTGATTCTCAGCACTTTTCAATTTTCCATATGTGAAAATTGGATTCGAATTATTCCAGATTCAGACAGTACCTCTAAGTCTAACACCGGATTAATAACAAGAATCTAGGGATGAAAATTCAAGTTTAATTGACATTATTAACATTAAAAAAGAGACTTGCTACTCAATTTTGTTTGTAGATAGAATTATGTTGATTTATAATTGAAATGAAAAAAATAGAAAGAGTTGAGATGTAAGAAATTAACTCAATCTGGAGTACTATAAAAACTACTCTGCATATGTGATTAGGAAAGAGGGAATATAGTTAATTTTAGGTTTCTGACATTAACACCTATCAACTCCCTATCTCTGCATGGAAACTGCATATATACTCACACCTTCAATTCAAGTCTCTTGATTTAGAAATCATTACTCTGTTTGGAAATATATATATATATATATATATATATATCTCTTTGTTATTAGGTCGTTCTTAAGTGTCCAAAATCAGATTTTTTAAGTGAGAAAAATTTATAAAAAACTTTCCTTTAATTACTCAAAGTATTTCCCTTATGCATCAAAATTCATTTTACATGGGTTTTCTATAATACATCTTGCTTAGTAAGGTTTTCACTAATTTCATCTAATTAAGTTCGTTTAGGATCTTTTTCAAGTGAGAAAAACGCATAAAGAACTCTTCTTTAATCACTCAAAGTATTTCCCTTATGTATCAAAGTTCATTTTACATCATCTATGACCATATATGATGCATTTTTACATGGGTTTTCTATAAACATCTTACTCGGTAAGGTTTTCACTAATTTCATCTAATCTTAGTGTTTTCCTTACTAATTAAGTTATCGCTACTTGCTAATTAAGTTTATAAGTAAAATCTGATAAATATCAATTTATGAATGTGGTCAACAGACTCGAGACTGAAAATTACTTTTTCTCTTTATTTTCTCGATTCTTGAAGCAATGATGTGATGATGGTTGGAAATCAATTTCCGATAGCTTCACCGTCTTAAAAGAATTTTTTTGATGGAAAATTAAGAATAAATTAAAAAAAAAAATAGAAAAAAAAAAAATCTCTCTCTTTAAATTGTATAAATAAACATATGCTTGTGTTAATAGCGATATCCGAATCTAGGTCAGAGAGAGTTTAGTAGGAGCCTTTTATAGGATAGTAGGAAACATAGCTTATTGACATAAAAGCAAACAGATACTATTTTCATCATTTCTTTTAATTTCGAATATTGTTTTTGGCTGCACATTGTTTGCAGTAGTTTATACAAACCCACAACTCTACGTGTCTCTCGGTCTACGTCTTTTTACTTTACTCCTATGTAGTATTGGATCAATTACTTAAAGCAACGTACAATAAGTCAGTGATTTTTTAGGCTAAAATTAGTAAAATAAAAAAAAAAATACTGGAAATAAATTCAATAAATACAAAACTATAATCCATACAAAACCGTGGCTTTGCTGTAGTGATGTCAAACAAACCGGATTCGGATAGTCCAAATCTGATTTTTTTTTTTGGATTTTTGGATCTGGATCGAACTTGAATCAAATCGAATTTTCCAAACCACAAAAAAAAGTTTTCCAATCAGATATTTAGTGTTGAATCGGATTTTGAATTTTTCATATTCAATTTATAAACTAAAATTTTCACATTGGATTCGGATGCCCAAATCTGTTAAAAAATTAAAAAAAATCATTTAAAATTATTAGTTGGGAGGACTAAAATTATTCATTTTAAAGAACCTAATTAATTATAAATTATATATTAGAATTTTAGATTTTTTTTGATATTTTGTTTAAAAATTTTATATTTTTTTAACATCGGATTCGGATACATCCGATCTAGATTGGAATCGGACTTTGTTTGGATTCGGATTTGAAAATTTTTTGGATTTGAATTATCTGAATCTGAATAGTAATTTTCCCTTTTCGGATATGGATTTCTTCGAATTAATATTTTTTTTGTCTGAACTGGACCGGTTTCATATCGGATCCCAATTCCAGATCATCAGATCCGATTTACATCACTAGATAGTATTTAACTAGTAATAACACATGTCATCTTCTAAGGATGACACGTGACAAGTTAAATGTCCTCTAGAAATATCAAAGATTTGTTTTTAGGCAATTACCCATATATCCCCATATAAAACACACAAAATTCTCTTTCTTCCCCCGTAAAATTTCAAAGGACTAATTGCACAAACGTCCCCTGAGTTTAGGTATAATTGCATGTATATGGAATTTTTATCCTTAATTGCACAAACATCCCCTGTAATTAGTTGACTTCGTTAAATCTAACCATTGACCACAATTTTAACCAAAAAATGACTAAAGTGCCCTTAGTTACCTATTTTATTATTAATTATATATATACTTTATTTTTTTTTGACAATTTATATATATACTTAAGATAATAATTATATACAATACTTAATTTATTTATTTAATAATTTTTATAATCCATTTTTTACATTTTTATAATCCATTTTTTAAAATTAATTAATTAAGTATTATATATAATTATTATTTTTAAGTATGTATATAATTTTTTTTAAGTATATATATAATTATTTTTTAAGTATATATATAAATTGTCAAAAAAAAAGTATATATAATTAATTATAAAATAGGTAACTAGGGGTACTTTAGTCATTTTTGGTTAAAATTGTGGTCAATGGTTAGATTTAGCGAAGTCAACTAATTATAAGAGATGTTTGTGTAATTATGGGTAAAAATTCCATATACATGCAATTATACCTAAACTCAGGAGACATTTGTACAATTAGTCCAATTTCAAACAAAATATAAGAGAGAGAGAAGCTTTATTGAGCAAGAAGGGAAGACAGCAGTCACGCGACGAGGGGAGAGAAACCGCTACGGTTGGTGAAGCTAGTCGTAAGAAGTCCATTGACGAACATTTGCTGCCAGAAGAATGGGTTATGGAACTGAAAATTTAGTGAGAGAAATGTAAGATTTTCTCTCCATTTGATGATTTATAATTATATGTGATTTGATGCTAGAATCAAGTTTTAGCTTATAAATTGATGAAATGTATGCATGTTTGTGTGTGTTTTCAGGCACGGATTTAATTTGGGATGATTTTAGTTTATTTTTGGTCAAGGTGAAACACGTAATATGATATGGGTTTGAAAATATGAAACATTGCTATAAAACGTTGAAAACATTAACAATTACTGGAAAATGTTGAAAATACATGAACCCTTGCTGTAAAACGTGAAATGTTATTGAAAAACGTCAAAAGATGTTGAAGGGAAATTTTCATAATTTGTGATTATTGGTTGAACATTTTTTTTTTTTTTTGTACAATTTGATTATTAACGGTTAAAACGTCGTATGTAATTAAAAATTAATTTCATATAATATATGTGGTCATTTTTTACAATTCTCGCCGCATATAATATTTGTGGTCATTGTTCACGCTTTTTGAACAACTACGTATAATTTGGGATTGGTGTGAGTATGTGATTTGATGATTTATAATTATATGTGATTTGATGCTAGAATCAAGTTTTGGCTTATAAATTGATGAAATGTATGCATGTTTGTGTGTGTTTTCAGGCATGTATTTAATTTGGGATGATTTTAGTTTATTTTTGGTTGAGGTGAAACACGTAATATGATACGGGTTTGAAAATATGAAACATTGCTATAAAACGTTGAAAACATTAACAATTACTGGAAAATATTGAAAACACATGAAACCTTGCTGTAAAACATGAAATGTTATTGAAAAACGTCAAAAGATGTTGAAGGGAAATTTTCATAATTTGTGATTATTGGTTGAACATTTTTTTTTTTGTACAATTTGATTATTAACGGTTAAAACATCGTATGTAATTAAAAATTAATTTCATATGATATATGTGTTCATTTTTGACAATTCTCGCCGCATATAATATATGTGGTCATTGTTCACGCTTTTTGAACAATTACGTATAATTTGGGATTGGTGTGAGTATCATACTAGTTGACCAAATTTTTTTTTTTTTTTTGAATAGTTGGAAATATATATATATATATATATATAGCCCACAAGAGAGCGCCACGCAAAAGAAAGCACGCCAACAAAAAGAAAAGAAAAAATAAGTTAGGGCCTAACAAGAAAAAGAGGCCCCAGCACCTAAAAACAAAGAGCAAACAGGCTCACCCCCCCCCCCCCCCCCCAAAAAAAAAAAAAAAAAAAAAACGACAATAAAAACCCAAAAACTAAAGAGAAAACAAACAAGCGAGAACCCATGCACCAAGCCACACAAGCCGAAAAAAGAGAAACCAAACAAGAACAACCTACTTCTGACATCTCCCTATTGAAGAAAACCTCGTTGCAAACGAGAACCCATCTTCACGAAGTTATCATCAAAGGAGTTAAAAGCTCTTGAATCGTGAACAACCTCCATACATGGGGGTGAGTTAAGGGAACTTCGAATGTCCAAAATGGAGTTGACATGCTAAAACTCCCAAAGTCTCCCTTATTTACCCAAAGCAATGACCACCTTGAAGTCACTCACAACCATAGGGCAAGTCCTGTGACAAAATAAAAACGAAAATGAAAATAGTATTTTTGGTTTCAGTTTAGAAATCCAAATACGCGTCTGGTAGCATATCCTAGAAGCTGGATTCCGAATATGAAAACGTAAAAAACGCGTCTGGTATCATTTTACAGGCCAAAATTAATGAGTTGAATTTTTATTTTATTTTATTTTTTGAAAATCCAAAATAAATAAATTTGTTTTATTCACAGGCCAAAATCAATTCGTTTTTATCAAATTCCTCACAAAAAATAAAAATAAAGCATCAATCCAGATCCTTGTCTTCAATCAAATTCCACAAAAATAAATAAATCCACAAAAAAGGAAAAGAAAAATACGCAGACGAAGAAAGAAGAGGCAGCAGGAAGAAAGAAGAAGAAAGCAAGAAAGAAGACGCAGACGAAGAAAGAAGAGGCAGCAGGAAGAAAGAAGACATAAACGAAGGAAGAAGAACTGAAGAAGAAGAAGACGATGAAAGGAAGAAGAGTAGATCGGCGAGGAAAAGAGTGCAGAAGAATAAGGAAGAAGGAAGAAGGAAGAAGACCAGATCGGAGAGGAAGAAGATCGCACGAGGTAGAAGAAGAGGAAGAAGAAAGAAGAATGGTCAGTGAAGTCTGATGTGGTAGAAGAAAAAAAGGAAAAAAAATGAGTTTTTATTTATTTATTTATTTTTATTTAAAGTGAGAAACAAAACGAAAAACAAAATGAAAAACATCTAAAACTTGTTTTGGAAATTTTTCACTTTTAACACTGATGTTGTTTTTGTTTTGAAAATAAAATGAAAAACAAAACGGGAAACGTAAACGAACGCGTATTCGAAATGGGATTTGGAAAATAAAAACAAAAATGCCCTTGTAAAACGATACAGGACGGGGCCATAATGTCTCGGCTTTGAAGATTAGGTTTAGAATTGCAAAACTCGACAACTCTATTAATTGCCAATAACTCCATTGTATTTGAATCAAGGTTCCCTATGAATTGGGAAAATAAGCACAATACCTTCCCTCTTGAGTCTCTTAAAATGCCACCGATCCCCGCCGACCCCAGATTGCCCCTAGCTGATCTGTTGACATTGAACTTCATAATATCTACTAGGGGAGGAATCCATTCCCTTGTCTTGTTCAACTTTTGTTTCTTCTGCTCAACACAGAGGTCTTTGATGTTTGATGACAAAGAAGTAACAGAATCTTTCAACCCATTATCATAATGTTCAAACCACCACACTATCCTGAATTTAACCAAGTCACTAGCATATTCGATCCTCAGATCTTTTCCATCAAAAACTAATTGATTTCTACACTCCCAAATGGTCCAAACCACAACAAAAATCAAAGATCCCCACACTCGATCGAACTTAATAGTCAGACAAAGACCTTTCCAACCTTTAAACCAGTCCTTGAAAACGAGATTTGGAGCATAATTAACACCTCACCAACCAATGCACACTCACCGCAAAGAAAACGTCCAAGGACAAAGAAGAAATATATGAGCTATATATCGTCTCATTGTCGGACCTACAAAATAGATATTCTGTAATCCCAATTGAATTCATAACGCACCTTTACAACACCTTCCTCACTAGCATTCTACCACTAAGAAGTTTCCAAAGAAAAACATCAATCTTTGGAGGACAAATCCCTTGCCAAACGACATTGAGAGTTAGCATAGAACAACTCTACGACTCCTCCAAACCTCTATGAAAGAAGCTAACCAAGAACATACCATTGGCACACAAAAACCAAGCAATAGTACCCTGAAAATGTTTTTGGATAAGGATGTAGTCCAAGAAAGTTGTGAAAACCTTCCATTGATCGATTTCCAATCAAATAACAACCTTTTCGTTTGCACCTCCCAATTCCATTTTGAACTATTCCAGCAACCAAAGTCCTTGATAACCCCTTCCTTCTTAACCGCCAACGCAAAACATCTCAGAAACGCCCCTTTCAATGGTCTAGACTAGAGTTCCAATGAATATCTAAACAAAATTTTGCCATGTCTCCGCAACCAACTACAATTCAAACAGTTGACTTTAAAATTCAAAGATAAAATGGCCATTTCACCTATCAAATAAAAAAGAGTATTCCTAAATAAATCTCAAAACTTGTTATATATAAATAGTCCCGTTCCTATCAGTGCATTCTAATATAACTTTATCAGGATAATGAATATGAACCACTAGTTTATAACACTGATTTGACAAGTGCATACATACCAAGTCAAAGTATGTAAAACGAATGGTTTACATTCAATGTCTTTATATAATTCTATCAGTGCGCGCTGATTGGAAAATTTTTCTATATATAAATGCTAAGCTATCTAAATAAAAATTATTCCCTATAATTCTTTGTAATTATAAAAAGACCCAAATGACCCCAACAACGAAGAAAAAAAAACTCCCATTTTAACTTTCCCTTCTCTACCCTTTGGACAGTTGAAATCTATATTTCTTTGTTCCCCGATCAACCTTTTGCATAGTTTTAGCTTGTTCCCAATTCTATCTTTTACGGTTTTTCTTCATTTCCATACTTATATCTTTATTTATTTATTTTAAAAGAAAAAAACGTAAGTATGAGTTATGACCTGTGAGTAAACTAATTAAATTTCCATGAGAGAAAAACATAAGTAAATACTTGCAGCTATGTAGTAAATCACTTGAGGTCAATCCAACTTTCTTTAAATTTTCTCTTTCTGATACGAACCCACAATTTAGAATTCATTTTCAAAAATCAGCTTATAAGGAGAGGGTGTCCAATGGGTTACATATCATTGACTGATCTCATACATAGTCAATATGGGATCGTAATATTTCACCACACTACTACATCCATCGTCCATGGCAACCCATCATTCCTAAAAGGGGTGGACCCACCTGATGACCAGGTGGGGCCCTTTACCTACCTGAAATTTAAAAAATATATATATTATCTATTAATTCGGGACCTGTGAGTCATTTGCCCAAATCCCAAACTCGTCTATCAACCAGTTGGGCTACGCCCCTGTTGGCAAAAATGTATATATATATATATATATATATATATTCATATCACCTCTTAACACAGTTGGTACTATACCTTTCATCCATATTGGTCATAGTGGGTTCAAATCCCACCATTTGCATTTTCAAGCAAAGTAAATACCTTTAAAAAAAAAATCAATTATCAACTTCTTAATTACTCTCGATTTGTGGTTACATAATTCAATTTTATTTAATATTAAATTACCCCACAATTATTCCACAATTTTATTTAATTAAATTTTAAACTGGTATCTATTTGTGATTACTTAATTCAATTTTATTATTTTGAACTTTTAATTTTTATAATAGTTTTAATTTGATATACATATATAACACATTAAATTTCCAATCAATAAACCCAAAATCACAAATTTTAATTTATTGTATTAAAATATTCCATCTATTATTATGAATTTGTGATTCATTTTAGTGTATCATTAGTATTTTTCTTTATTTTATAGTTTTAATTTATTTATAATCAATAAATCAATAATTTACCAATAATTAGAATAATAAAAAATTCAAAAATATGTCTCGTAATATTTATTAATCAAATATATTTTGTATAAATTTAAAGTGAATTCATTATAAATTTGATCGGTCTATTTCTATACATGTTTTAGGTCCCCATTTCCTATTATTCGTGCTTTGTTCTCGAGTGAAATTAGTATTTTGTTTATGTGTTTATTGAGCATGTGTAGGTCACATTCCATGAAAGAGGTGTTAGATTTTATTTTGGAAGAAAAGAAGTCAAAAGATGGAGAGAAGACCAGAAGGGCAAGCTAGGCACAAACCACGGAAAGAATAATTCAAACCAGAGCAGAACAGCAAGATTGCAGGGCCTATATCTCCCTTCTCAGATTGAACTGGGTTGTGTGCCATCTATTTTTGGAAAGCATCAGAAGTCTAGTTTCCAATGCACTTTTCGGATCGTAATTCTGGTATTCATAGAAGAAGTTATGACCGTTTCAATACCCGATAGCCAGATCAGTCATAATTCCGTGAATAGTGATGGGATTCACTTTGTAAGTTATCGGAACGGGACATTTACCTTCTTGGACGTGTGTGGGAGTCTTTGGTAGCAAGTTGACAGCTAATCCTTATCTTACATCAATAAGCAATCAATTTTAATTGATTAGGAAATAAATAAAATTCCAAAAAGGCTAGAATTCTCAAGAAAGTTAATTTCCTAATTGGTTGAAGACTTGTCATAGCATCTAAAGCCTATTTAAACCCCTTTGAGCCCTAATTTCGAGATATACTAGCCAATGGAGGTCCCAAGCCGCTAAGGGAGCCGTCTTCACCACTCCATCACCACACATTACCTCAAGACCCATCCATCCATTGTAGAAGAAGAAGAAGAAGAAGAAGAATTGGAGGAGCTTTTTGATGATCATTCTAGGTTTTCTCTACTTAATCTCTTTTCTTTTCTTTTTTCCATGATGTGTAACTAGATAAGTTACTAAGGAATCAATGTGAACCTCTATGAATGCTATTTGTTAAAATTGACTATATTTTCATTAATTCAAGTTTTGATTCATTCAATTCATTATTGTCCTAATTCTTTATTTGTGTTAATGTATGATCATACGCTGATATAACTTTAGGGTTTGGATAGTTTAATAATTAAGTTTGGAGTGTTGATCTACGCTTAATCTTGATTAATATTCAGTTGAATGGATAAAACTGATCTTAGCATTGATCTATGCAAGTAGGTTTTGGTTCATTAGTTCTTGTACTTAATGGGTTCTTGATTGTAGTTTGCACCAGTGATCTATAGGTAAATTATAATTGAGAAAACTTGGTTCATCCTAGGATCATACAGTAACAATCATACGGTAACAATCATACTTAAGATAAGAACGAACCCTTAACTTGATTAATATCTTTTTTTACAAGTCAATTCGAAATATTGAGTAAACATAGTTGGGGAGCATTGATGACTTAGTTCTTCCATCCATTGATTACAACCAATTTTGTTAAATTGCTTTTTTAGTTTAATTTAATTGTTTAATTTGATCATCAACTCTCTGGAATTTGGTTACTTTTGCTTACCTTTAATTAGAACTAGTATATCTGATAGATCACTTTTCCTTATTGGAACGATATCTACTTGTCGTTGTACTTGTCTTTACGATTCGTGCACTTGTAAGTTTAGTAAAACGTAATTTTCTAAACTCGCAAGTGCACGAATCATGAAGATAAGTACAACGAAAAGTAGAGATCGTTCCCACGAGGAAAAGTGATCATTGGAACGATCGCTACTTGTCGTTGTACTTATCTTCATGATTCGTGCACTTGCGAGTTTAGTTTGGAACGATCTCTACTTTTCGTTGTACTTATCTTCATGATTCGTGCACTTGCGAGTTTAGTTCTAAACTCGCAAGTGCACGAATCGTGAAAATAAGTATAACGGCAAGTAGAGATTGTTCCCACAAAGAAAAGTGATCTATCAGCTATACTAGTTCTAATTAAAGTTAAGCAAAAGTAACCAAATTCGAGAGAGTTTATGATTGAATTAAACTACTAAATTAAACTAAGAAGACAATTTAACAAAATTTGTTGTAATCAATGGATGGAAGGACTAGGTTATCAAAGCTCCCCAACTATGTTTACTCAATATTTCGAATTGACTTGTGAAAAAAGATATTAATCAAGTTAAGTGTTCGTTCTTATCTTAAGTATGATTGTTACCGTATGATCCTAGGATGAATAAAGTGTTCTCAATTATTATTTACCTATAGATCAATGGTGCAAAATACAACCAAGAACTCATTAAGTGCAAAAACTAATGAACCAAAACCTACTTACATAGATCAATGATAAGATCAGTTTTATCCATTCAACTGAATATTAATCAGGATTAGGTGTAGACCAACACTCCAAACTTAATTGTTAAACTATCTAAACTCTAAATTTATATCAATGTATGATCATGCATTAACACGAATAAAAAATTAGGACGTAGAATGAATTGAATGAATCAAAACTTCAATTAATGAAAATATAGTCAATTCTAACAAGGAGCATCCATAGATGTTCACATTGACTTCCTAGTAACGGATCTAGTTACACATCATGGAAAAAGAAAAGAAAAGAAAAGAAAAGAGATTGAGTAGAGAAAACCCGAGATGATCATTAAAGAGTTCTTCCAATTCTTCTTCTTGTTCTTCTATAATGGATGGATGGGTCTTGAGGTGATGGGTTACGGACCTCTTGGTGGCTTGGGACCTCCCTGATTGTATATCTCAAAATTAGGGCTCAAAGAGGTTTAAATAGGCTTTAGATGCTAAGCCCAGTCTTCAACCAATAAGGAAATTGACTTCCTTGAGAATTCTAGCATTTTTGGAATTTTATTTCGTTCCTAATCAATTAAAATTGATTGCTTATTGAGGTAAGATAAGAATTATGTATCAACTTGCTACCAAAGACTCCCACACATGTCTAACAAGGTAAATTTCATGTTCTGACAACTTGCAAAGTGAATCCCATCACTATTTGTGGAATTATTACTGATCTAACCATCGAGTACTACAATAGACATAACTTCTTCTAGGAATACGGGAATTACGATCCGAAAAATACACTAGAAACTAGACTTCCGAAGCTTTCCAAAAATAGGTGGCACACAACCCAGTTCAATCTGAGGAGGGAGATATGGGCCCCGAAATATTGATGTTATGCATTGGTCCAAATTCTTCTTTCTGTGGTTTGTGCCCAACTTGCCCTTCTCTCCATCTTTTGACTTCGTTTCTTCCAAAATAAAATCCAACACTTCTTTCATGGAATGTGACCTACACATGCTCAATTAACACATTTAAAAAAAAATATATATATATATATACTAATTTCATTGAAAAGAAAGCACAAATGATAAGAAATGAGGACGTAATATATATGTAGAAATAGATCAATCAAAATACAAAAACAATTTCTTATTATAAAATTAGATTGTAATTTATTATTTTAAGAATAAATATTATATTTTGTCATTGTTTTTGTTGTTTTTGTTGTTATTATTTAGTTTTTTAATATTGTGTTTCTTGTTTTTACTTTATTTTGAATGGAAGATTATTTAGTTCTTCTTGAGTAAGTGTTCTATTTGTTTAATTTTATTTAAACTTCTTTTTACCATCAATTTTTCTTTTTATTGTTTTTTTTTTATATAAAAAAAAAAACTCATTTTACTATGATTTAATTTTTCAGTATTTTTTTTTTATATTGTTGTTATTTTGTTTAAGTGCCTCACTTGGTTAAAATTCTTGGATTCGCTAATGATTCTCAGTTGGGTGACTTCGCGGATCCCGCAACTCAGGTAGCAGCCCTCCCTAGGTAGTCATGTCCACGATGAACCCGTTGCTCAACATGGTGTAGGCTTTAATACTGTTGCGAAAAATATGATTAACAATTTATCTCCAAATTCTAAATGCTCGCAAGTGTACGAATCAAAAGATAGTATAGCTAGCAAAACACAAACATCGTTCCCACAGAGATTGAATTAATCCTACACTTCTTACCAATTAAACTAAAACAAAGTCTTAAATTGAAAACTTTAATGATGAGAATTGATTTGTGAATTATTGACCAAGAACATAAAATCAAAGAAAAATAATATAAGTTCACAGCAAAGCAAAGTCGAAAATCAAATAGGCAAAACATTAGGGCATTCGATTTCACCGTAACCAATCATACATAATTCCTTTGGTATATTAATTCTAATTAATTCCCCTTATTGATGATCAATTTTCCCAAATATATTTAATGGCCATGGCATCTGGTTTCACTAAAAGTATTCCTACAAATTAATCCTCTATGGCATCTAGATGAATTGAATTTGTAAAAACCCATTAAGTTCCATGGAAATTGTTAAGAACATCACATGAATCCTAATTGCATGGCATCTACAATTAAACATTCATGGAATCAATTGCAAAAAGCAAAACTCAAGTAAAGTATGACATCTACTCTTACTTGCATCAAGTTACTTAAGAATAGACGGTGATCAAACATCCAAATTCAAGCACGCATAATTAAAGCGCAGCAAAAAGATACTCAATAGGGAAGAAAATTGAAATTAACATTAACCAAATAAATCAAATAGTCATGGCTAGGCTACATCGTAGCCCTAGCAAAAAGAATTAGTTCCTCATAGTCATGAGTACAAGCCTAAGAGAAAACATAGAAGAAAATAATGATAGAACCCGAAAATCGATGGAATGTCTTGGAACTCTTCAACTTGCCTATGCTACTATATGTCTGATATTTCTGCTGTCATTCCTCTTAAATAGGCATCAATTAGGTCTCCTTTTAGTTCCCTAATCACCTCCGATAAGGCTAATTCAATGTGACTCAAAATAGGAAATACAATCCTTCTAACTTTAGGAATCTTAATCCAATCTCAACTAATCCTAACATGGAAAGTTTAGGATCAACTAAAATTGAATCAAAGTGACTTTTAGGCCTTCATTAATCTTCCAAAACATAACAAATTCGTCTAAGACCTTCATTCCCAAATAGGCAGCCCGTAATACTTTATTTCCAAAATCCCGCATAGAAATTCTGGACTGACCTTTAGGTAGTAAAATGGTCATAACTCCTTCTAGAAAAATTAAAATCGCGAACTGTAAAATTCTACGGAAAGCTAACTTCCGTACCTTTCCAACCATGTAAGGCTCGAAACCCAGTTCCTTCTGAGATGATACAGTTTAATTCTTGAAGTTGACCTATCAGCAGATGTTGTTTTCTCGGGCTTAATCGAAAATCTTCCAAATTGCTTCCAATTATCTCCTAAGACTTGAATAGCTGAGAACTAAGAAAAGAAACGTAAAATGCAAGAGTTTAACTCAAAACAAAGCAATAAACTAAAGAATAGAGGTATAAAATATAGGCAATTATAATATTATCAAATACCATTTGTTACGATCATGTTTTGATTGACCCAAAAATAGGTTTGCTTCGAGGGAAACCAGAACCTCCCAAAAGTCATAAAAGATTAACACATCATACTTAAAAATTCATTCATACGTTTTATTGAAAACAAGTCTCTATTTATATAGATTACAAACTAAAGAAATAACATAAATCCTATTTACTCTTATTTAAAATAAGATATTATCATCCTATTTGAATTTAAAACAAAAACAAACATTTTAATTTAAAATAAACAAGATCGTAACATTCCACCACGCTTTTGAGACAATGTCCTCGTTGGTCAATATATCGACATTGACCCGTCACCCGACTATCAATAATAGATGTGATAAAATTATGCACATACATAATGTTTAGACATTTTAATCTAGCCTACAAGTTGCTGTTGATTTCATTACTCTAAAACCGGCTTTGATACCACTTGATATGAACCCACTGGGTAGAACTCATCCTCAAAAATCAGCTTGTAAGGAGAGGGTGTTCAATGAGTTATATACCATTGAATAATCCCATAGTTAGTCAATGTGGGATCATAACAATTTGCTACTTAATTTTCCCATTATAAGGCAAAAAATGTTGTTGCTAGTTCAACATTCTGTTGTGATAAATTTTAAAAATATTTGCAAGCGCACGAGTCTATTGTAGAATAACTAATGCGAGTACGAAGTCTATCCCACGAGGATTGTGAAAAACTAATCTAACTATAGATTTAAATTTAATCCTAAACTAGTTAATTGAATGTTATGAATTAAAATTAAAATTAAACTAAGCTAAAAGCAAATAATGTTGAAAGCAATTTATTAAAGAATACTAAGGTATTAGAATCTACCGCGGTGTAATTTCATAACTTCCTAGTAATTTATTAATACCCCAAATTAGAGTGATAGTTAAAATCAATTTGTTGTCATCCCATGAATTTAACAATAAGCACATTAATCTAAGCATTCTATGTATCCAGTTTAATGAAAAACAAAGAATCAAAGAAATTATAATTAACATTACAAACCCCCAAGGGCATAGCTCAGTTTGTAGATAGACGACTTTAAGGTTTGGGTAAATGATTTTTAGGTCAGCGACTCGAATTCTGCTAATGGTAAAAAACTTCAAAAAAAAATAAAAAAATACATGATATAGATAGATGGATAAATAGATACTGTAAAAAAAAAAAACAAAAAAACAAAACAAAAATAAAAATAAAAAAAAAACATTACGAAGCCAAGCATTAATTAAAATATATACATAACTATTAATGATACGTGATATTAAAGATGAAAGTGTTTTATATGAAGCAAAAACCATAAACATTAAAGAACAATATTTGAGAATCAATAAATATATCTGAAAATTATTCCATAACACAGGATTTCATCATCTACCCTAGTACAAAGAAAATTAGAAAGACATTAAAACTAAAATAGCAATAGAACCCGGAAGATGAATTGAAACTCTGCCTCAAAGTCAGAATCCTTCCTTGCGGACCAAAGCCTTGCGCGCCACCTACCACGAGCTTCCTCAATTCCGCGCACAAGGAAAGCTTTATAACTCTTTATGTTGATCTCTTCCTAGTCAAATAGAAAAGCCCTTTAGGACTTGTTTGGTACCTGAGAATGGATTAAGATTGAACTAATCTCAGTCCCATCCTATGTTTGGAAATACCACCGGATTGGAGGGGTCCTTTTTTTTTAATGATTTAGTCTTACAAAACACAGGACTAATAAACCCAATTAGTCCTGTGTTGCGCAAGACTACTTTTTTTTTATATAAAAAAAATCTTTTTGTTTTTTTTTTTTAATAATTTAATAATATTCAAAATCAATATAAATTTGTGATTTTTTAAAATTTATTTTTAATGTTATTAATTTAATAATATATAGATTAAAATATTTATTTCATCGAAACAATTATTTAATAATTTTTTATTAATTTTTTATTTGATTATTAGGGACTAAGATTATTTCAATCATAATTCATCTTAATGAGATTGAAGAATCTAAATTTGTTGGGCCCACCATACTCTCACCTATATATATATTTTAAAAAATATACATTTTAGTAAATAAAAAAATTATAAAATTGAAAAATATTTAAATTTATTAAAAATAATATAAATATATATTTTAAAAATATTTTTGGATATAATTACTTTAATAATATATAAACTAAAACATTTATTTATTTATTCGTATACGTATTTCAATAATTTATTATTCAATTTCAAAATATTATCAAAATAAAAATATTATTATATTTTCCTTTAATTTTTTTATTATATTTATTATAATCTCATGTTTTACCTAACAAAATATGGTATTAATTCAGACCTGTCTAATGTTTATCCAAACACAGCATATTATTAATTTAGTCTAGTCCAGTTCAATTCAATCTCATCAAATCTCAATTCCATCTCAATCTAGTTCAATCTCATAAAATAGTTCAATCCAATCCAATCCCGCGCACTAAATGGGGCCTTATTTTATATTATTTCCTTCTTTTGCTAGGCAGTCAAAACTTTAAGCCCACATGAAATTGATTATTTTTCAGGTTTTATACCTAAAACATAAAAATAACTCTAATTAAATAACCTAAACCAAGTAGTTAAGAACATCTCCAATGCAAATATGTATTTTGAGAAAATTGATTACCACATAGGATAGATAGTTAAAAAGTTAGAAAAACTCTCTCCAATGCAATTATCTAACTTGAACATGGAGATGATGTGGTAAAAAAAAAAGTTAGAGAATATAGAGTTGGGTTTCTAATCCTAGAAACTCTTCTAAAAATGCTAACTAGGATTTCTAACTCTTTCCACCATTAATATCAGAGCCCATTTAATTGTAAAATAAAAGAGGAGAGATAGTGTAATAATAGTTTTATTATGATTGATCATAAAATGGATGCATATTTGATTTTAGATAATTGCATTGGAGATGTGAATATGTATTTATCTAATTTTTTTTTTTTTCAAAAGTGGATCCATAATGAATATAAATGCTGATGTGACACTATTTAGAAACTCAAAATTGCATATGCGTTGGAGATGCTCTAACATTAGCTTTGAAGATGCATTGCATACGTATTTCTCGTGGAGTTTTTTTTTTTTTTTTTTTTCAGACCAAGGGCATTTTGGACTTTTCATGTAAACCGTTAAATCTAACGATTGACCGTTAATTGCAGGGGATTTGGCTACAATTAAAGACATTCTTAGCATATTTTTCTTTAATGCTAAAATACAGAGTAAGTTTGTACAATTTACCCTAAAAGATATTTACATTTCACTAAAATTTAATATATAAAAAAAGTTAAGAATTCTCATAAATTAGAAGTAATATAGGGTTAAAGTTTTATAAAGCACAGCCCAAATAAAAGAATAAATATCACCCAAGCCAAATACAAAAATTAAAAGTACAATATGAAATTAATATTGTATGAAAAAAAAAAACAGTATGGAAGGGTTGGTTTAGTAATATTTTATAAAAATAAATTTTCATTTTTTTTTTTTTCACACAATGGTTACAATACAATAACCGTACGGTTGTTGGGTGACGAATAGACATTAGATTTTAATTAATCTACGAGTTCATAAAGTTCAAATGTTTGAAAAATAAAAATAACTAATAAAACTAAAAAAAAATATTTTCTCTTGATAACTAGTTGACATCTATACAATTACTATATCTATATCATAGCTAAACTCCTAAGGTCTCATTTATATTGCTTTTAAGAAGTTAAAATCTGATTCTTTAATAATTTTGATATAAAAAATATGTTTAGTAAAATTTCCAAAAGTGATTATTTGTGAATCTGGGTTAATTTGATAGTTTTAAGAAATAGATAGGGTTTACTTTTACAAAGTGATTATGATAAAATATACTGTCTAATTAAATGAATTTTTTTAAAGACTAAATTATCCCTATTGATTTAATATAAATACAAATATATTTCATGTTTAATTTCATATAACTCAATTTTATTTGTTCATCATTGATTAAATATAAGATTAATTAAAATATTTTAAAGAGCAATTTGTTCATCTCCTCTACCAAATTTTGGAACAAACACCCAAACTTCTAACTTAAAACAAACCCCCCAAAACCCATCATTTTCGCCATCTACCTATTCTTCTTTACCATCACAAACTCACCCAAAAATGCAGTCAATAAAAATTATAAAAAATAAAAAATAAAAAATAAAAAATAAAAGGTGATAAAGAATGAAGTGTTGTATGTCAGGTATTTCAAACAAAAGAAATCAAAGAATATTGTAGTGAAAAGAAAAAAAACGAGTAAAGGAAGAAGCACCCAATCTTTTATTTTTTATATATTTTTAGACTTGGTGCTATCAAACCTTAGATTTTTTCGGTTGCCCTGGGAGTTTGAAATTGAGAGGTGTGAAAAGAAAATTTCAGCTTCGCTTGATAATTCAATTTCATGTTTGTTTTAATCATTATATAAGCTCACATCAATTAAAGGTAAAGTTTATCAAACGCATGAATATTGATTAACTTTACAACAGATTATTTATTCAGTACAGCTAACGAAGATTAAAAACTACAACAATACCAAACTAGCCATAACTTAGACCTTATATTGGATTTTAATTTAAGGATCCACAAAGTTCAAATGTTTTAAAATATATATACGAGATGAGGTTAGTTCGGGGGTATACTCATCACACCTGCATCATGAGGTTGTGGAATGAGACATCATCTTCTTCTTCAAAAAAAAAAACCCGAATCCATGTAATATATAAAAAAATAAAATAAATAACAAACAACTATACTATATGGTTACTGTAATGTATGTAATGTAGCTAATGGCCCGTTCTGCAAGCCATTTTCTGTTTTGTTTTTCAAAAAGAAAAATGAAAATGAAAATATTGTTTTTGGTTTCATTTTGAATTCTGAATACGAGTCTGGTAGCATTTACTGGAATCCATATTTAAAAAAAAAAAAAACTGAAAAAACGCTTCTGGTAGAATAACCGAAAATTTTTGAAAATTGAAATATCAATTTTTAAATTTTGCTTAATATGATTAAATAATTAAAAAAAAACATTTTGTAATTTAATTTAGGGTTTAACGAATTTTACAGTTGAAGAGGAAGAGGAAGAAAAAGACCAAGAAGAAGACCAGATCGGCAGCGATCGGCGACGGGAGGAAGAAGAAAAAGAAGAAGAAGAAGAAGAGATCTTGGCGAGGAGATGCAGAGCAGATCTCGGCAGGAAGAAGAGGAAGAAGAAGAAGAAGAAGACGACGACGATGGCGGCAGCGACCGACGATCGGCGGAAGGCAGCGACAAGCGGCGACCGGCGGCAGGCAGGGACGTCGACAACGATGAGGAGGAGAAAGAAGATGAAGATGATCAATTCATTGTCCAGTTCAAAAGAAAAAAATATTTTTAATTATATGAGACCCACTTCATATGAAAAACAAAAACAAATTCATAAAAAAACAATTTTTTTTTTTTTTTTTTTTTTTTCAAAATTTCCATTTTTAACACCGGTTTTGTTTTTCATTTTATTTTTGAATTTTGAAAATAAAATGAAAACCAGTTACCAAACACAAATTCAAAATCATTTTAAAAAAACAAAAACGAAAACAAGCTGAAAACGGCCTGCTGGACAAGCCCTAAATCTCTATGTATAAAACGGGGAGGACTTAATAGGAGAGGCCAGCGAAGACTCTAGAAGAGGAGATTTTATACACTATGAGAGAGAGAGAGAGAAGTCTAGAGCCTTCTCAAATCTCATCTAAGGAAACCATGAATCAGGAAACAATCTGAGCCGTCCATTTCCTTCACTCTCCCTATAAATACACAGCCCCTGGTCTCTGCATCTCTTGTAAACTTAATACAACGAAAAACTATCTCCTTTACGTTCCTTGTTATATATTCCTGGCGTGTCTGTGTGGTTCTTCTCTGTTTAGAAGAAAAGAATTTGAGAAAAAAAAAGAAGCAAAGATGTTCGGGAGAGCACCGAAGAAGAGCGACAACACGAGGTACTATGAGATACTGGGTGTCTCCAATAACGTTTCACAGGACGATTTGAAGAAGGCCTACAAGAAAGCTGCCATCAAGAATCACCCCGACAAGGGAGGCGATCCTGAGAAGGTAATCTATTGCTCCTTTCTGGTTTTTTGTTCTCGATCGTGTTTCGCTGACGTCTGTTTATTGTGTTATCTCTGAAACTCATTGAATCGACGATTCCTTACACATCAAGCTGTTGTCGCTTTTAGGTTTGCATTACTATATTTGGGTGTTTTTATTGTGTTGATTGGTTTCTGGAAATTGATGTGGGTGAGTTATAGGAAATTTAATTAATAAAGTTGTTATTTCTTAGAAATTTAGTTGTAGCTGTGAGGATGGATATATAAATATTTATTTATTGGCGTTTATTATGTTAATTGGGAACTGGTAATTTTTTGGTTTTTGTTATAAGAAAATTTTGGGCAGGAGATGTCTGCTGATGATCTAGTGATTGTTTATGCAATAAAGTTTATTAATTTCAGGCCTTTCGGCTTTTGTGATTTGTTAGGTTTTTGGTTTAATTTGTATGCAAACAATGCTTGACTGTATTTAAATGTTATAAATTTGCAAGAATTTTATTGCAGTTCAAAGAGGTGGCTCAGGCCTATGAGGTTCTGAGTGATCCTGAGAAACGTGAGATATACGATCAATATGGTGAGGATGCACTCAAGGAAGGGATGGGTGGTGGCAGTGGTGGTCATGACCCATTCGACATCTTCCAATCTTTCTTTGGTGGTGGCGGTGGTCCGTTTGGAGGTAAGAACAATAACAATTTAGTTTTCCATGTATTAAATTGGATATTATGAATGTTGACTATAATAATGTCTTATTTGTGAGCAGGTGGTAGCAGCAGGGGACGAAGGCAGAGACGGGGTGAGGATGTGGTTCATCCATTGAAGGTTTCGTTAGAGGACCTTTATACGGGTACATCAAAGAAGCTGTCACTTTCAAAGAATGTGATATGTTCAAAGTGTAATGGGTGAGTACTATTTTATGTTTATGTTCTGTTGCATGTTCTGTGTTATAATCTTGATTTGCTTGCCAAATGGGATGTTAATATTTTATCCATGGCAGCAAAGGGTCGAAATCTGGTGCTTCAATGAAGTGTTCTGGTTGCCAAGGTTCTGGCATGAAGGTTTCGATAAGGCAACTTGGCCCTTCTATGATTCAGCAAATGCAGCATCCTTGCAATGAATGTAAGGGTACCGGTGAAACTATCAATGATAAGGATCGCTGCTCACAGTGCAAGGGTGAGAAGGTTGTTCCTGAGAAGAAGGTGCTTGAAGTCGTTGTTGAGAAGGGCATGCAGAATGGACAGAAGATTACCTTCCCAGGTGAAGCAGATGAAGCGGTATGTTTCTATGTGTGATTCTGCGTAGTGGGTATTCTGTTCAAATGCTCTCTTGATTTTTTCCAATGTTTGCTGGCTTTATATCGTGATGGTTCTTGAATTTTCTTTTATTTGCGTATTTTGCAGCCGGAGACAATCACAGGGGATATAGTATTCATCATTCAACAGAAGGAACATCCAAAGTTTAAGAGAAAGGGTGAAGACCTCTTTTACGAGCACACTCTGTCCCTCACAGAAGCTCTCTGTGGATTCCAATTTGTATTGACACACCTGGATGGCAGACAGCTCCTCATCAAGTCAAGTCCTGGTGAAGTTGTCAAGCCTGGTGAGTAAATACCGAATAAGGGTGCAATGCAAATTATAGCAGAATTTAGAGATTCATCCGTTGATTAGTTTACAAATGGATGACTTTATGTTTTGTTTTGCAGATTCATTCAAGGCCATTAATGATGAGGGTATGCCCATGTACCAGAGGCCATTTATGAAGGGCAAGCTATACATTCACTTCACGGTGGAGTTCCCAGATTCTCTGACCCCAGATCAGGTTAAGGCCTTGGAGGCGGTGCTGCCACCAAAGCCAATGTCCGGGATGACTGATATGGAGTTGGATGAGTGCGAGGAGACTACATTGCATGATGTCAACATTGAAGAGGAGATGCGAAGAAAACAGCACGCCCAAGCTCAGGAGGCATACGATGATGATGATGACATGCCTGGCAGCGGCGGCCCTCAGAGGGTGCAATGTGCCCAGCAGTGATAAAAAAATGGAGGCTGCTGATTCTTGTTGTGGTACACTAAAAAAAAAATTGACCTTCAGTGTTGTAAGTTTTGTTAACATTTCAGATGTTCAATAAAATATTATTTGTTTTCAAGTCAGTATTGTCTTGATACGGAAGCCATTATCATATCTTCAGAGTCATGCATGTCCTCATAAATTTTTATTGTCGTCAAGATCTTGATAATTCATCAAGATTGTATTGAATTCTCTATTGAAATCAGAACGTACACCACTCTGCAGTACAAACGAAGTAGACCGAGTAAAAAAAAAAAAAAATCAATCAAATTTCACATAAAACTTTAAGAACTATTTATTGCATGGAAAATCTACTTTCTTCTGGATATATCTAAGTATCTGTGGAACAGAAAATGTTGGTTTATCCTTAGTTTTAATACAGAGTCTTGCTACAACCAGAAGCTTTTTAAGCTCTCTAGAATCATAGTTATCCCCCAGATCTGGGTCTATCATCTTATCAATGGAACTGCGGAAGCAGGACTCTTGGATCCATTCGACTATATCCGAATCTCCTTCATCCGATGATTGCCCAGTTACTAGCTCCAGGATTAGCACACCAAGCTGAAAGATTATATTGCTGTATTCTTGACTCTTACAATCTGCAGATACATGGATATAATAAATGTCAATTTGTAGAGAAACCATGAAAATAACAAGGGAAGTTTGCGTGGACACGATCAAACGCCTTGAAAATGGCACGAAAGTGTAGGACAGAGGAGGTAGAATATCACCTTCTGAACATGAGTTATGGGGATTTGTAACATAACTTCCGACAGAGCTGAGAATGCCAACATCAGAGAGCTGTAATATGAAGGGAACAACGTTACTCATAAAACACCAATCAATTTACGTTCCAACACAAAAATATTGCACCAGATCAAATCGAAAAGAAACAGAGAAGAAGGAATCATTAAGCTAACCTTTGCAGTGAAATTTTCATCTAACATGATACTGCTTGAAGTGATGGAGACATGATATATTGGTGGGTTACTAAAGAGAAGCAAATACTCCTGCAGTGTATAATTATGTATCGTAATCAGGATCATACTCAGAACTATAAGTAGTATGTTATGCACAAACACGAACTTTCTAAATTTAAAAGATTACTTCGCACGTAATCATGAACTTTCTAAACATGAACCTGTTTAGTTTAAGATCAAGATTCAAATATGAACATATGCAGTTCCTGCACTAAAGAATTTGTAAATTTGAGTGGTCACTCAGGCACCGCATTGAAGTAACGTTTAGCAGTCACTTAGACGGAGCTCAACGGATAGAGAATTCTGGTTCTCAATGGATAGAGAATTCTGGTTCATTAAGTGAGGTTGTGGGGTTTTGACTGACAAATAGAGTGCATAATCATTTATTACTTAACTAGAAGACATCTTGAATGTTCGACATACCAATGCAGCTGCTACCCCGAGTGCTATTTGTAACCTTGTTTTCCAATTCAGGGGAGTCTTCAGAGGATCTGCCAAGAGCCAATAGTTCATAAACACAATTAAGTTTTGCGATTATAGATAAGTTTTCCTTACAAAGTTTTGCTTCAAGGATTACCATTAAGATGTTCTTTCAAGCTTCCGTTTTCTATGTTGTTAAACACTAGCAACCTGCAAATAAGAGAATTACAGTTTTCACTTATTATCCAATCATATCTATAAAGCACACTTAAGTAGCACCAATCTGAAAAATCCTTAGTCCAAAGCATTTAACAAAATGTTATCAAATTTTGTTTTTTTTTTTTTTTTTTTTTCCTCCAGAGGTGAGTGCTTCGGCATTCTGCAAAAGTTAAATTTAAAATGCTAGAAGTTCGATTAAAGTTTTGCTTATGAGTTATAATATAAAAGACTTGAGAGGACATCCGATCTTTGTAGGCTGAGGAAGGAAATGCCAGGAATCTCTTAAGTTGTATAGTGATTTTTAATTGAATCATGGAGTTCTAACTTTTGCAGAACAATAATTAAATCAGCTCTATTCCTGTTTGTTGTATGCTGTTAACCAGAGAAGGAGATCAGGAGTTAGAAATCAAACCTCTTACGTCCTGTGGTAAATCCTCGAAGTGCAAGAAGGTGGCGGTGATGCAAGCGTCCCAATAATTGCACTTCTCTATAGAAGACATTTTTATCTTGATTAAAAGCTTGCACTTCTTTTACCAAAACAAGTTCACCATCTCCAAATCTTGCCTGATAAGCAGTGGCATGAGAATTTCTGTAAAATATTCTTTGAAAACTGTCAGTTGCCCTCTTTATATCCTTGAATGAAAAGCGTCTCACAAAAGATTTTGGGCCTGAAATCAAAACATACTGAAATTAGAACTTAACAATAACCTGAATAAACCCAAAAACACAAAGAAGATCATAAATTTTACACCGGTACTTTCAATATCTGACAGACCTAGGTACCATTTTCCATGATTTAGTCTTGCTCAGTGAAAATTTACGAACGATAGTGAAAAATTAAGTAATCAATACTAGGTAGACTCGACAAACAATTTGACATGCACACACAGAAGGAGAGAAAGTGTTTGTTTTCAACCCATGATATTCATCAATATTGCAATCACTAGAATTTCTTCTACATTAACAACTTCCAAAAACCACAACAACATTCTTATTGCCGAATAAAATACTAACTTCTTTGTTCACCAATTTTCTTTTATCCGAGCTTCATGTAGAACGAAACTAAAAACCATCAAATCTAATTTTATTTTATTCTGTTCACAAATGTGCATTTACACAATTAAGAAATCATTGCAATTTATTTTATTTTTAAGTATATGATTAATCCTGCACTTAATTGAAGTCAACTATCCGGTTGAAACGAACAAAACTAATTCCTCCACAACTAAAATCACTCTAAAACTTGGAATTCACAAGAAAAAAAAAATCTGTGAGAATTGGTATTCAAATACGTTGATATCCTTCAGAATCTAACATAGGATAGACATTGAAGCCAAAACCAATAACTTTCTACACAATTCAATAAACACTATCCACAATTACCACAAACCCCCCCACATACAAATCAGCACATTAAAGCTCAAATCAATCAAATTCCACTAAGTTTGGACACAGTTATCACTAAAACCCACATAAAAAAAAAAAAAAAAAAAAATCAGCAAATTTAAGTACCAGAACGAGATCGGTGAAGCCACGCGAGAAGAAGAAGCCTGAACTTTCGGATCAAGCGATCCATGTACTGCAGTTTCTTGATTTCTAGCAGCCGCAAATCAAAATTCTCATCGCTTGTCAATTTTGTTTACGGTCTTTAAGATAACGAGAGAGAGAGAGAGAGAGAGAAGTAGTATGAGCAGTTAAAGAGTATTGAGTGAAAATGGTAATTCCCAAAAAAAAAAAAAAAAAAAAAAAAAAAAAAGGACCGTTAAGAGGCGTTAAAAAAACAAAAAAAGAGAGAGAGAGATGACAAGTGTGGGTGAAGTAGTAGCTTCTAAAGTGTCACCAACACTGAACACAATGATATCCATGTCTCAACTCGACAAATCACGTCTTGCAACTTTGTTTTCAGTTTCATTAATTATGTCCTCTAATGTTTTCTTTAATTCCTTTCTTTACTAAATAAGTTGCTTGCATGCATTCTTTTAAAGGTTAAATATAAAATCTTCCTTCAACTTTTAACTATTGTTGGATAATTACACAAAAAAATATCTTTATTCAAAAACTTCCCCTTGATTTTCTATTAGAGTGGTTAACTTGTACCTTCATATTTCCTAATATCTAAACAAAATTAAAAATTATGCATAATTGAGATCCATCAAGTGACAAGTTGGAGGCATGTGAATCTCTATGTGAAAGATTCAACGATGAAGACCCAATCTACGACGACTATATATGGTTATATATATATGTATCATCCAACAAATTCAAATCGTCAACTCATACAAAACACCAATATCACTAGAATTCCTTACAAAAAAAAAAAAAAAAAAAACCCTCCTAGTTAATTTCCAACCAAAAATTCTACTTCAATTGGTTTAACTTTGGTTCCAAATGTGATTTCAAATTTGCTTCCTTTACAATATATGTTTCACTTTAATTATTGTGGTGGGTCTGTAATAAATTGTATTCAAGTTGATTTTAATAATAAATTATGCAATAATATGATGACGAAGTTAGGGATATTTTTATCTTTTTTTCCGGTCAAAGTAGTCAACACTAAGCACTTTTAGGGATATAATAGACTTTTTAACAAACTTTTATGTGGCAAATTACCTCTTAGAAAACCTGGTAGTGCACCTCTCTTCCACATAAATGGTGAGGGCTCAAATCCCACTATACGTATTTTACAAGCATATGTTACCTCACATGTATTGTTTGATCTTGACAATTTCCAATAGTCCTATTGTAATAGTTCTTGTAAATTGTAATACTTAAAAAAAAATAATAATAATAAATAAAATAAATAAAATAAACTGTTAAATGTATATCAGTCTTTTGAAACAGTCAGTTCAAATCAATCTAACGGTAATATAATCGACGATACAACCTGGTGGAAGTTTTTGAATAAAAACCAATATACTTCTCTAGTTATCCAAAATATTTGAAATTTAAAGGGAGGTTAATACATTTAACCGTATATTAAAAATATGTATGTTGATTGTTGCACATGCACATGCACAGCCACAGACACATAGTAGTTACAGGGTGTCCATTGCCATTATCAAATGTGTTTGTCAGTCAATGATTCAATATTGTGATTCCTATTGCCCTACCATCCTTAATGGCTCTAACCTATTATCACTACTCGCAGCTCTAGCATATCATATAATCCATTTTTTTAAGGGGTTACAGGATCTGTAATTCTGCATGGTAGTTACATACTTTATCTATTTTCAATATTTTTATTTTTTATTTTTTAAAACTCCTCTATTAGTTGAACTATTAGATTTCAATGCACGACCGTGATTTACAGGAATCGTGTACTAACATGACCCATGATAAAGATGCTATCACTCGTTGACAATCAAAATAAGGAGATGTGCCTGCCTCCTTTATGGTCCCCGAGTTCATTGCAACCAAATTTAGATCCAATCTTTCAGGTCTTGTAGTACATGTCAATTCTAAATAATATTATAGAGAGTAACTTAAAAAATTAAACTATATAAATTCCTATAAAACATATATATTAACACAATCCACGTATCATTACATAAGGTTGTAGTGTAGAAGATTTAATAATTTAGCAACCCTTTTGTCAACTAGTGTCTACTGACACAAATTTCAATTACCGCCTTGGAAGCTTCGAATCTCTCTCTTTGTTTAATCTTGTCACTGGTCAGTTCTCACTTTCAAATAATTAATCACTCACTTACCTGCATGATGCATGGAGGTTAGCATCTCCTCCTTGTATGCTGATGCTAAACATCTCCACCGCTTCTTGTCCCCCGATGGCCGGAGCCCGGAGATCGAGCACTTCATCTTTATCATCCATCATTTCATCCATCATTTTTCTTACTTTCTTAACTTATATTAGGAAATTCCAAGAAATAATGAAAAAATTTATAGGTTTATTATTTTTAGCTACCAATTTATATTTTATTATACTTATCACATTTATGTTTGAATAGATAAAATTGTTTTTCATTGTATCTTTACTTCACCGATCCAAAAATTTCCCTAATTCTTCTTCACCGCCAACCCATATAATTTCAAAATCAGATCTTCTCTCTCTCTTCAACCCAGATAATTTGACCTCTATTCTCTCTCTCTCTCTCTCTCTCTCTCTCTCTCTCTCTCTCTCTCTCTCAGTAGATCCGAAACCTAGTAATATTCTGGCCTGGAATACATTTCTCTCTTGAAGTTGATCCGGAGTCAAACGACGTTCTTGAAGGTATGTATCCCTTTTCCATTTTTTTTTTTTTTGCAAGAATCATGATGTTTGATATGAAGATTAAGAGAGTGGTTTCGATTTAGAGTGACACCCAACTATTGTCATTGTTTGTGTTGAGGTTACATGCCAGTTTGTTTTAAAGTTACATGTCTGTTATTGTAGACTTTACATGCTAATTTATTTCTAAGTTATATGTCATTTGGTTATTTTTTAAAGTTATATGTCATCAGTTATTGTTTTGCTACATGTCAATTCATTTTAAAGTTACATGCTGGTTAGTTATAAATTTACATGTCAATTCCCAATCGCTTTAGATGTATCATGTCAAATACTTTAAATCTCTTTATTATTATTTGACCTTTACATGTAGGAACATGGATGCAACAAGATTGGTCATCTATCATAGTGGAAGTTGGGTGGGCAATTGTTATGAGGGTGATCAGATAAAGTGGGTCCATGTTCTTGAGGTTTGACTTGTAATGCCTTGGCGAAGTTGGTATAAGATGTTGCCAAAGTTGATGCTGCTAGGTACACCCTAAAATTATGCTCATTGGTCAATAAGAATAGTGAGGCTGCTTGATTGAGAATTGAGAATGCTCGACCGAGAATTGAGAATGACAGTGATGTGACATGTATGATGGATGAAGATAAGCTATTACATGAGGTTTATGTAACTGTTTCTAAGAATGTAGCAACAAATTTTGTGTAGAATGGTACTATAGTGGAGTAAGATGACAACATACTTCAATAGAATTTTCTTCAACAATGTAACTAACCTACTCCACAACCCGTGTATGGTGGCTTTCTCCAGCAACTGGCAGCACAGTTTACATATACTCCTAGAAGCAATGCAGCACGTGTGTCCATTCCAATATCAGGCCTGATTGTATGCAATGATGCAACCATTGACGATCTGGAGAACAACCAGTCGTTGGACACCGATAACACGGATGATGTCTCAATACCTGATGTTGACAAAGGTACTCATGAAGATAAAGATTGCAATCATGGGGTGGGTTCTGGTTTTGGTAGTGTTGGAGGACATGGATGTGTTGGTCCATCAGGTTTTACTACATTTAACGGTGTTTTCGTTCGAGAGGATGGATTGGGTGACGATGTTGATCAAAGGTTTGAACATGCAACCCCACAAGCTTGGATTATTCCTGGATCTGAAAGGTATTCGTTCGAACCCATTAGCACGAAGGAATCAATTTCAGATGATGGTCGCTTACACAAGGGTAGACTATTTCAATGCAAGAAAGATCTTAAGTGAACGTTGCATATGTATGATTTGAATGAGCAATTTAAAATCCAGATTAAAAGGTCTAGTAAGACAGGTTATAAGGTCGGATGGAAGGATGGCGAGTGTGAATTCCAATTACATGCATTTAAGATGCAAAAAGGAGAGTATTGGGTGGTTTGAATTTTCATGAAGGATTATACTTGCAATATCGATGGTTTCCATGCTTCGACAAACAAATTCTTGGATTATCGGCGAAATACTATCACTAAAGTTGAAAGTACATGGCCACTCTTTAAAACCAAAAGACATCATGGTCGAAATGCAAGTGAAACATGGAATACATTTGCTGTACACAAAGGCTTGGAGGGCAAAGGATCATATAGAGGCATCTGTTTTCGGTCCTCCCGAAGAATCATTCAAATTGTTGCCTGCTTACTAACACCGATTGAAAGAAGTAAATTCAAGGACTATTACTGCAATTAAGACAAATCATGTAGATCGGTTCGAATAAATTTTCATCGCTCATGCCTTTTCATTTCATGGATTTCGTACTGTGATTTGGCCGGTTATTGCCATTAACGATACTCATTTGAAGGGTAAATTTTTCGACATTATATTTGTAGCTATATATCTATATGCAAACAACCTGGTTTTTCGTTTGACATATGACTCTGGCAATGTTAAAGATAACCCGTCATGGACTAGGTTTTTAAACAAGCTTAAAAATGCTATTGGTAGTCCTTAGGATTGCATGTTCATATCTAATCGCCACTTCTAAATCAAGACTGCAATGGAAAAAGTGTATCCTAATTTACATCATGGATATTGTGTGTTTCACATGGCTCAAAACATCAAAAACAATTACAAAAGAAAGGATGTGAGTATTCTTTTCAAACAAGCATGGAAGGCATATCGGGAATCTGAATTCAAAGAAGTGATGTTGGGGATGATGAAGATTCATAGGGTAGCATTCTAAGATTTAATGAATGTTGGGTCTGAAAGGTGGTCTCGTGCTTCCTCTCCTGTTAGGCGTTATCGGTTGATGACCTCTAGAATTGTTGACTCGATGAAATAATGTTTGTTATATGCTCGCTAAATGCCAATAACAACTATGGTTGAGTTTATTAGAGACATGCTCTAGAAATAGTTTTATAAGCGTCGAACCAAAGCTGAAAAAACTCGGATACAAATAACTCCATGAGCTACAGAATAAATAAAAGAAATAAAATGATTCAATAAAGTACACAGTTCGTTCTATTGATTCTGTTAACTTCAATGTGAAGGATGTCAATAAAGATGTTTTGGTGAACCTTTTTTGAAAAGATTTGTAGCTATATGAAAATTCCAGTTGATCAAACGTCATGTCGCCATGCATTAGCTACTTGGTAGGAGTGATGGGAGTGATGGTACCCTTTATGATTTGTTAGATCTTAGTTGGTTTTGTGGTTTAAAATGAGAAGAGAAAGCAACCAAGGGGGTCTGAGTGTACACATCCAAACGAGTTGGTTTTGTTGTGAATGATAAGTATCATGTGCATTCTGATACACGTTACACAGTGAGATCATGAAACTTTCATGAATAAGGAAATTTTCAAAAAATGCACAGAAAAAAAAAGCAAATCATATGAGATACAAATTTCTCATTTCTTCTATTTTAATCACTTTATCATGCACGGAATCAATAATAATTTGTTATTGGCAAGACTCAATATATATTACATAATTTTTCTCACTCTCCTCATAAAGTATTATAGTACAATTTTTTTTTTCTCTAAGAAAAGAAAGAGATGAATCCAAAAAAAATAAAAAAATCACAAGGAAAAGAAATTGAAAGCAAACAAAAAGAGCGAATTTTTTTTATTTTTTTATTTTTTATTTTATATAAATGTGTCATTTTGCAATCAGGTACACCTCCCTCCATACTACATTTAGTAGTTGTGAATGTAATCAAAACGTTTGTAAATGCATTTGATTTATATCATTTTTTTAAAGAAAAGATGGGCTAATTGTGCGGTGAAATATGTATATGTTTGGATCCTTCTCAGACCAGTACAAATATGTAAATGCTTGAACACATTTAAGTGTGCTTGAAGCAATTTAATTTTGACTAGTTCCCTGTCTTTCAGTGGATCCACTGCCATGTCGCCATGTATTAGCCGCAATAAGGTTATTATCATTATGTTCCACTGTATCATCCTCACCATGGGTACCATCACTCCTACCAAGCCTCTCACTAAGGGTACCACCCTCTAACAAGCCTTTTAACATGGGTACCATTCCACCCCCCCCCCCCCTCTCTTCACACACACACACGCATACCAACATGGGTACCATCACCCCCATTAAGCTCCTAACCAAGGGTACTTTCACCCCCACCAAGCCCCTTACCAATGGTACTATCACCTCCACCATGATCATTGTCACCTCTACCATGGTTGCAATTCCCCTCAACATTGGGACTCCCTATATATTCCCCTTACACTTCAGCTGCATTATGTGCTCAACGTGATTTGAAATGTTGATGTAATGGCGTCAAGCAGTTATGCACTTCAGGTGTAGTCTGTTTATATATATACTTGACGACATTGATTAACAACTTCAACCAAACTGTCCTCCACCCGGGTAAGGCAGTTGTTTATGCAATTCTCCATTGCCGAAAACTCCTTATTAATCTCCTTACTCACAATGTCTTCAAAGCGATCTGACATTGCACTCATAAGTTCCCTAATTATTCGAGAAGAGTCCGTCGAGTCATCACTCACCTGAAGTTTAGAAGAAAAAAAAAACAATTATTATCGGTTTGTAATCAACTTACCGGTGATGTGGCTAGAGATGTACGCTGCCTTTTGGTCCTTACTGTCATTTTATGTTTATAAGGTGACACCATATTCACCGGGTTTTGCTTCTTCTGTTTAGGTCGTGATTGACCTCTATCATTACCACCATCATTACCATCATTACCATCATTACCTCCACATTGGTTACCGTTATTACCAACCTTATCATCAAGTCGTTGCTCACCATCGTTCGATTTGTAATTGAGTGGAACAAACTGTGGACCAAATGACAAATCTATTTCAACACCAACCAACTAAGGTTATAACTTTTCATCGTCCGTTAGATGTAATTCCACCAAAACCTCATACTGTAAAGTTAACACAAGTGTGATCCTTTTTAAAATACCTAACATGAATCCTGTATGGAATGACAACATACTGTTTCAAGAATGTGTCTGACATCACTATCACTATAAACCACAACCCCGTGACCAAACAAAACTCCATTTGTGTGAATTTTGCCCTTTTACCACCAATTGAGTAGTGAAACTCATTGTGTCTAGTCACACCATCTACATGTATATACCTCAACAACAAGTTATGAATTACGCTCACAGAAAAAGTCAAATTTTTAGGAATAAAAGTATGTGCCAAAAACATGTCTTCCGCAACTTATCTAGTTCTCCAACTCTTTGGAGAACCTTTACAATATCCGGGAAGCCATTCAAATTGCAATATATGTAGTTGGTGGCATTTTTTTTCCAATAATTCCTCGGTTTTATCAGAAAATCCTCATAATTTATATTGTCAATCTACAAAATCACATAAAAAAAAATGCATTAGTGTTTATAACAGTGAAGTTACATGCCAATACAAAAAAGTTAGGAATTCTAACGAAAGTGACAGAATTCTAACTCTATTTTCAATATAAAGAAGTTTCATTAGAGGAAACAACATTGAAACAAAACCTCACAGTATCCATCAAACATTTTTTCAATATATCATTTCAGTAAAATGCCTCAAAATTCCTTCCCGATTCTACAGGATGACTAAAACCACCAACATCCTAAAATTTCCTTTTTAGCACAATCAAAATTCTAAGGAACATCTTTCATGAGCAGGTATCCTATTATTTTCTATTTAGCGCAGTCAAAATTCTATGAACATCAATCAAGATTTTAAGGCACATGTTCCATGAGTAGGACAAATATTTACAACCATTTTTATTTGTATATAAAATTAAACATTCAAAATATATGAATAACCATATTCGGTTGTACTTAATTAACTGAGTTCCTTTCCTCAAAGCAACGAGTGCTTTTATTTCTTTAAACTAGTGCATCGGAGATTTCATCTTAAATATTTAAAAGCTTAGTTAGAAAACAATAATTTTAGGACCACATGTACACTAACACCACACGCATGACACTTCTCAAAGTTAATCTTAATGATAGTATCCATTTCTACACTTAGTGTAGCCCTCATTTCATATTGTTTTCACTCATTTCTTGGGCATTATTGTTATTTAATGTGTTTTGTGAGCTTTGTGTAGGTAATCATCCCTAAATAAGGTGTTACGGCTTAATTAAAGAGATTTGAAGGTTAAAATGGTTGAAATTGCAAAGGCTCGTGCAAAACATTCAACTTCAGAGGGTCATATCTCCCTCCTCAGATCGAACCATCTTGAGATCCACAATATTTGGAAAGCCCCGAATGTCTAGTTTGCATAGAATTTTACTGTTTGTAATTTCGAGTTTTCTAGAGGGAGTTATGTCTGTTATAGTGACTGGTGCGCGAAGCTGAAAGCTGAAAGCTGAAAACTGAAAACTGAAAACCGAAGAAGAGTGTATGCGCTACTCGACAAGTGCAAAAGCACCGTTCGTACAGTGCATCACAAGCGCTTTTGGTCCAGAGACTCAGCACAGTACAAGTGTTGTTCGTATAGCGCACGTACTGTGCATAGGAGCTCCAAATAAGCCATTATTTTATGTTTTGTGCCCTAAATCTCCCCACCTATAAATACCTCATTTTCTCTCATTCTCCTAACTCCTTCCACGACCACACACCCTATACAAACCTCTTCTTCCTTCTTCATCTTCTTCTCTAAATAGGAGAGAAGGTTTAAGCTCCATGAGGGCTCACCATACATCACCTTCACCACCGTATGCACTTCTTCCACCCATCTTAAAGTAGATTACAAGAAGAGATGAGGGCTCTAAGGACCATTTTGAGCCATGCTTGTATTAAGAAAATAGAGAGGCTTTGGAGGAGATTTCTTTAAGGGTTTTCTCTACAACTCAATTCTTTTTATATTTCTTGTTTTCTTTTATGTATAATCCCCATTTGAGAACGTTGTAATCATACACTTTTGCTATTTATGTACGCTTGTTCTTAAATTCATTTGGGTATTGTTCTATTCTTTGTTATATCTAGGATTTAATCTTTTATTGTGACATGAATGTGTATAAAGGTTGGAAATTGAGGTGTATTCATGAATGAGATTAGGAGTAAAGTTATTTAATTTAGGAGTAGTGTAATGTAACATCCCATGATTGTATGTATGTTGATGGATGATTCAAAATGCCATGTTCAGAATGATTTGAGTAATTGAGAGTTAGAGTTATGCTTTAGGCATAATCTTGACTGATTAGCTCCAAAGAATGGGAAAAGTTTGGTTGATGCATTGACATGCTTGATTAAGTTTTGGTTCTATATTCTTGTGCTTAATGGGTCTTTGGTTTAAGACACAATTGCTTATCCCATGGGTTTGGTTGAGTGATGAATTGATTTTGGTAATTTTCTTAATCAAGAGAATGAACCATTTACTTGAATTGAATTTATTTAATGTTTATAAATCAACTTGATGTACATAGTTGTTTAGTGAACTTATTTCCCCTTTAAAGAAGATTGGAGACTTACCTTGATAACCGAGGAAACCCAACATTCGAATCCCGGTAGCAAATGGGTTCTTTTTTCCTTCACTCTTGTATTTCTTTTCTTTGTATTTCTTGTCTCTTCTTTGATATGTACTTTCATTCATTAGGGATTTGATGTAAACCTAACATTGTTGTCTCTTTTGTTAAATATGTTTTTATTGATGATTGAGTGGTTATTTAAGTCATTAATGCTTTTGAGTGATTAGCCATCACTCGAATGAACTTTGGTTGTTGTGTTATGGATCGAGAGGAGACGTATACAATGTGCTCGATTAAATGTCCACTGCATGTAGAATAAGGTAGAAATATGTGAGGCTTTGCATGTATAGTCGTTAAATGTGTCTCATTGTTCTTAATGAACTCGTGTGTAGTTCAGGTAACCATCGAGAGATAGGTTATTGATGCATGTGGGTATAGCCTTTGTTGTTCGAGAGAGAATATTGGCAATGGTTAAGTGAACACTACTTTCAACATTGATAAGCATGTTTGTATGAATTTGTGTGATTGTTATGGTGGATTCATCTACTTATTGTAACCACAAACCCTGCATCTCTCCAATCTATCCTTTTAAATACTATTGTATATAATTTATATTTTTATAGCAATATTTACATATAATGCACAAACAACACACACCTCAATTAGTTTTCTAATTCAATTAAACTATGAATAGTTGATGAATTACACCTCTTCGTGGGAATCGACTTTATTTATTATTGTACTATACTCACCGGTCTCGTACGATTGCGGGAATCTATTTTGGTAAGGTCACCTCACTAACTGCCAAAAAATCCAAAACAAAACAAAAAAAAAAAAATCAAATTGAAGAAAAACAAAACTTTCTAGAACTTATTCGTGAAATGGATCCATGAAAGTAATAGTGATCTTAATGATTCTAGAACTTTCTCGGAAGTCAAACAAAACTGCTGTCGTTTTGGTGTTGCCGTCGTCGTCCTACTTCTGTTACGGATTCAATTCCAAACGTCAAACAGTTTGAGATGGTAAGTCAGAGAATTTTTTTAATTTTGGTCAAACTTATGTTAGGGATTTTGACGAATTTGGGAAAGGTTAGTGCTTTATGGCGATTCGGCAACAACAACGATGATAATCTCTCTCTTTTTCTCTTCCTTTCTCTCTTTTTCTCTTGCTTTCTCTCTCTTTCTCTGTTTGTTGCTCGATAGAATTGAACCCTAACAAAAAAAAAAAAAAAAAAACCTTTTTAATTCAACCCTCCTTTTTTATTTTTTATTGTTTAATTTCAAATTTAGGGGTAATTTGTCCAAAATTGGTCAAAAGTGATGAAAACAATAAAATATAAATTGGTGCCTAAAAATAATAAACCAATATATATTAATTTATTCAATTTTTTGTTGTTAATTTAATTGTAATATTAACTTCTCGAAAGTATTTCAATACAAATTCTAAAAAGATCATTCTTTAACTTCAATGAAAATATAGTTTTATGGATTTTTTTTTTTTGTTTATCTTTATTTAATTTTAAGATTTTTAAAATAAATTATTTATAATTACATTTTTAATTGTTTTTATAATTACATTTTTTTATAAGAGGTAATAGGAGTGAATAACACACCTTTTGATGAGCATTTTGTGGATAGGCATCAAGTTAATAACTTAAATTTTATTAGAAATAAAGTTGAGTAACCGGCAAAAATGTCATTGACTTCACTTTTCTTTTTTCCTTCTCTTTCTCTCAAGAAAAAACAACTTTTTCTTTCTCTTTTTTTTTCAAGAAAAACAAAGATTTTTTTTCAAGAAAATTGTTAATAAATTGCGATTTGATCTCTTTTTTATAAGTGTTTGAGACGAAAAAAGAGGAATCGACAGTGTTGATGACAAAATTTTATCAATTTTCCCAATCTCAGAATACTAAGAATACCTTATAGTACCTTTCCAGGAAAAATCTTGAGGGGGTATCCTCGAAAATTCGTTGTTCAGATGAGTCCAGTCTTAAGCTCCACATAATCCTACTAGGCTGCAGTTAGTCACTGAGTCCACGCTGAAGACTAATTGCAACTTCATAACAAGATGAAAAACCACGTGGCATGAGGGGTTTACCTCCCAAGTCAGATAGGTTCACAGTTAAAGTTGTTTGTATTCAAAACCTCTATAGGAAGGAATGAATCTAGACAAATGGGTGTCTATGTACGTTGTTAAATTCAATTTGCATAGGAGTTAGGGAGTTCTAAGGGAACCAAATCTCTACTCTCACAGTCTGAGTTGCACTAGGAGTCTTCCTCTATAGGAATCCTTACCAAAGCCAAACTCTCTAAACTGTCCAAGTCTTACACGTGTTCCTTGACATCATAAACACTTAAAACACGATCCAATCAGGTTAAAAGATGAGTCCACTATGGCAAGACCTGTTTGAAATGATGTGGACACACTCTTTAAAGCACCAAAGCTCATCATTTGACTCAGTGCACAAAGCACACGATCAATAGCTAACAAAGAAATGGACAAGATGTAGGCAAGTGGTTGTCCCAAGATAGAGAAGCACATCGTCTTTGCTTGGCATCACTGATCAATGGAGGAAGAAAAACTCCTAGGATCTCCAAGGTGAAAACAGTAGTTATATAACCACCAGAAGGTGGGATCAATGTATAAAAAGGGGTCAGAATGACCATATAAACTAAGTTTAATCAAATATGAAAACATAGCACTTTTTTTCCTTTCATTCTTTACAAGTTTTCTCTTGGGCTATAATTTAAATGATGTGTGCTTTGATTATTTGATGATATGTTGCCACTAATCTTGTATTATTAATTACCTCTTTGATGCACGATTACATAGTATTTCACACATTATTACCTTCCTCACCATTTTGAGATAGTGTTGTAGGTTGAACTGAGGCAGACCTCCAGCCAAAGACCACCTCGCAGAATCTAGTTAACGAATTTTAGTCGTTAACAAACGGGAAGAGAGGACAAAAAAATGCCAAAGATATAAATTAGAAAAAATAATTGAAGAAAACAAATAAAAAACAAATAAATTGTAGAAAATAAGTCTCAGACAAAGGAATAAGTTTCGATAAAATGAAATAAGTATCAAATGAAGAATATAAGTATGGATAAAAAAAAGTATCAATAAAAGGAAGTAAGTCTCGGACATTAAGTCTTTATCAAGGGCTTGAAAAAAAGTGCATGGCTTATTATTGTATTTGTATCTGAAATGTATTTTTGTCCGAAACACGTGTTGCAATTGCATTTCATGGTGTATTTGATGGCATGATGATTTTGATGGTATCGGACAAAGAAAAATGGATTTTCTTTTTGCTTAGAACATCTCCCACCATATCTATATCTCTGATCTAGGAATTGGAGTTCCAAAAAGAAAATGTTATCTTCATATTCTATCTTTAAAGTTTTTTTCACTCATGCCAAAATCTCTATCTCTATCTTTTAAAAAAACTTATATATTCATTATTCTTTTTTACTTTCTTCAATAAATTATTTTTATAAAATTTTATTTTTCAACTAAATTTTCACAAATATTATTTTAATGCCTTTTTTTTTAATATTACGTTTTTTATTAGTGCATGAATTTGTTATAATTTTTTAAGGGTGGTGTTAACCTAAAGGACAATGATCCTCTCCTCTCATCTCCTCTCCTCATCTCACCTCATTTAATATTATGGCACATAAACATTGCAATGAATGAATAGTTATTATGTGATTGACACTTTATTAACAACCAATCACATGTTTTAAAAAGATGAGAAAAAGGTAAAGACCGGGATCCTCACCTCACCTCACCTCATCTTCACATTTTCCTCAGTTTTTTAAAGCATGTGATTGATTGTTAATAAAATGTCAATCACATCTTAATCATTCATTCATTGTAATGTTTGTGTGTCATAAGATTAAGTGAGAAGAGGTGAGGTGAGGAGAGGAGAGGATCGGATCAGGATTTGGATCCTCTCCTAAGCTAAGCTTTGCCTAAGCTTTTAAAGATCTGGAGACATGTGACACTTAACAAAATGAATGGATTTGATTTCTTTTTATTGTTCTTCTCCTTTTAATTAACCCAAACGGCATATAATTAGAAATTTAAAAATTTTAAGGAAAAAAGTATATTAATAAATTTTAAAAAATATATATGAAAGGAGTGGATGTGGGTGAGCAAAAGTGAACTTTCCATTGTTCTAACCCAGTTGCCTTCCTCGTCGCCTCAAATATGCCAACACCACCAAGGTCAAAAATTCATGAAGTTCATTAAGGTAATAGCTTAAAAATCTAACAATAATCAACTTCTAATTTCAAATACATTCATTAATGTTTCACAGACTTAAAGTTCAAAATTATGAACTATGCGTTTTCTTCATAAGCACAACTTCAAAGTGGAGAGATGCTAAAGATATCGTAGGTGGCTGCCATTTCCGTGAATGAGTCCACCGTCAAGGTGGAGTTGTCGGAGTCGATGAGGGAAGGCCAGCAGTGCCTGACTTGGTCAGGCCGTCAGGGACAGCATGAACAATGGAATCGACCACTGGTTTTGATGTTAATCTTTGGCCAAGTTGACTCAACCGAGTGTGGTGAGTTATGATCAAGTTTGAAGGATTTTCCCATCTTTTAGAGGAATAAACTTCATCAAACAGAGAAAAGAGAAAAAAATTGATTTTAAAAAAGAAGAAGAAATAGTACTAGAAGTAGGATCCAAATGTTATTGGGTGTAAAATCTCGATTGAATTTTCAAATTTCTTTTGCATGAATTAGTGAATCACCATGGTTGTCCTTGTATAGAATAAATTAATAATTCAAAATATATATATATATTAAAAAAAAAAAAAAAACAAAATTGGTCTGGTTCACGAGGAAAACACAAGGGAGATAGAAAGACAGAATTATTTGAAATTTTGAAAGGAAGTTGTCTTGAAACGCTGCCGTTTGAGGTAATTAAAAGGAGAAGAAAAATAAAAAGTAATTAGAACTATTCATTTTGTTGAGTGCCACATGTTTCTAGATCTTTAAAAGCTTAGGAGAGGATCCAAATCCATAGATTAATTTTCTCATATAATTTTGTTTACCTAAATTTTATCACAATCATGCACTAATAAAAACTTAATATTTTCTCATATGTTTTGATCTAGTTTTTTTATCAAACATTTTTCTAAATAATATTTACCATCTAACATTTTTCAACTAATTTTCACTACCTAGTTATTTGGTTTCTAACTTTTTGAATCATATTTTTAACATTTAATTTTTTTCATCAATATAGTAAGTATAAGTAAGCATTGATAAAAGAAAATTTAATAAATAAAAATATTATTAATTAATATTCATGATAATATAAATATTATTAATTAGTATTCAAGATTAGTCTCAATTTAAAGATCTAAATTAAACCTTTCTAACAGTATAATTTTTATGATAATATGATTTATAAATTAAAACTTATTATATATTAATTGAATTTAATTAAAAAAGTAAAAATAAAAAGATATAAATGTGAAATATTTGTTTATAATTATGGACATGAAGGTAAAAATTAAATATAAATTGTTAAATGTAAATTTAGAGTTTCAGTTTTTGGTACCCCATATTTGGAGATCAAAACATATAAACTCTAAAAAAAATTCATGTATACAAATTTATAGTATGTTGACATCGATTTCTGGAAAATCTAGTCTGTAGCGACATATATGCAGATCATCGCTTGAGTGACTCTTGAAATACAACCAAGTCGCATGTCCGATATGTGTGTAATTTTAATAATAAAAGAGATGGAGATAAAAGAGTTGCATGAATGTAAATGAGATGAGTATTTTTACATGGAAACCCTTAATGAAGGGAAAAACCACATCCATTATGAACGATAGAGAAAAAAGTTATTCACTATGTAAAAATATAGTTACAATTACAAGTGATGAGTTGTTTTTAGTATTGACCCTGCCCTTCTCTTGCCTCGATACATGTGTTTATATAGGGGTTATGATATTGCTCTAATCCTTGGCATGAGACATTATTGGACGAGATCTCTAGCGAATCGAGAGATTTTCGGCAAATTGAATCCTTAAGTACTTATAATGCTACAATCTTCATTCCTTGTGAGGGTTCTTCTTCAAATCTTCGTATTTACTATAGGATTTGTCAACTACATAATTGTAGGCTATTAGTCCTCCTTATATGAGGCTGGAATTTTTAGAGAATATCTCCAAATCTAGTTTCATTTATGATGCTTCGTTGTTCCCTATGGGTGAGTTTGGGTCAACTCTCTTTTTCGATTACCACCCAGCAAACTGCTTCCATCTCATCCTGGCTATATTCGATCCATCATGTTGACATGAACATTAAGTCCCTAGAAATCCATGTTGATGTGTAGATTTGAGTATTTGAGTAAAATTAATCCAAACATAGTATGTGGGAGCATGTGTTACTCTATTCTAGAATAGAACAGGATGATCTAAAATATTTTGTTTACATGTGATACTCATTGTTTTCTTATTGTTTAACGTTTTTTTTTTTTTTTTTTTTAAGAACTTCACACTTCCTGCAGTATCTAAAAGCATTAGAAGAGCAAGTGCCCTTTTCATCTAACCAAGGTGCCACCTCTACAAGGGCTCCTGGTTGATACTAATCTAGATACATCAGTGCTTAATGCTTGTAGACCACCTCTTGCACCAACACCATTTGATGTAGGTTTAGGGAGTCTTCAAACTCCACCTGTTTCTTTGTTCATTGAAATTCATTTACTTGCATTTGCGCAGCTTTATTCTTTGACATGAGGTTGACTTGATTTTGTGATTGCAATCTACCAGGGACGGAGTCAGGATCATGTTCTAGAGAGGGCGCCATGAAAAAAAAACATTAATTATTAAAATTGTTTTTAATATTTTTAAACATTATTATTTTCATTAATTATTTAAAATGGATAAAAAAAATCTATTGAGATAAATTATCTTAATTTTGGTATTTACTAAAAACATTTAACATGATCCTTGAACAGTAATGAAAACATAATAAAATAAGAACAATGCTGGATATTCCAACTCATATCTCAACTTGTAACTTGGACAATTTTAATCAATATAAATGTGATGAGTGAAATAAATCATAATTAATATGTATTGATTTGTTAATCGAGACCTAACTAGTTGAAATACAAGTTGAGATATAAAGTTGGCTGTATGTCTAGCATTACTCTAAAAATAATGTAGACTAAAATTTATGGCCATTAATTCAAGATTCAATAATAGCGTTTAATAGTTAGAAAACAAATTGAAATTTAAACTGTACTCCTAATATTTTTCTAAAATCCAAAAACTATTTTAATTGTTAAAATTATAAAAAAAATTTGATAAAATTTCTTAATAATCAAATATAAATATATGACTATGTTTACTTGCCATGTTTTAATTATATAAATCAACACATTTTTTTTTTAAATTGCAAAAACTATATAAATAAATAACCTATCAAAAATATGACATGATATTACCGTATTAGTGTTAGATAAGTAATATCTAGAGTGAGAGAGAACATATTTTAAGAATATAATAAAATTAGTTAAGAAGAAATTAAGTAAGTATAATTTTGATAAGAAAAATTACAACTAATATACAAAATATATATGTTGCGATTTGATTTATATTTGAGATATATAAAAAAAAAATTAGAATCTAATATATTATCTACGTATTTAAGATAAAATTATTAACACTGTAATTTATAAATGAATTAGAAAATCTAAACATGAAGTAAGGGTAAACTATAAAAATATGAAACTTTAGGAGATAAATTTATAAAACTATAAAACTTGAGAGGATACGAAACAAGGGTAAAAGCATAAAATATTGAAATCTTAGGGGAAAATTTATAAAATTGTACAACTTCAAGGGGCAATTAAATATTTGAAGGAGATATGGGTTTGGTTTGAAAAACCCAATTAAACTATAATAAATTTTAATTTCATGTCTGTTTTAGTCGTTATGTAAACATCACAGCAACTAACAGTAAAATTTATCAAACGCATAGATATTGTTTTTGAGTCAACAACATTGACCAAACAATTGCCTGATTAACTTCACATCAACAAATTATTTCTTCAGCACAACTAATAATAATTATTTTAAAAGTTATAGTAATATCAAAATGATCCTTAATTGATTTTATTTAAATATAATAAAATATGATTATTTAAGCGATTTTTTTTCAACAATTAAACTTAAAAAAATAATGAAAAATTATTTTTAATAAATAATGAAATATTTAAAAATATACTAAAACAAACCAATAAAATCTTATATATATATATATATATATATTTTTTTTTTTAAAAAGGTGGCCTCTCCGATGTAAATTTTGATCCGGGTGTTATGCCACTACGCCAGCGTTTATTATTACTTTGTTTGAAACAAACGATAGCATTTTATATATTGGATTCTAGTGGTGTAAACATGGACCAGGCCCAAAGGGGCCGGTCCGTTAGGCCTGCCAACAAAAATGGGCCGGACCAGGTAGACTCCGCGGAGACAGTGTGCCGGCCTAAGACCGGCACAGTGGCGTGCCGGGCTATAGGTGGCCGGTCCGCCGGACCGGCCAGCCACGGCACAGCACGTCACGTTGGCAGGCCAAGTCTGACGAGCTGCATGCGGAACCGGTCCGGCCATTTGGCTTTAAAAAAAATATTATTATATGCTTCCAACGGTAGAATTTTGAAATTCAACCGTTGGAGGCTTAGAAAATTATAAAAAACCCCCTAAACTCTTCTTTTTTATATTTTCACCCACAATTCTAATTTTTCTATAAATACCCTCATCCATTCCATTTTTCAATCACTTTGACACTTTCTCTCATTCTCTCATTCTCTCTCCATTCTACTAATCTCTACACATTTTCATTCAATTTCATTGTTTCTCTCTCTCTATATATATACATTTATTACATTTTATAATATTATTATACTAATTCCCTATTATCTATCTATCTTTTGTTCTCTTCATTTTCAACCAACACACAAAACTTTTAAGGTACATTTTTCTTTAAATGTTATTATTTCTTTATGTGAGTAAATTTTTAATGTTAGGTAAACACTTTAGCTAATTTTTTAAATATTTTTTTTATTTAGTAAATTATTTTTATTTTTATTTTTTGTAGTTAATTAATCATTATTATGTGTACTTGTGTAGTAGTTAATTTTAATATTTGTGTTAGTAAGATAAAAATTTTAAAGTGTAGTAGTTAATGTAAATATATTTTGTTAGTAAATTATGATTTATAAGTGTAATAGTTAATATAAATATATTTTGTTAGTGAATTATGATTTTTATGTGTAGTAGTTAATTTTAACATTTTTTAAGTTAGTAAGTTATGATTTTTAAATTTAGTAGTTTATTTAAATATATTTTGTTAGTAAATTATGATTTTTATGTGTAGTAGTTAATTTTAACATTTTTAAGTTAGTAAGTTATGATTTTTAAGTTTAGTAGTTTATTTAAATATGTTTTGTTAGTAAATTATGATTTTTATGTGTAGTAGTTAATTTTAACAATTTTAAGTTAGTAAGTTATAATTTTTAAGTTTAGTTGTTTATTTAAATATATTTTGTTAGTAAATTATGATTTTTATGTGTAGTAGTTAATTTTAACATTTTTAAGTTAGTAAGGTATGATTTTTAAGTTTAGTAGTTTATTCAAATATATTTTGTTAGTAAATTATGATTTTTATGTGTAGTAGTTAATTTTAACATTTTTAAGTTAGTAAGTTATGATTTTTAAGTTTTGTAGTTTATTTAAATATATTTTGTTAGTAAATTATGATTTTTATGTGTAGTAGTTAATTTTAACATTTTTAAGTTAGTAAATTATGATTTATAAGTGTAATAGTTAATTTAAATATATTTTGTTAGTAAATTATGATTTTTATGTGTAGTAGTTAATTTTAACATTTTTAAGTTAGTAAGTTATGATTTATAAGTTTAGTAGTTTATTTAAATAAATTTTGTTAGTAAATTATGATTTTATGTGTAGTAGTTAATTTTAACATTTTTAAGTTAGTAAGTTATGATTTTTAAGTGTAGTAGTTAATGTAAATATATTAATGACTAATGAGTTCGTATTTGTATTTCAGGAAATGGATCATTTTTTCCCGGACGGTTTGAACATGCTGAATAATGATCTTGAACTTTCAGAACAAACGGAACCCCAAGCAAGAGGTTCCTGTTTCGCCGCTACTGCTACTGGTACACCAACATCACGTCCCAAAAAATTTACATTAGATGTTTGACAGTGTTTTCACATAGTACAAATGACACTCCTAGGCGGGATGACGGGCCCCAAAACTAAATGTAAGTTTTGTCCTAAGGACTATTCCACTTCTAAGAATGGAACCGGTCATTTGAGAAGGCATATGCTCAAATGCATGCCTGCACATGGACAAGTAGACACTAGAACTCAAACACAACTACAACGGTACCCTGATGGGTCTGTTACGACGTGGAGGTATGATCTCGAACACGTTAGAAATTGCTTAGCACTATTTATTGCACAAACTGATCAACCAATCAATTTTGCTGACAATGTTTTTTTTTTTTCAAGAGTTGATCACATCTGCATTCTGCCCCCAATATCAAACTGTTTTTAGAACCGCCACTAGAAACGATTTGATAAGATTGTTTGGAACCGCTAGAGATGACTTGAGTGCTGAATTACACTATCTAAATGTCTGTGTTGCATTAACCTCTGATATTAGGAACGCATGTTCGAAATAGGACTACTTATGTGTCATTGGACACTACTTAAATTCTGATTGGAGGATAACAAAAAGAATTCTTGGTTTTCGTCCTTTGAATTTTGCACATATCGTTGAAAATATTTTTAATGTCATTATTTCTGTTTTAGAAACATGTCAAATCACAGATCATATCTTTTCTATTACATCATATAATGCATCTGCAGACACTAGCTCTATTGCATTGTTTGTTGAAAGAAATATCCCGTAAGATGGATTTCTTCCATCAACGGTGTGCATGTCATATTATGAATTTAGTTGTACAGGCTGGTTTGAAGAAAGTAAGCGATCGTATAGATCGCATCAGAGATGCTATTTCTTGGATTGACAGCTCTAATACTAGATTCCAAGAATTCCGTAGACACTGCAGATTAAATAATCTACGCCCCTGACGATTTCAAACTGATATGCTGGTAAGGTAGAACTCTATTTATTTAATACTGGAAAATTGTTCGCCATATGATACAACTATTTTAGGTTTTTATAACATGAAGCTGGCCGAACTTGGCCGTCCACAAGCACTGACATCAGACGATTGGTATGTGGAAAGGGTTTTTGTTGAATTTTTAAAGATTTTTTACGATGCTACTGTAACTCTTTCCGGGGTCTATTCCCCCACATCTTGTGAGGCAATTCATCGAATAGTGGAAATTTCTAAAGCGTTAAACACTTATAAGAAAAATGTTCATTTAGGCACTGCAGTTGTTGCCATGGAGGCAAAGTTGAAAACATATTGTGCTACCATTCATTTACTTTATGCCTTAAGTGTTATAGTAGATCCTAGAGTTAAATTATCTGGTTTAGAAGTTTTCTTTGAGGTTATTGGTACTAATTTGGAAATAGATTATTCAGAACAGGTTACTGACATTCGAAACAAGTTGTTCAAAATTTTTCATATTTATAATTGCAGGTTTGGCGGCATTGACACCTAACCATCAGTAGAATTGGAGATACACTAGAAGACATCAAGTTGGAGCATTCTCAAACGCCGAAAAAAGGACAAATCAGCAAGTACTTCTTCAACCCAAAGATCTAACCCATCTTCTTGTGCCGAACTGAATAGGTACCTTGAAGCACAGTTCGATACTGTCGAAGACAATGAAGATTTTGATTTGTTGTTATGATGGAAGTCCTATACCTACAGGTATCCGATTATGTCACACCTAGCACGTGACGTACTAGTTATCCCCATGTCCACGGTATCTTCAGAACAAGCATTCAGCACCAGTAGACGCATAATTGAACCGAGAAGAAGTTGTTTGTCTCCGAACATGGTGGAGGTATTAACAAGCCTTCGGGATTAAGAGCATGCTAAAAAGAGATTGCAAAACCAAATTGTAGATAATGAACTTATTCAAAATTTCAACAATCTATATGTTGATGAGGCTTCCGGTTCCGGTAGTAACTAGTTTCAGAACTTGTAAATTGTAATACGATTGCACTCTTTTTCCTTTGCCAAGTTTTTATTCCACTGAGTTTTCTTGGTTAGGTTTTTAATGAGGCAATCATATAAATATGTAATACTGAATTCCATAAGTCAGAAATAAATAAATACTTCTTCATTTCATATTTTCATAACTTCATCTATTTCATATTTTTTGTAATACTTTATCTTTATTCATTTTTAGAATTATTTTATTACCAAAAATAATAAATCTATCTAACTACATTTATATAATTCAATTGTCAAACTGTTAAGTATTTTAATTTGTAATTATATATTTTATTTTTCTCTAAACCAAAAATCCAAAAAAAAAATATATATATTAAATAATTAGTGGTCTCGGTCCGACGACCCGTCGGCACAGTCCGCTGGAAACGGTCCATATGTCGTGCCGAGCCACTATTTTTGAAAACGTGCCGGACCTAGTCCGGTCCGCCAACCGGCGTGGCACGGACCAAGTCCTGCCCGTTTTCGAAAACGGACCAGGCGTGCCGGACCGAATTGGGCCGGACCGGTCCACTTTTACAACATTATTGGATTCTGTGTTTTATCTTGGCATGCCATTTTATTTGTAACTTTTGGACTCAAATCGATCGTTAAAAAAAGTGTTTCAATTTTTAAAAAATAAATAATAATAATAATAATAATTGTTTCTAACAAATCAAATTGAAATATATATGAAAGAAGTTAAAAAAAATAATAATAAAATAAAATAAAAAAATAAAATAAAATAGTGTTTCAATTTATCTAGCAAACCAAATTGTAACACTTGTTTTAATAATCGAATAATAATTTGTTTACGGCTGATTTGAGTCCGTGACTTTTTATCTTTCTCTTCTCTTCACTCTTTTCAGTCTCAGGCAACCGCAAGCCATGGCTCAAGTGATGACTCTGTTCAACCTCAACCTCAATCTCAATCTTTTATTTATCTTCTCCATGTTTCTTCTATTTTCTTCCATTGAAGCCAGAGGCATCAAATACTGTGGTCAGTCTTTTCACTCACTTCCATTCCAATCTCTGTTTCTTTCTTTCTTTTTCTTTTCTCATTTACTTTGTTTTCATTTTTCTGGGTTTTTCCTTTTAAGTAGTTTTAACTCCTGGGTTTACTTCATTTAAGCTTTTATGGAGCCATATTTAAATCTTTTATTTATTTAATTTTGTATGTAACTAATTAGATGAGCATTGATTACTATAAAAATCTCATAAATGCAGATAAGAAAGGAAATTATCCTGTGAAGGTCCAGGAAGTTGAGATATCACCTGATCCCGTAGTGTCAGGCAATCCAGCCACTTTTAACATCTCAGCTTCTACAGGTATTTTTCATATACTGTTGGTCTTTTTCTAGTCTTTTTGTTATTGAATTTTTGTGCTTGACATGTAAAATTTAGTTATTTGTAGTCAGATCCTTATTGCAGGCATTTAGAGTTTGATAAAAGAAATTAAAACTGAACTGCAATGATTTAGAATAATTTATACACCATCAGAAGTGTTCTATTGATAAAAATAGTTACACTAACGATGATATTAGTCCTGGTTTTGGCTGTGACTACGATAATTGATGGTGCTGGAGTTAATGATGAGGGCTTGGCTACTATACCCACATGGGTATGTTTGCACCAAAATCTAGGAACCACTCAAGGTTAAATTTAGAAACCATTTGGATTTTTGGGAACCACTCTCATGTTAAAATCAACCAAAAACTGGTTTCCAATTTTTGGTGCTACCATACCCATGTGGGTATAGTAGCCAGACCCTACCGAATAATGATGATAGTTCTCAGTAATGGAGTAGTTCATTGAAGTAATTGTGCAATGATCATGCAATGCTGATATTAGATCGTGGGTGGTTGGGGCGGGTTAGAGAAAAGGTGGTTGCGGTGTAGGGGTCCAATCAAACCTTACCCAACAACAAAAAATCATCCAAAAAATACAAAAGATGATAAAGGAACAATCCTACTTAAGTCTACATACATGCAAGCATGCAAAACATAAAGAAAAGTACGGTAGTATGAAACAAGAAACAGACTGATATATTCAATAGGTTTGCGGTTAATGCAATCTATCGGATTTGTTCATTACTGAAAACAACTGACCAGAAGACCCAAGTTAGTTAGAGTATCAGCAATAGAATTACCTTCCCAATAAATATGAGAATAAGCATAGTTAATCTGCTGAATTTGATAAGAGGTTGAGTTCTGGCTCAAGCAGTTGGCAACATGGTTTGAACATTTAATCGTATTTAGCACCTTAAGTCCTTAATGTCATTGTACCCTCATGATTACGGGATTGTGATGCAATTGCTTCTTTTATTCCTTTTCTGAAGCAAATTCCTTATTCTGGACAATTTACATAAAGGACTTAGAAAAGTGCGTCAATAATATCTTTCTATTTCATTCCCTCCTTGAGGGTGTTGACTGCATACAACTGTGGATTGCGAAGGCATTTATCATGGAACCCAGTTGTAAAGAAAGAACAAGTGTGTACACATTTGAAAGTCAGTTGTGTAGGAAATTCACACTCTTAGGTCTTGATATTGGTGCAAGTATTAGTGGTTGCATTTGTGCTCAGCCTTATGTATCAACAATGCACAATGTAAAGTTTCACCAGTCAATAGTTTCCTTGAAAAATTGAAAGATGATGAATAACAAAATCTCAACATACAGATGTAGATAAAATTTCAACAAGAGATTATAATGATGGATAATGTGGCAAGATCTGTATGCTCATATCTGTGTATACTATATTTAAATAAGGGTTATCCACAGTAATAGTGAACTGTCCAAACATCCTGTATTAAAAATGTAATGTGGGGGAGTTAATCATTGTTATCTATGCCAAGTCCCTTTTAGTTTTTATTCTGAAGATTGAGTCCTTTTTGGTCCGCAATATCTTCTGAATTTAAACATGTCTTTTCTTACAATCATTCGGGTCTCAGTTTTGATTTGTCAGTATATTGAGAATTTAGTTGTATCTAGCAGTTTCTGCATTTTGTGGACTGTTTTTTCTGGAGGTAAGGGGTATGCTTTGATTTGACGCAGACTGTTTTGTAGTTTGCTTGTCCACTTTTCTGGTGGACAGCTTCTCCTATACTTGTATTCCTTTTCTATGATAGCCTTTAGTTTTCCGGTAATAAATAGTTGTAACTTGTAAGGTTACTCCCTAATTGCGAGTTCAAACTGCATCACCTTTAGGCTGTCGGCAGTCCCTAGTATCCAAGTTCAAACTCTATGTATTCCTCCATCTGTGGATTATATTGAATGTGTGGAAACATTAGGTTGGGGCTTGTAAGTATTATAATTGAAGAGTTTTCACATGTGGACTTCTGTTGCCTGTTGTGCTTACATTTTCTTTACACGTTTGTTGGAGTTTCATCAATGAATTTACTGTGTGCTCTGTTCACAGTTCAAGCTTTATCTGGTGGGAAAGTGGTGATCGATGTTTCCTACTTTGGTGTGCATGTCCATAAAGAAACCCATGATCTTTGTGAAGAGACATCCTGTCCTATTTCATCAGGAAACTTTGTCCTGTCTCACACCCAGACTTTGCCTGCTATAACCCCTCCGGTAAGTTTTAACTCCCTGGGATTTATACTTTGCGCTCTTTGACACCATCCTAGGACACTCAAAACTAGTTAGGCAAAATTTAAGCATTGACTTCTATCATAAAGCCTTAAAAATACAAATTATCTGTGCATGTGGACTAAGCCACAGGCCCTTGGTCCTTGCATGGGTGATAAAGGGGCAGGCTGAGTAAGCCGTTTTAGGTTCTGAACATGTTAATCAAAAAGAAAGAAGTGACCAACTTATTGATCATTGGAGAAGTTACATTTAATAATGTAGTAACTATTGTTTCTTAATGAAGATCAAGTGTTCATATAATTGTGATTTTTACAGGGATCCTACACGCTTAAGATGACAATGACGGACAAGAACAAGCAAAAATTGACTTGCATTACCTTCAACTTCAAAATTGGTATAGGATCTTTGGTCTCTGATCATTAAATGCTCCATGTGCCCTCAAGAATCAAGAATAAAGGTAAGAAGAAAGAAAAAGAAAAGGCCAGTACACGACTTCCTGAGCATATTTTCAGTTCTCTGTACACTTTTTGTGTATGGTCTAATATTCTGTTAAAAGAGTCGTATCTTCCGTTTCATGTGTGCTGCTTGTACTTTCAGTTCTGTTAGACTGATAAGGAACACTAATAAAATTCTGATCCTTGAAGGCTTGAACTAAAATGGCATGCATCAAGTAGCTCTAGAATTCTGATTCTGTGAAACAAACTTTGAAGGAATAAACATGAGTTGAGACTTGAGAGTCTTGAGATGTAAATACCTTTTGCACAAAAATATAAATTCCAATTTTAAAAAGGGGAATTAAATTAAGTTCAGAACTTACTTTAATACCCCTGACAACTCTCAGTTTTACTAGAAATTAAATAAGAATTGAATCCTGTATAATATGTTTGTTTGTTCGTGTTGTTTTTTTGAATTGAAACCAAAAATCTGATTAATATGTTTGTTTTTTTCTTTTTACATCTGTAAATATAATGTCAACCTTTTTTATTTTAATTTTAATTTTTTTTTAATTTTTTATTTTAAAATAAAGTATGTCTGAAAGCAAGTAATTTGATAATTATAATTAGCTAAGTTGTTGTTAACAATATGGTTACTGGGTCAATTTCAGTCTTTAGATTTCAATCCAGGGCGAATAAAATTAAGGATTTGAAAATTAAAAAAAAAAAAATTAAAACAAAAAGTAACCAATCACTTTTACATAACTGCCCAGTAATCTTGCTGTTAACAGTAAGGTAGCAAAACCCATTATAACCTTTGTTATTTGTAGTTGTATGTATTTTAATTTGATATCACATAGCCGTAGACCGTAGTTCAGTCGGTAGATAGACGAGTTTGGGGTTTGGACAAATAACTCTTAAGTCAGTGGATCAAATCCTACCAATGGTAAAAATTAGTCTAGATAGGTGGATAGATAGATGCCGTAAAAATATATATATATATATCACACAAACAACTATAAACAAACAATTTAATAAATTTTAAATCATTTTTATATAAATATTGATAAAGATCTTATTAGCGATTATGATATGATAAATATTGAAGGTTCAACGGTATTGAAAGTCACCTGGGGCGAAGACAAGGGGTTGGCAGCGCATGGCCCCCGGTTCCCAAGCAACAAAAAAAGAAAAATTTAAAATCTTTTTAAAATTATATATTTTATTAAATTTTATAAAAATTTAATGAGAGTTTATCCTTATAATTCACAAATTATCTATTCACACTCCAAATTGAATTTTTTTTATTAATGACAATTTTAACCTAAACTAAAATTACTAAACAGAACAAAAAAATTTAAAAACACTCCAAACTAATTAAATTATTAAAAAAAAAATCCTCTCTCCTAAATTATTAGATTAAATATTACGTACTAAACTCTCTTCCATAAATATGTTATTACCATATTAAACACTCTCTCCATTTAAAATATATAAATATATATATATATATATATATATATATTAAAAAATCAGTTTTCAAAAAAAAAAAAAAAAAGATATATAAAAACTTAAATTGTTTCAATTAGATTCAATTAAACTCAAAATTTCTAAGACTAATGAAAGAATTAAAGTTCTCTAGGCAATCACATATTTATAAAAGTAACAAAAAATATTTTCATATTTCGATTTTTTTTATAAAAAAAAAAAAAACAAGGTACTTGTTTTTTGTTTTGTTTTTATTATTTTTATTATTTTTTTATAATATATACATACATATGGTTCCTAAAAATCAAGCTTATTAGTAAGTATTTTTTTTTTTTTCTTTAACTGTTAGTTTGCTTGAGAAAGAATGAGGATAGAAAATTTGAGATATTTATTGGAAGAGAGAGAGAGTTTAATATGGTAATTAAAAATTTATGAGAGAGTATTTAATATGTAATAATTAATCTAGTGATTTATGAGAGATGATTTCTTTTTTAAATAATTTAATTCAAAAAAGATAAAAAATGATAATCTTGTAACAAAATGAAGTGTCTTTAGAATTTTTAAAAATTTAAATTTTGAGAATGGAGTGTTTTTAGAAAAGAATTGTAAAAAGAAAAAATTGGATTGTCAAAATAAGCTCTCAAATTTAATTTGACCCTATAAATATTATTTTTTACTGCATTGCCCTCAAAATAAACTCCCTCGGGAAAGTGATAGCAGGAACTTCAAATGGTTTACTCAATAAAACAAGAGAAACATTTTGTATAACCGGGGTCATGGCACCGCCACGGCCCCGTAGTGTAAAAAAGAAAAAAAAAAATATGGGTTTCATATATTTATTATGTGAGTCCCACATGTTTTTTCATTTTTTTACACTACGGGGCCGCAGCGGTGCCGCGACCCCGGTTGTACGTAGCGATACTCATAAAACAATATGGATAGTGTTAACATGTGTCCTAACAATTAAAAAATCACTAAAAGTAGAAAACATTTATTACAAATGTATATTTATTGCATTAACTAAAACAATAAATGTAATTAATAGTTTCTTTTTTGAGAATTCTTTTAGTTGTTACACTACCCAAACAATATATCATACCATCACCATATTATCATAATAAATACAATTTAGTAATATTATCATATTATTAAATATTTGTTGACCTCGATGCTTTCTCCCTTTGATATAGTCAACTCTGTAAATCAAATTCATATCTCGTTCTCTATCATAATAAATGATCAAATGTTAACCGCCTCGTATTATAGTATGAGAGAGGGTGTGTATGTGTTTTTTTTTTTTTTTCTAAAGATTGAACAGTTAAAGATATGTTTATTTTTCCACGTCTGAATATAGTATTAATTCATTTGTTTTCTTAAAGATAAAATTGTGTGAAAATAATTAATTTGACATTTATACCTTATTTACCGTTAATTGTTATGTATTTTCATTTGATATTTATAGAAACATGCAACCATTGTAGGATATTATTAGAAGAAAATATATTTAATGGAGTTAAGTGATTTTTTATCAAGTGAAAAATCAGGATTTGCTACTTTTTATTTAAAGTTGTTTTTGTGCATTGTTAAGTCATTTGACCACTTAAAAAATAAAATAAACAAAAACAACTTAATAGGTCTAATTTAGACTCATTAAGGCCATGTTTGGTAGTCTACATTGTATTGTATTAACCAATTAAAATATACTAAGGGGGTAATTAAAATTTAATAGGTCTAAATAGAATTTATTAAGTTGTTTTGTTTGTTTTTTTAAGTGATCAAACAACTTAAAAAATATCAGAAAATAACTTAAAATAAAAAGTAACAAAATCTCTGAACCAAAAAAAAAAGTAACAAATTCTGATTTATAACTTAATTTCAAATCATTATATTGCATTTAATATATTTTTTTCTAAGATTATCCTCCTAAATATAATATATTTCCAATTTTATCATAATTTTATATTACACAAATTTATTTCTTTTAACATATTATTTATGATAAGCTTAAAACAAAAACATTAATCACATTGTCACTTTCCACACCATCATTTAACCTCCAATTTTTTCTTTAAAAAAAAAAAAATCAAAACCATTTTAAATAATTATTTATCATATTTCTTAAAAAAAAAAAAACAATTATTTAACATATCTTATTCAAGAACAATATCTTAACATTATTACATAAAAATGGTTTGGGATTTGTTAAATTATTTTTATTTAGTTGTTTGTATCATATAAAATGAAAATTTAAAAATACATAACAATTAATAGTAATAAGGGTATAAATGTCAAATTACCTATTTTAAAATCATTTAATCTTTAAAAAAATAAACAAGTTGACTTTCTATTAAGATGTGATAAAAATAATAAACAAACATGTCATTTAAATTTAGGTTTCAGTCACTATTCAGTTTTCAGTAAAATTTAGGACTATTCAGTATTTAGACAAAAAAATAATGACCCCTAAAATAATACAAATAATGTTTGGTGCAAACATTGTATTGTATTATTTTAGTACATTTTAATTGCCTATGACAGCAAACACCGTATTAGCTAATACATAATATTTTGTGGTATTAAGTTGTATTGTATTAGAAAAAAACATTTTTCTTTTCTCTTTTTTCCTAACAAATATGTAATATTGATGAAATTATGTATTATGCTATTAATTTTTTTAATATAATTTTAAAATTATATTGGAAATATTTATTTTATTTATAAAAATATTATTTATTTAAATATTTATATCAATAAAAATAAATATTTATTGAATTTTTATATAAAAATATTTATTGATTTATTCATAGTAAGAATATTTAAAATGAATTGTTAACTTTTTTTTTTTTCATATTATTTTTTATAATATAATAGATTACAATAAAGTCGTATTAAAGTAACTTAATATAATATAATACAATGCATTACCAAACACAGGTTTGTATTAATAATAATATAGTTCAATACAATACAATCCAACTCAATGCAATACAATACAGTGAACCAAACGAGCCATAAGTGTTAAAGTGTAAAAAACAAAAGGCCCCTTAATCTTATGGGGAAATTGTACAAGCATCTCCAAATTTAGTATAATTTCACAAAAATTACACAAACACACTTTTTTTTTTTTTTTTTGCTTGCTTGAAGGAAACATCCTTACAGTCAGTTGACTTTGGTAACTTCCAACGGTTTACCACATTTTTGGTGCCAATTGACTAAAAAAATAACGGAAAACTTTATTGCCATGTGGCAACATCTCACTAGTCCAACTTCTTTAATAACGTTTTTTTTTCTTATTTTACAAGTAAAAAGTCATTTTCACCTCTCAACTGTTAAATTTTTTAACGGAGTCCCACTAACGGTGATAGTTGTGCAATTATGGGAAGAAATTCGATATTTGTACAATTACACCTAAACTTGAGGATGTTGTGCAATTTTCCCTAGTCTTAATTGTACATCTTTTTTGGGTGGACTTGATGTGGAATATTGAGGATTAAAAGGCATGGGTGAGATCATTGGTTAGCTTATTCTGCTTCATTATTGACTTCGTTGACTTTGAAGCTAGAAAAACACTTTAGTTACAAGTTCACCCCGCACCCGTAGAAGTAGATATGCACATTTTTCCCTGGGTCCCAATTCCCTAAGTCCCCATTCTCATTTGGATAATTTTTTTGGAGGAAAAATGGGGGGTAGATATGCATATTTTTTCCTGGGGTCCTAATTCTCCACTTCCCCATTCCCATCCCCATTTGGGTATTTTTTTTAGAGAAAAAATAGGGGGTAGATGTGCACATTTTTTCATGGGACCCCAATTCCCCACGTCCCCGTCCCCATCCCCATCCCCATTTGGGTATTTTTTTTAGAGGAAAAATGGGGGTAAGATATATACATTTTTTCCTGGGGCCCCAATTCCTCACGTCCCCATCTCCATTTGGGTATTTTTTGGGGCCCCAATTCATTTGGATATTTTTTTTGGAGGAAAAACGGGGGGGGGGGCTGTGGCGGTGGGCGTGTGGGGAGGAAGGAGGTGGTAGGTGCTAGAGGGGATGGAGGGGATGGATGAAAATCATCCCCAAATTGAAATGGGGATGGGGATGAGGTCCCCATTTCCCCCCACAATTATATTGAAATGGGGATGGGGATGGGGTGAGGTCCCCCATCCCCATTTCTCCATTTCCTCCAAACATATATAAATATAATTATAATATATATATATTTTATTCTTTGAAAACCCTAACTCCCTAAGTATATATACACATTTTATATAAAATGCACTAATGAATTTTATTTTATATTTGTAATGGAATGTTTGTTTTTTTAGTTTAATTTGTAAATTTTAGTCAAATGGGGAAATGAGAAAAAACGGAAAAAAAATAGAGAATTGAGGATGTGGATGGATATAGGTCCCCCTAAAATTCCTCATCCCCATTTTCTCCAAATTGGGGGGTGGGGGGGATGAGAAAAAACGGAAAAAAATGGAAAAAAATAGAGAATTGAGGATGTAGATGGATATAGGTCCCCCAAAATTTCTTATCCCCATTTTCTCCAAATTGGGGGGGGGGGGGGGACCTATATCCATCCCCATTCTCCAAACGTGCATCTCTACGTAGAAGTCATTACAAAGTTAATAAATTTTCAAAATATAAAAAGAGTATATGTGTATTCAAAGAATAAATAGGAGTTTTTTTTTTTCCTATTAATTTTTAATTAGTCTTGTCACATGTACCCTTAAAAAATGATTTTGGCTTTTCCTTTGTACCTAAAATTCACCTTCTCAAATATATAGACTAGTATTTGAAGGAAAAGAAAAATATATAAGAAACGAGATAAATATGTGCCTGGAATTTTATGGAGAGAAAAATAACATTAAAAAAAAAAAAAAAAAAAAAACCTAATTGCAACGATTTTTTCTTTTTTTGGTAGCAACTAACAAGGAGGGCATCGGTTAAATTAAAGGGACAGGCCTAGCAGTAGCTAGACCATTAAGATGATCGGCTAAAATGTTGAGAATCTAGGGAGGAGGATCTTCAAAAGTCGTGATTCCCAAGTACAGAGAATGTCCCTGTTTAGCCAAACCATCAGCAGCTCTATTGCCTTCTCTGTAATCATGGTGGATGGTGACAACATTTACTTTTGGATTTTGTTAACAAGAGTTGAACAAATTAACAACCACTCTATTAAGAACAAACATGAGCAAACAAGGAGAATACAATCATCGAAGCAAATACACATCTAGATTTTTTTTTTAATATGCTGGATATAACAATTCAAACTAGGACATTGTCAGACTGACCATCAATCTACATTGGACGGTGTTAACATCTGGACTTTATTAGATGTGTCATCACCCCAACAGTAAGATAGGATATAAATAATCAATCCAAAATTCCAAATAAATAAGCAACTGAATCTGAATGTTATTAGCTTACAAGAATCATACAATCCTGAAGTAAAATAAAATGGAAAGATGCCATCACCCCCTTGATTTTCTTTGCCAAGAGATACTACTGTTGGTGCTGTTCATTGAGCACAGCTTGCAAAGTTGCAATTCATAAAACCTGCAAATGCCATGTTTAAATGCTTGACACACAGTGAACCAAACATTAAGAGAAGGTCATCAAGTGATGGTAAATAATAATACCTGATGCTGATTCTAATTTTCTGTCCTGAATAGTGAAAAAGAGTGGTGGTCTAATTCTGAGAGGAGGATCCTTCTCCTGTGTGTGTTACATCTGGTAGTGGTATGATGTTCAATGAAGGAACATGTGCAACCTTGTACCAATCCTCCCCCTGATTTTTATTGACCCTGTCAGTAAAGTTTTTGGGCATATCAGTTAACGTCACGCTACGAAGAAATGACAAATGCTTAATCCGATGAGGGATCTCTTTCAGATTGTTGCAAAGTCTAATTTCTAATTCTCTAAGCACTTTTAGAGATCCCTCATCCACAGACCAATATTCTAGTTTCTCTAGCTTCCACAGTTTCAAAACTTGAAGTACTGGAAAGCTTCCTCTGGGGCAACGCATGACTTCCTTCGAATACGCGTTACCGAATAGCTTCAGGATTTTTAGATTTTGAAGCTGCCCCAGCTCTTTCATTGGATCTTTATCTAGTTTAGACAATGACAAGGTAAGATCTGTGAGCTTTCCTGGGAGATTTCCTGGGAGATGCGTAGACATTCTTTCTACTGTTCCTAGCAAATACAGGCTGGAGAGGTTCTCCAGGTCTGATAAAGAGTCGAAGTATATACTTGAAGGTTTGACTGATTTATCAATAGATACGAGCCTCAATGATTCAAGACCCTTCATTCCCAAGATCCTCCAAGCCAGTAACCTCTGTTGTGATAGTGTTTCTAACTGAAATACCAGTCCTAACTTCCTAAGATTGGTCAACCAGAACAAGCCATCCACTGAAACATCATCATCTACGAATGCTCCCCACAGCGTTTGTAGGTTTGTTAAGGGGCTGGCGCCTTTAGGAGCAACAAATCTACTCCGATAATCTTCACTCAAATACAGGTGGCGTAGTTGCCTCATCTGCCACAAGGAACTTGGAATTACACTGATGTAAGTGTTTTTCAAATCCAAAGTTTGTAGGTTCAGTAGATTGTTAATTGATGTTGGAAGCCTCTCTAAGTATGTCCATCTTAATCCCAAATATCTCAGATCAGTTAGCTTACCTATTGATTTTGGCAACTTTGGTCTAAATACGCGTTCAAGATCAAGTACACGCAACCCTTGAAAGCACCTTCTGAAAATGCCTTCATGTAAGAAGTTTCCAATGTCGTCTCCAGGCATATTTCCTTCTCGAGTATCAAAGGAGAGAAAAGTGCAGAGATTTTTATAATGAGACTGGAAATCAGAAATATTTGCTCTGTCATTTCCATGAATACGAGGGAAGCAAACATGCTCTGTATCAAGATGATCAGCAAGTCGGCGTATTGAGGTTGAGGTTGAGGTTGAGTTGGAATCAATTTGGAAAAAATTCGCATCCTTAGCTTTTGACTCCCACAATTTTCTTAGAATAATATGCATACGACAGGTTTTGACTCTACCGTCAGGCCTCCGTTTAACTACTTGAATCATGTCTTGCTCAACTAATTTTTGTAGACGCTTCTCCGCGATGGATTCAGCTTCATTGTTTCTCTCTTGTACCAAACCCTCTGCAACCCACAAAACCACCAATCTCCTTGCAGGGATGTTGTAGTCTTCCTTAAAAAGTCCAAAATAGAAGAGGCATCGCTTCAAATTTGATGGCAAGGTATTGGCAGCTTTACTTAAGGCCTCGTACCTGGGTGCTAGGGCGTCTTTGAGATCTTCTAGCTTCCGTTTCCATTGCTCTACAGTCGCCTCTTTCCGTGATAATGAAGCTCCTGTTTCTGAAATAATTTGCGGGATACCCATGCATATTCTGACAATTGTTTTTCCAATTGTCTCTAGTTTATTAGGAACCTGGACCTTGGTTTTGAAAAATTCCCATCCTTCTTCATCACTTAGCGGCTGCACCTTGAATGGCTTAATGGAACTAGCGTGTAAGGCCACATCTTTGTTCGGTGTAGTAATTATGATTCTACTCCCGTTTGATATGTCTGGAAATGCAGCCTGTAAAGTATCCCAGGCTTCGTTTGTCGTAACATCATCGAGGACTATGAGGTACCTCCCAGTACATAACATCTCCTTGAATTCCATTGTTTCTTGATGAAACCCCGCCAAATTAACTTGTTTTATTATGCTTAGCAAAACTGCTTCTGGTTCGGATTCATGATTAGAGACTGTCACCCAAGCTCGAATAGGGTAACTTTGAGCGATGCCACTGTCCTCGTAAATTCTTTTCGCAAAAGTTGTCTTGCCTACTCCCCTTAAGCCCACAAAAGAGATCACACAGCGGCCCCTGCCAACGCCTCTGATACCGGTTAACTGTGACCCCAAAAGTTTATCATCAAACTGATCTAAACGGAATAAATCCACCTCTGTCTCGCTTTCTTTGGTAAAATCATCTGGAGAAGATGCCGATGGTTGCCCAATTTCCAGTCTTGAAATAGGCACTTTGTTGAGTTGTTGAGTGATGCTACCCCTGATCTCCGTGATCTCCTTTTTAAATCTATGCTCAGATATCAAATCGTCAATGAAGAAAATAAACTTGATGAAACAAGTTCTTTCAGTTTGCCTTTTTCTTTTGGCAATGAAAGCATTAAGGATCTGTCGTGCTTTGAGAGCAAGCTCTCTAATTTCATCACAAAATTTATCATGTTGATCTGATGATCCTTCCTTTTTTTCTGCAATCGTAAGCGCATCCTGCCACTCTGTCAAGTCCTTCTCAATTGCTTCAATTTGATCTTCTGATCCACGCAGTAGTACTGATTCACCAGCAATGAGATCTGTTATGTCTCCTAGAATTTCACTGAAAACCCTTTTTTTTATTCTGCCACTTTGTTGATGAAGCAGAGGTCTCATATTCCCACTTTTAGACTTGATCAGGGCCTTGTTGTTCCTCATTTTTCTATTGAGGACCAGAAAGCAAAGCAAGAAGCAGGAACTCTATACAAAGATTCCCCTACAAATTCTATCTTGCTAAAAACAAAGGCTGCCAAATGGACAAGAACGGTAATGATAAAAGCACTTCTATGATTTCCATCTTTTGAATGAATTTTGTAAGTATGCAATTATACAACGGCCAAATTGCACTAACTAACCGTGACTATATCACTAATTGCACTAGCGTCGGAACTATAGCCATGATAACGTTAATATCCCTTTTGAGCCGTTGACTAACTATAGACAATGATTTGACTAATGGTGGTCACATATGGATAAAGTTTAATGTCGCTTTTTCCCTTACAAAAATAATAATTAATTAAAGATTATATGTGATTAATCAACGGATCAAAAAGAGTGTCAATGTTATTATGGACATAGGTTGAAAAGTTAGTACAATTAGTGATATAGTTAGGGCAAGTAATTACGTTTTGCCCTTATACAATTATTTATGACATCGACAATTTGATAGCAACTTGAGCCTAATCACTTTCTTTCGGGGGTGATGATTGAATTGTACTATTTACGATATCTTATAGAATTGAGATGATATGTTGATTAGAGAAGATTTAATTAAACTAAATTAATATTATGTTGTATTTAAAGAAAGAAACATGAGATTGAACTGAATTAATATTATGTTTTGTTTGATGATAAATGAGATTGTATTAAATATAATAATATTAAAGTAGCACTATCGAAGAATATTTTTAAATTATAGGTATATATTATTTTTAAATGAATTTAAATATTTTTTAAATTTATAATTTATTTATTTCATACAAAAATATAGTTGGGATTATGGTGACTAAACGAGTTTAAATTCTTCAATCACGTTGGGGAAAACTAGAATTGAAATAATCTCATTCCTTTGTCATCAGATAAAAATTGAATAACAAATTATTAAAATAATTTTTTAATTTATATATTATTAAATTAAAAATATTCAAAATAAAACTATAGTTTTTATTATTTCTAAATGAGCTAATTGCACCAAACTCCAATGAGGTTTACCATCCAAAAATGGTGGATTTCATTGATCTAGAGAGGAACTTCAATGACTTTTAATAATAATAATAAATTCTTTTTCTAGATCTCCACCATCTAGTTAAGTTTTTAATTTTAATTACTTTTATATATATATATATATATATATATATATAAATGGATCTCCACCACCTATTAGGGCAGTTTGCCATCCAAAAACGGCGAGTTTCATTGATCTAGAGGGGAACTTCAATGACTTTTAAAATAATAATAATAATAATAATAATAAATTCTTTTTAAGATCTCCACCACCAAGTTAAGTTTTTAGTTTAATTATTTTTTTTAATATAAAAAAATTGGACCTCCATCACCCATTTCAAAGATTGATGGTAGAGATCCATTTAATAAAAAAACCTATGAATCATGCCCATTGAATCTACGGTTCTACAATTTTCTAGGTGTCAAAATCCACTAAAAAGCTTAGGGAAAAAAAAAAAAAGAATGGGAGAAGATTTTGATTACATTGTGGATTTGTGATCTTGCCTTTTTTGGCATGATCACATTCAACTCGTATGCATGTGGTGCACCATATATATAGTGAGTCTATCTTAAAGGATTTCATATTTTAATTTTGATAATGACCACCATGAAATTATATCGATTTGAATGAATTTTGATCCGAATTTTTTTGAAGGTGATAAGTTCATTGAAATCTATTTATAAATAAAATTTAAAAAAATTTCAAGTACTAAAACTATTTATCCCATTTTTTTTTTAAATATGAAGGTATCGAAAATGGGTGAAATATAAGAAAATTCAAGAAAAACAGTTCTAGTATTTGAAAAATTCTCAAATTTTGTTCATAGGTATATTTTGATGAACTTATCATCCACACAAAAATTCAGATCAAAAGTCATTTAAATCGATATGATTTCATGGTGGTCCTTACCAAAATTAAAATAAAGGATCTTATATATATATATATATATATATATATAGTGAGTCTCTTATAAGAGATTCCTTGTTTTAATTTCGGTAAGGACCACCATGAAATCACATCGATTTGAATAAATTTTGATCTGAATTTTGGTGTGGATGATAAATTCATTGAAATCTACTTATGAATAAAATTTGAGAATTTTTCAAGCAATAAAACTATTTTTCCTGAATTTCCTATATTTCATCTATTTTTTCGATGCCTTCATATTTAAAAAAATCAGTAAAAATAGTTTAAGTATTTGAAATTTTTTCAAATTTTAATCATTTGTAGATTTGAATGAACTTATCATTCACAATAATTTTCAAATCAAAATTTATTCAAATCGATATGATTTTATGGTGGTCCTTACTGAAATTAAAATAAGGGATCCCTTATGAGAGATTCAATATATATATATATATATATATACACACTTTCTACTATCGGTTCGACCTAAAAATATTAAAAGTTAGGACGAGAAATCTTAAACTTTAGATTAATCCGATGGATAATATCTTTTTGAATTAAATTATAAAAAACGAATTTATCTTCCCTTATTCTTTAAATATCACCATATTAAACTTTCTTTCCAAATTTCTCTCTCCTAAATCTCTAATAACCTATTTAAGGTTAGAAATAAAAAAAATAAGAGTAATGCTATACATCCGAGAACATTTTTGCTCACCCCCTTGCATGGATGACATGTGTCCATAGAGAGGTAAATTTGTCTAAACACAATTATCTTTTGGACAAATTTACCCCCTCCATGGACACATGTCATCGCAATGCTTACCCTCCTTGTAGGAGGGTGAGCAAAAATGGACTTCATGTATCCACACAATAATTAATGTGTATCCACTCATCAAGTGACAAATCAGCTGCCATATGTGTTGGGATGGAAATTGTGGGATTGTATGTGGGATGTTTAGCATTACTTAAAAAATAATGAATAAACTCAAAAAATAATGAATAAACTTTTTATTGAAACGGAATAAACTTGTTTGTTACACAGTATATATAAAATAAAATAAAAACTCAAAACAAATTTTTGTCTCCAATTTAAACTCTCACTCCAAATTTCTTTCTCCCCAATTTTTATCCCTAATTATTTGTTAAGTAAAAAAAACTTGTTTCTTTTTTTAATGAACCCTATATAAGTATAGGGAAAAAAAAAACCCCTAAAACAAGTATCTTATTTTTCAATAAAACAAAAATAATAAATTGAAATATGAGAACTTGTTTTGTATGAACAAATGAAAACAATAAGTATTGTTCAATACAATAAGTATGAACTGTCAAAAAAAATTGTCTAGTATGTGACTACCCAGACAACTTTAATTCAAGTTTAATCGAATCTAACTGAAACAAAACAAGTTTTCATATATCATTTTTTATATATATTGTAAGCAACAAAAAAAAAAAAAAAAACAAGTTTATTATGCTTTAAAAAAATTTATTCATGAGTTTTTTCGTTAGAGATTGCTTAAGAAACAATGGAGATGGAGAGTTAGAAATATGAAGGAGAGAGAGTCTAATAAGATAATTAAATATTTAGGAGAGAGCTTAATAAAGTAAATAAAGATTTATGAGAGAAAAATTTAGAGAGATAGTTTAATACGGTAATTGTGGTAGCTAAAAATAGGCTTTAGGCCCGGTTGTTGAGTCCACGCCAGCTTTTCTTATGAGTTCAGGTCAAGCCCAGAAGTGATGGGTTGACCCGAGGCTCAGCTCTTTCAAATTAAAGCAATTCAGTAACTGCTCGGCTTGAGTTTCAATCGAATTCAAGTAATCAAATCCCTTAAGATCAAGATGTGATCTCAGGGATTTGATTCCCCCATCAGAAACAAATTAGCCCTCACATGAATACTATAAATAGGACCTCCCTTTCATAAAAAAAAGGTGCTAAATTCTCTCAAGAACTACAATCTTACTTGCACACTTCACATTCCGGCAGCCAGAAACCAGCCGTTTTACTTACTCAGATCAATTATTCATCATTTATCATCCATTTACGTGCCATCTCAACAATTTAAATCCATCTCCACACTCTTTTCAATTGAACACTGGACAAGCCAACCTCGACGAGCGCTCGACAAGCTAGACAGTGGAATACGGTTTGATCTAGTTATTGCTTTGTTGTTTTCAATATATAATTTTTATTCCATTGATAAATACCTGACTTGAGTGTCGAAGAGTCCCCCTCAGGGACAACCCCCTCTCACTCGTTTTTTTCTATTTTACCTGCACGATATTCAAACGCTCGACTCATGATCTTGTCTCTAGCTCTATTCACAGGTTACAGGTGTCCATAGATCTACAACTGTCGCTCTACAATAATATTTAGAGATTTAGAAAAGAGAAATTCATTTTTTAAAATTTAATTCAAAAAGATTTTATCCATCAAATTAATCTAAAGGCTAGGATTGTTCGTCCTAACTTTTATTATTCTCATATTGAACTGATAGTAGAAAGACTATATATATATATATCTAGTTCTTTTCTTTTCGGTGCGTCCTGATATAACTCCATCAGTACGTTGCATGTGGGTCATAGATTATGGAGAAGTTTTGACAATTGCATACACTTTGAGTCAAAGCATGTAAATCTAATGGTCCACATCCAACACACTGATGAAGTTATATCAAGATGCACTGACTTGAAAATTTTCATATATATATATATATATCGTTTCATCGAGAACCAAACAAGAGACTGTTATTTTTAGTACAATCCATACCGGTCAAAACTTATATCGATACTAATTTAACCTTGTTTTATTTAAACCTTATTCTACGATAAGTTTAGCTCTTTCATGACCTTTTGATATTTGGAATTGTTCTGTTATGCCAAGATGAGCCATGAGGAGCCAGACATGGGTGAGAAGTTGTCCTCCACGCCTGAGTTGCTGAGCATGGTGATTCCATCTGCAATGACTAGCAGCGTAGCACATAAGCTCCACCCAAACATGGCTTATCATTTCCCATTTACGTTACTTATCCCACTGCTCTCGATCGATTGCAATAGTTGAGCAACCTTGCATGCATCAAATATCACAGACTTGCTTCTATCTCGTTTCACTGTAGATGGTTCAATTCTGGTGTCCACTTCAAGTAGTTGTAGGCAAGCATCTTCATTTGATATGAAATTTCTATCGTGAATGAATTCCTTAACTTCAGCTTTGGTGTCTTGGAGCCTGATCTGCCCAATCCCATCTGGCAACATAACATGAAGCTTGACCAAAATATGCATCATATAATCTGATAACAATCTGCTTACTTCACAATCTGAATTAGCCACAAAATTTTGATCATTTTTGCAATCAGAATAGTAGCATAGATTTGTTGCAATGTGCCAGAGTAGAATGCTTTGGTCAAATTCTACCTCAACACTCCAAGCTTTTTTTGGTACAACAATTCTATGTACAACCGGTCTTGCGTCCCCTTTGCGGCCACACGGTCAACGTGACAAAAAAAAAAAAAAAAAAAGCAATTCTACGTACCAACAGGGTTGCGGCACCGCCGCGGCCCTATAGTGGAAAAACAAGTGAAAACACTTGGGACCCACGTAATAAATACATGGGGGCCACGTGTTTTTTCTCTTGTTTTCCACTACGGTGCCGCGACCCCGGTGGTACAAATCTTTTCTCAAAAGAAAAACTGTTATGCATAATTTCCTTAAGAACCTGATCTCCTCTGTAATTGCATAATTTATTGTAATCTATCAGGGTGGTCTTGAAATTATAAGTTAAAGATATCCAACTACAGCCACACATTCATATTGGGCCCACAACTCTACATTGACAAATACCCACATCCAATATAAACGTGTGGCTATGGCTGTGGTTGAACGTCCTTAACTTATAATTTTAAGACGTCCTTACTAGAGAACCACTATATATATATATATATATATATACCCACATCCAATATAAATATTTGGCTACGGTTGAACGTGTCTTTTAACTTATAATTTCATGACGTCCTTACTAGAAAACCACTATATAGATATATAAATATATATACAATATTTTTACTGTTAGTTCGTCCTAATATAAAATATATCAGGATAAAGAATGTGGATCATAGATTATATAGAAGTTTTGACAAGTATATACATTTTGAGTCAAAGTATGTAAATCTAATAGTCCACATTATTCGTCCTGATATATTTTATCTGATAATAGTTTATATATATATATATATAGAGAGAGAGAGAGGGGCAATAAACAAAGAGTGTAATCATCACCGACAATTGCCACTTGCAATATAATAGCCTTTTGAAGAAGAAATGGTTGATGGGTGGCAAGCACCTTCGTTGCCACATGGTAGCATGTTGGTTGATGATGGTCCACGATAAACAAAGAGTGTAATCATCACCAACAATTGCCGCTTGCAATATAATAACCTTTTGAAGAAGAAATGTTTGACGGGTGGCAAGCACCTTCGTTGCCACATGGTAACATATTGGTTGATGATGGCCAAAGCGTGGAGTGGTGGAATACCTACTTGTAATGCAGTGATACATTTTATATCGGTATACATTGAATTGAAAATTAATATATATAGTCTTGTTCTCAAATGGACGTTCTCATATAACTTCATGAGGATATTGAATGTGAGCCACTAATTTTGACAAGTGTATATACACTTAAATCAAAGTATGTAAAACTAGTGGTTCACGTTCAATATTCTCATAAAGTTATATCAGGATATCCTCATTTGAATATATAAATATAAATATATATATATATATATATATATGTGTGTGTGAAGATGGAAACTAGCCAAAAATTAAAAATGTTTATCGTTTTTAGTCGAAATTAGTATTTTGATTGTTTTTGTCAAACAATCCACTTTTTGGACAAAAGTGCTCTTCATTCAGAAATGATTAAAAAAATCAAAAACTTTTTTTCTTTTTCTCTCTCCTTTTTTCTCGTTCACGCATCTCTCCTTCTTCTCTTTTTCTCTCCTCCTCTCTCCTCCGTCCTTTTCTTCTATCATTCTTCTTCTTTCACGTTTTTCTCTTCTCTCTTCTCTTTATCTTTCACGTTTTTTTTCCAGCTTTTTAAAAAAAATTCAGATTTTTTTTAAACAAAAAATTTCATATTTCATTTATTTTTTCAAAGAAAATTTTCAAATTTGAGGGTGGTTGTTTTCATGAATGGTGGGAGTTGTGTTTGGGTTTGGGTTTGGGTTTGGGTTTTGTTAAAAAAAAAATATTCAGATTTTTATTTTTTTAAAAAATTCAAATTTGATTTCTAGATTTTGGTTGTTGATTTTATGAATGATGTGTTTATTTCCAGATTAAACACACCAAAACAAAAAAATTAAAAACACAAGGGCAAAAAGTATTAAACACACCGACAAAAAGGACTAAACACACTAGACAAAAACGACTAAACACATCAGGCAAACAAATTAAACACACCAGGCAAAATGAATTAAACACACCAGGGAAAAACAAATTAAACACACCAGGCAAAATGATTAAACACACCAGGCAACCCAATTAAACACACCTTGTGTGTTTAGTCGTTTTTGCCTGGTGTATTTAGTCGTTTTTGCCTGGTGTGTTTAATTCGTTTTCCTTAGTCCTTTTTGTCTGATGTGTTTAGTCCTTTTTGCCTGGTGTGTAAAAAGACTAAACACACCAGGCAAAAAGGACTAGACAAAACGAATTAAACACACCAAGCAAAACGAATTAAACACACCGGACAACCCAGTTAATCACACCTGGTGTGTTTAGTTGTTTTTTTTCTGGTGTGTTTAGTCGTTTTTGCATGGTATGTTTTATTCATTTTCTCTAGTCTTTTTTGTCGGGTGTGTTTAATCATTTTTGCCTGGTGTGTTTAATTCCTTTTATCTGGTGTGTTTAGTCTTTTTTGCCTGGTGTGTTTAGTCCTTTTTCACTGGTGTGATTAACTCCTTTTTTCCTGGTGTGTTTAGTCGTTTTTTTATGGTGTATTTAATCGGTGGCCTGGTGTGTTTAATTGAACAAAATCTGGAAAAAAAAAATTCAAATATAATCTGAAATTTTCAACTTCAACACGAAAATCTAGAAAAAAAAAAAACAACTCCCACCGTTCATAAAAACAACCACCACACTTATAAATTTTGAAAAAAAAAAAAAAAACGAAATACGGAAAAAAAATTTGGAAATTTTTTTAACAAATCTAGAAAAAAAATTTAAACATTCAAATCCAAACATTCACAACCACAACCACCCTTAAAATCAACTACATTCACAATCACAACCACCATTAAAATCAACAACTAACACTCAAATCCAAACCTTTTTTAAATCTGAAATTTTTTTAAAATTAAAACAAAGCTGAATTTTTTTTAAATAATATGGAAAAAAATTAAAAAATAATAATCTGGAAATAATTTTAAACAAAAACAAAATTATAAAAAAATTTCAAATTAAAAAAAAAAATTCTGAATTTTTTTTAAAAAATTGGAAAAATGTGAAAGAGAAAGAGAAGAGATGAGAGAAAGAGAAGAAGAAGAAGAAGGGAAGATCGGATGACCGACGATCGGAAAACCACCAAATTTAAAAAATTTTATTTTAAAAAAATCTGGAAAAAAAGAGAAAGAGAAAGAGAAAGAGGAGAAGAAGAAGAAGAAGAAGTGAGAAGACTGAGGAGAGAAGAGGAGAGAAAGAGAGAAGAATGAGAGAAAGAAGAAGAAGAAGAAGAAGGCGTGAGATGAGAGAGAGAAAGAGGAAAAAAAATTATTCTGCACAAATGAGAGAGAAAAGGAGAGAGAAGAGGTATTTAAAAAAAATGAGGGGCAATTATTTCTCTACTTTGGATTTTTTGACAAAAACAATCAGTTTACTAATTCCGACTAAAAACAATAAAGACCTTTAATTTTTGGTTAAAAAGAGGTATTTCCTCTATATTATTATTATTATTATTATTATTATTATTATTATTATTATTATATTGCACCACATGCATGCAGTTTAATGTAATCATGTCAAAAAAAAAAAAAGTAAGATCATAATGTAAAAGATCAATAGGGGGAAGATCAAGATCCTCTCTGACTTTTCTTCCCCTAAGCTTTTTAATAGATTTTGACATCTGACAAAGTGTAGATTTAATGGACAGAATTCAGAGTTTTTTTTTTTTTTTTTTCCACCATCCATCTTTGAAATTGGTGGTGGAGATCCAATTTTTTTTATATAAAAAAAAAGTAATTAAATTAAAAACTTAACTCAGTGGTGGATGTCTAAAAAATAATTTATTATTATTATTATTATTTTTAAAAGTCATTGAAGTTCCTCTATAGATTAATGAAACTCGTTGTTTTTGGATGGCAAACACCCCTAATTGACGGTGGAGATCCATTTTTTATATCAAAAAATAATTAAATAAAATCTTAACTGAATGGTGGAGATCTAAAAAGAATTTTATTATTATTATTATTATTAAAAGTCATTGAAGTTCCTCTCTAGAACAATGAAACTCACCGTTTTTGGATGACAAATCTCAGGGAGTTTGGTGCAATTAGCTCATTTAGAAACAATAAAAACTATAGTTTTATTTAAAATTTATTTTGAATATTTTTAATTTAATAATATATGAATTAAAATATTATTTTATTTAAAAATTTATTTTAATAATATGTTATTCAATTTTCATCTGATTATAAAGGACCGAGATTATTTCAATTCTAGTTTTCCCCAACGCAATTGAAGAATTTAAACTCCTTTAGTCACCATAATCCCATGATATTATCAAAAAACCCTTTCTAGTTTGGGTTTTTGGTCAAAAACCACCCTCTAGTTTTTTAATAGCTAAAAACCATCATGTTTTTTTTTTTTTTAATTTATTGGCAAAAAACCACCATGTTTTTTGATTTATTAGTAAAAAACCACCCTAACATTAACATTTCTAACCAAATATACCATTTTACCCCTATATTCAAATTTTAAAAAAAAAAAAATCAAAACAAATAATATATAAAAATATTATTTTTCTCTCCCCTTCCATTTTCTCTCATCCCTCCTTCTCACTGAAGTTCTCTCTCACTGAAGTTCTCTCTCTCTCTCTCTCTCTCTCTCTCTCTCTCTCTCTCTCTCTCTCTCTCTCTCTCTCTTTCTTACAGGTGGTATGGTGGCTGGGTGTTTTGTTGTGGTCTGGGGCGGTCGTTGGGGTGGTGTGGTTGTTGATTGGAATTTCGGAGGAAAGAGAGGTGTCACTTGTAAGGATTTGGTGGTGTGGTTGTTGATGGCATTGGATTATGTAGTGATAGATCTGGCAAAACACCACAAAACCCAAGCCACCATCAATCTTTGTTTGGAGAGAAACAATGTTGAGGGAGACAGAGAGCGAGGGATCCATGGATTTTTTGTGTGTGTGTGAGAGAGAGAGAGAGAGAGAGAGAGAGAGAGAGAGAGAGAGATTGGGGATTAAGAGAGTGGAGGAAATTATTTTTTATTTTTTTAATTAATATATTGTGGATACAATAATGTATTTGATTTTTTTATTTAATATTAGGTTCTTATCAAATAATTGTTTATTTAAATTAATATTATTTAATATTGTTTGAATATAGGGGTAAAATTGTATTTTTGGTTAGAAATGTTAATGGTAGGGTAGTTTTTGACTGATAAAGAAAAAAAAAAAAAACATGGTGGTTTTTGACCATTAAAAACTCGCTAGTTCTCCGGACTTCCCTCCTAGCGGTTTGGTAGTAAAGAGATTCTCGAAAGAATCAAAATGAAAGGAGGAAACTTTTGGGTTCATCATAGAATTTTTTTCAATTTCAATATACTTGTATTTCTGTTGAGATTTCTTCCATTACATTGAATTTAGTCATTTCATAGACTTATATCTCATTAGATATATTAGACTCTTATAGAGTTGATTTAGAGAAAGTGGATTTATTTATACCTCGAGTTTTGTTTACATTAGGATCCTGATAACAATAACTTTCAAAAAAGGTTCATAAGCTTATGAATTATAATATGTATCAGATGATTTATTTGTTGCTTTTTACTCAGATCGTTCTTTAGGAACAATCACCCGGCCAGTGTTTATGAGATGACAACTTATAAATCTTGTTACCTTTAATATATCAAGTAACAAATTAATAATTATCTGATGATCAATTATCTTTTGTATTTGAGCGATACAAATATTTGAAATGAGACACATTTATATATAGAGAACCAAACTGGTATCTCTATTTTGTATAAGAGTAACTTTTCATTTACTCTTTCTGGAGAAACTTTCCATTTGAAAATTAATCAATATAATAATATACAGATTGTATGTAAAAATATAAACTATCATAAATTTAAATGATCTAATTAGAAGATTAATTAAAATCAATATTAATCTCATAATGATATAGAATTCTTATCTTAGATCATACCAGAGATGAAATTATGAGATATATTACAAAATCAAATATCTTTAAAAATGTGAACAATTCAATGACCAATTACAAGTTGTAATGGTAAATACCGATGATAGGTAGTGAGTCATAGATGAATGCATCAACATGAAATATAAAATGTCTCATATAGAAATCGGTAATTGTATTGAAATAATAAAGTTCTCGTAATAACCTGAAGACATTTGATAAGCGATTCTGCTGATCCATTCTGATTATGAGTACATGCGAAAATTGGATGTTGAACATCGATCTCAACTGGAGACGTTTGATAATACATAAACATGTGATCATCTTGTAGATGAATCAACTAGAACCATAAAATAATGAAAGGGTTCTTTTGGTAGATGAATATATCTACATATATCCCTTTGAATTATAGGGATTCAATACCAACTTTAGAATGAGATGATTTATTTGGTGGATGAATATATCCATATACATCCTTTTTTCTTATCAGCAATATAATCTGAATGATAAAGAACGCAGCTTTTCTATAATCAGCTTTTGGCCTGAATCACATATAAATATTCAACATTCTTATTATTCATGATCTCAATATGACATTAATAAAGTTATATGTCTTTGATCTAAACAGATTCCTTTATATTGTTTGATAACAATATTATGGCTCTTCTAGAGCTTTCTATCAGATCCATTGGACCTAATACATTAATAACATTTGTTTCAGCAAAGTCGAATACATAAAATATTTCTAACTCCACAGAATTATATGAGTCATTGCACTCTCGACAAGACATATATTTTTCCTTTTAGAAATTTTATAGACATTATGTGTAATGTCATTTTATATCTCATCTGAAATGATAATAATCCCCTCTTTTTTAAAAAAAAAATTTATTTTTAATTAAATTTTTTTTTTTCAAAAATGAAATTACAAAACTGCACCTGATTTTGTAAAATTACAAAAAAGGTACCTCTAAATGTTTATTAATTATAAATCAACCCCAAAACACACTAGGCTGGTGCGAAAAATCGACGAAGCCCATCAACGAGGTGGCGTTGACCTGAGGGGTGATGGGTCTGGGTTGAAACCCAGAAGTACACCCAGATCGAGGTTTGGTGATACCAGATGATCTGATGATCCAACAACACCTATCACATTCACATGTTCATCAAGTTCATCTACTGTCAAGTAGATTATTGATCTTAGAATTTCCTTTTTTCAGCAACTCTAAATTTTGCTATCTAAGAGTATCAAACACGAATGAAATAGATAAAATATTACATTCAGGTTCATTATATGTTAGGATTTAAATGAAATGGATAAAATATTAATTTTATTATATGTTAGGATTTTAAATCTTTTTTATGATACTCACACCATCCTGTTGAATATGTATATCATTTTTCTCAAATGATTGATACGTTAAGATCTTAAATTCCTTTTATGTGATACTCACATTATCCCGTTGGATGTGTATGAAATTGATAAAATATTATTTCCAATTTCATTATACGTTGTGATCTTAAATCTCTTTTATGATATTTACAACATCATGTTGGATGTGTATGAAATGGATAAAATACTATTTCCAATTTCATTAAACATTAGGATTTTAAATCATTTTTATGATACTCACAACATCCTGTTGGATATGTAAATCATTTTTCTCAAATGTATGATATGTAAACATATCACTTTATATATATGAGATAAAATAAAATCATAGATCATAATGATTTTTCGAACTTCCGGTTCGACCATGAACTTCAGATTAAGATTCTAAATAATGAATCATTCATGAATATAACACTGGATCCAGAATTCCAGGTTCTCATCGGTTTTCAATACCGTGCCGTATGGCATTCATGAATATAACACTGGATCCATTACTCCAGGTTCTTATCGGTTTTCAAAACCGTATCGACTTAAATATCATAATTTCAGAAACTTTAAGTTTTGGTTCGTCGGTCTAACCAATATCATATATTGAGTATAAATAAATACTGATTGGTTGATTTATTTATTTAATTATTAACAATTTATCTGGAGACACAGCATAAGCCAGTCCCAAGACACAGCATAAGCCAGTCTCATATGTTATGTAAAATAAAAACAATTCCAGGAGACTGAGCTCACTTGTTATGTACATAAAAATACATCCATAACTATATATATATATATATATATATGTTCCGTTGACGGCAAAGCCATCTTGTAACGGAAATATATAGATCCAGAATATTGGGATGTGATTAAATTACTCATCAGAGATCCTTTTTACTTACATAAGATCATGCTGAAGATTTGGATTTTCCATCGCGCTTGAAAACAGAGTTAATGAAGCTTGAATAAGTCAAAACAGTACTTACAAACGAAATTAGTTGAAACTGATGATACGGTTGCGTCCGGAACGGTCGAAATAGCTAGAAGTAGGTCCGACTCGGTTGAAAATGGGTGAAAATTGCACTGAGTTTGGCTAAAAACACTTCTAGATTGAGTTGATTCGAGAATATTCTGTCAGAGTAATGGAATATCCTCTGATGGTAACGGAATATTCTCTAATGGTAACGGAATATTTCTTGGCTTGCGACGTGGCGCTAACAAGGCATACATTCGATGACGTGGCGTGATTGTTAGATGATGTGGCGCTACCGTGTCGTCTTCTTCCTGGAAAATTACAGAAAAAATCTGGAAAATTTTTCAGGGTTTACTGAACTTTGACCGAAGCTATAGAGTTCATTAGTGCTCCGTTTGAGATGCGGTCAACAGCGTTGGAATCGTATTTTCGAGATGAACACAACGGTATCATCTGAAAAGTGATTCGAGCAGTTCGAAATTTCTGAACTCGATCTAAACCAAGCTAAAACTCTCAAGAGCTTTATCTAGAACAAATAAATTCGAGCACTTCGTGCTGATAACGTGTTATAAATTAATTGAAGAAAAGATGAAGAACAATATATGAAACAAGTATTAAAGAGAGAGAGATACAGGAGAGAGGCGAGACAAAGAAGCCGGAGCATATATTTGTATTGATATTTGATAATTTCTCTAACACTGTTATAAGCGATCAGTTGATCATATAGATAGATGCAATCTAAAAGAGAGGAGGGCGAGTGGGTGTACAAGTAGGTGAGATCAGGTGTGAGAGAGAGAGAGGCGGTAGATAGGAGAAGATATTTATTGGGATATTACTTATGATATTTGTTAGGATATTACGTGTATAAAACATAAGGTAAAAGCCATATATATTATAACATAATAAACATTTTCACGTGATTTTGTTGCTTCTCGATTACCGTGCTCGTTCTCTCTCTTTTCGCCTTTTATGTCTCCATATTTCTCTCAACAATAATCATCCATGACTAGGGTTTCTTTTCTCTACCGCTATATGATATATCTGACATGCAAAACAAAACCAAAGGACGTCATTACAGACATCATATATGTATATATCTTCTGTATAAACTGAAGACACGTTAGAGAAAACCATAACAATCAAAGTTTTGTTTTGTTTTTGTTTTGTTTTTTGTTTTTTTTTTTTTGTTTTTTTTTTTTTGCTTTTTCATGAATCATGAATCATGAGAGTGTATGATCATGGTTTGACCAAGTTGAGAAAAATTTGGGTGCATCCGATGTACCACACTGGAATCTGATGGTGGTGTATCGGATCCACTTACTGATTAACACGTGTCACTCTAATTTTATTTTTCTCCACCTCATCTTCTCTCTTCTTCTTCACTATCTATCAGTTTCTCTCTCTCCCATTTTTTCACACACACAGACCGGATCCATCACCAGTGCTCTTTCGCCGACGCCATTTGACTTTGACAATAGTCGGATCTGGAAGATCTGAAGACGCTGAGTTCGTTAGAGCGATCGGTTTCGTCGAATTCGCGATGGATCGGCGCAAATTCGATGATGATCGAATTAATTAGTATACCATGGTGTGATCAGCAGATCCATTCAGATTTCATGTTCAAATCTAGAATTGGGATCCTCTCATTGGTCCTTGTTTTTCCTTGGTATTCTTTAAGTGTAATTCAAATATCAAGTTGCATGAGAGACAAAAAAGTGAATCAATCTTGACCATATATTTTGTGCTTTGCTTATATGTCATTAAATTATAGAAATCCAAGTCCATTTTTGCTCACCCTCCTATAAGGCTTACCCCCCCTCCTGCATGGATGACACGTGTCCATGGAGGGGGTAAATTTGTCCAAAGATAATCGTGTTTTGACAAATTTACCCCTTCCATGGACACATGTCATCCATACAGGAGGGGGGGTAATGGTTACCTCCCTTTAAGGGGGTGAGCAAAAATGTTCTCATTGATTTTTATGACATATTTGCATTTCATGTCTTAAATACTATAATTGAACCTTTAACTAACTATTTAAGTTTTTGGATCTAATAATCGATTATATATTTATATGGTACCAAACTTACTGAGATCTCGAATTCAAATCTAACTCTCCCTAGTTCGGATTTATTCACGGTCTTCTTTTGTAGATAAATATTTCATTTAAATTCAAATACTCTTAGAAAAAATTAGTCCAATAAATTAAAAAGTTAAATACCGAGAGAAGATCCAAACCCTCTCGTTTAAAGTAAATGATTCCTCGAACAATTTAAACTTTTTGGGTGCAGTAATTTCTAGCAAATGTTTAAAGTGAATGCACACCAGATAACTTTTTTTTTTTGGAATTCAATCATGGTCGGTCAATGGATCCAAATCCTTATCAGGGATACTATCAAAAAACCCTCAAATTTGGTTTTTTTGATCAAAAACCACTTTCTATTTTTATTTTTAGCCAAAAACTACCCTCTAGGTTTTAATGGCAAAAAACCACCATGTTTTTTTTTTTAATTTAGGGAAAATTGTAAAAACATACCCTGACTTTAACACATATATGAGACATAATCCAGTTTCGCCAAAATTATAAGAAAATACCCTTGACTAACCGTTGACCGACAGTTGACCATACTAAATGATAAAATGACCAAAATGCCCTTCTTCAACGTTTTATTAATTTTTTTATTTTTAAAAAATACTGTAAATATTAAAATAATTAAAAACTAATTAATTAACAATATAAAATTTAGAAGTCAAATATTACAAAATGTCCAAATCACCCCACAATATTATAATATTTTTAATTTTTTAATTATTTGATAACTGTTAATTATATATTAAAAGCCAACCAAAACAATTTAAATATATATATTTTTTAAAAGAAAATTAAATTAAATGTTAAAAGCTAAAAAAAAAAAAAAAAAAAAAAAATAGCAATTGATCTCCATGGAGACCTACGCTACTAGGCCACGATTTATATTAATCTTTCATTAAGATCCGTTTACGCTGAGATTCATATATATCGACAAATGATGGCTATATGTGGGTGATTTTAATCCTGAGTGTCTTATCGACTCATTCAAGTTAGGTCGTAGTCTTTGATGTACCATGGGTGAGGTTAGAGTTGCATTCCCGATCTATTTGCTTCGTATGTTGGGATTGTGGTTTGGCTTATGGCTAGGAAGGTTTGTACACAATAGTGGAATCTACTCCTTCTTGTGAGAAGTAGATAGTAGTTCCATTAAGGGTTGATTCAGGGCTTGAACAATATGAACGCTCTCTTAATTCCGTAAGGAATGTAGGATTTATTGTTCATTAGAGAATCAATGGTACTTAATGGTAAGATATAATTAGAGGGGTATAATGGACATTATGACCCAGCTCTAATTATGAACTACTTGTGGAGGATTATACCATATGTAATAGTTATATCGATGGATATCAAGAGTTATTGGTTTGTGTAAAAACGTCTACAGTTGAGAGAGTATAGCTTCGGGTTTTTAGTGGAATAACACCAAAGTTAATAATCATGAAATATTAATTAAAGAGTTTAATTAATTATTTCTAAGGATTATTGGAGCTCAAAATATTGTGGGTCCATTAGGTCCCCTTGCTAGCCCGATCGATTTAGGTAACAAGGGTCACGGTTAATTAATTGGATTGTCTAATTAATTGTGTTACGAAAGTGAGATGTATCTATTATGGAATTAATTGAATAATGAGATTATTTAATTAATGAATTTAATGATTATAATAATTAAATAATAAGATTATTTAATTATGTTATTAATTAATGATGGAGGGTGTTAGTTGATATTTATATTTGAAAATGGGATAATATGATTATCTTATTTTTAATTAATTAAATATTAATTTTGAATTTAAATAGTTTAAATTCAAATTAGATGATATCTTTTAATAAAATAAAATAAAGATTTTGTTTTTAAATTAAAAAGATATCATAAACTGTTTTTTTATTAAAAGATATATATATATATATATATATATATATGATATATGATATATATTGTTTAAGAATAAAACTAATCAACATAGACACACCAATCAACATTCATGCAAAAAGAGAGGAAAAACAATACAGAAGGTGTGCGGCCACTTAAGAGAAAAAGTAGTTTTTATTTTTGTTTTTGTTCTTCACAAACAATGGGCGGCCAAATTCTTCTAACAACAAAACAAGGGTTGTTTTGTGTTTATTTCTTTTTCAGGTTAGTCAACTGTTAGTCAACGGTTAGTCAAGGGTATTTTCTTATAATTTTGACAAAACTGAATTATGCCTCATATATATGTTAAAGTCAGGGTATGTTTATACAATTTTCCCTTTAATTTATTAGTCGAAAGCCACACTACCATTAACATTTCTAACCAAAAATACCATTTTACCTCTATATTAAAACAATATTATGCATTTTCTTGTAATTTTGACAAAACTGAATTATGCCTCATATATATGTTAAAGTCAGGGTATGTTTATACAATTTCCCCTTTAATTTATTAGTCGAAAGCCACCCTACCATTAACATTTCTAACCAAAAATACTATTTTACCTCTATATTCAAACAATATTAAATAATATTAATTTAAATAAAACAATTATTTGATAAGAAACTAATATTAAATATAAAAAATCAAATACATTATTTTATCCACAATATATTAATTAAAAAATAAAAAATATTTTCCTCTCTTTCTTCATTCTCTCTCAATCCCTAATCTCTCTCCCTTTCAACCCATGGATCCCTCGCTCTCTGTCTCCCTCAACACTGTTTCTCTCCAAACAAAAATTGATGGTGGTTGAGTTTAGTTCAAAAAGATTTTATCCATTAAATTAATCTAAAGGTTAGGATTGTTCATCCTAAGCATTATTATTCTCATATTGAACCGATTGTAGAAAGATTATATATATATATATATATATAACCAATCGTTTCATTGAGAATCAAACAGAGACTATTATTATTATTAGTACAATCCATAATGCACCAAACACATCTCAATACTAACTTAACCTTGTTTTATTTAACCTTATTCTACAATAAGTTTAGCTCTTTCATGACCTTTTGATATTTGGAATTGTTCTGTTATGCCAAGATGAGCCATGAGGAACCAGACATGGGTGAGAAGTTGTCCTCCACGCCTGAGTTGCTGGGCATGGTGATTCCATCTGCAATGACTAGCAGCATAGCACATAAGCTCCACCCAAACATGGCTTATCATTTCCCATTTACGTTGCTTATCCCACTGCTTCTCTACCTCGATCGATTGCAATAGTTGAGCAACCTTGCATGCATCAAATAGCACAGACTTGCTTCTATCTCCTTTCACTTTAGATGGTTCAATTCTGATCTCCACTTCAAGTAGTTGTAGGCAGGCATCTTTATTAGATATGAATTTTCTATCTTGAATGAATTCCTTAGCTTCAGCTTTGGTGTCTTGGAGCCTGATCTGCCCAATCCCATCTGGCAACATAACAGGAAGATTGACCAAAATATGCATCATATAATCTGATAACAATCTGCTTACTACACAATCTGAATTAGCCTCAAAATTTTGGTCATTTTTGCAATCATCATAGTAGCATAGATCTGTTGCAATGTGCCAGAGTAGAATGCTTTGGTCAAATTCTACCTCAACACTCCAACCAAGCTTATTTTCATAACAATCATTTTTCTGAAGAACCCAATCTCCTCTGGAATTGCATAATTTCTTGAGTTCCTTGTAATCTCTAAAATCCTCGGCACTGTTAGATTTTTCCAAAATCTGGTTGAAGATACAGGATTTTAACCCATCAGAGACATCTTTCAGAGGTTCGCCTTTAATGTTTTCCATTAATTCGTATAACCAAGAAACATTCAAGAATCTAGAGCACTTGGCTGGATCATCTTTGAAGCAAGAGTTGACCAAATTGTATTGTGCAATTGAATTAGACCACCTTTTCTTGCCAATCAAAAACTTGGAAGGAGAAATGACCTTATACATGGTATTTGCTAGCAGGTAGTGATTGTTATTACTCAACCAAAGCATTGTCCAGTCTGAATAAAGCATTATGACAATTGCATAAATCTCAAGACCGATAGCTCCGAACAGCAAGAGGAGACTTATATCAACATTAATCTGCGAATAAGCATGCCAATCGATGATCCAGATGAAGATCATCAATGCAAAAACTGTGGATGACAAACTAATGAATCTTAGAATACCACCCAATATAGAATAAACTATGGCGGCCTTTGTGAAGAGCAAATCGTACATAAATCCAAGTTCAATCTCAATTACTTTAAAAGCCTTATCCCAAGTGGTCTCCTTGAAGTAAGATTGACTCTTTTGAAGATCCTGAAAGCTGAGAATGAGATCTGCAAATAGCCTTTTGTAAGTCAAGAAAAAGTCATATGAAACGTTAAAAGTTTCTGCTTCTTCAATAATTGTATTTCTTTCTGATGCAAATGTAAAGGTAGTTGTTTCAGGATCCGGGATAGTATTCAACGACAACTTGTAACCTTCCATATCTCTCAAACTGTAATGCTCCATGAATTTAGCATAATTAGGACCTGGATCGGGACGAGAAATCAATGAACTTTTGAGGTACTCGCTGCTTGCAGACCTGAGAGCCCAAGTCCTTTCTCCATACTTGATCAATCCAGCAATAAAGACAGGAATCGCTACAAAGTTGAGCGCACTAGCCTTAAACGACCTGTAAAACACATAAAAAGCCATCACAGCCTCAAGAATCAGCCCAAGTAAGTGTCTTTTCCATAACTCATTATCTTCTAACGAATATGCTGTGATTGTGTCTGGTCCGCCAAGGTGGAGCAAAAGAAACGGTGCCCAGAAAGCCATAATCACATAGTTAGGATCCAGAGACTTATTTTCACAATTTTTTTGGCTGCGAGAGAGGATGCCAAGAGCATTAATAGCAACCGAGTCTGCTGATAAATAGGCAAGCCAAAGTAGAACAGAGATCCATTTTGTGCCTATGTACTTTCTCTGATTGCCTAAGCCGATTAAGAGAATCTGCAATGAGAGACTGAGTAGAACCATCATACGAAGTTCCCATTCCTCCCATAAAGTTGCAGAGTTTTCTGAAGAACTAATAAAAAACGCCCTCATCTCCATAAAGATCAAACTACTGGCAACTGAACATTACAGAGTTTTTTTTAAAAAAAACGTTAAAAGCAACAAGACAATGAATTATGTATAGTTACATTAATTTGAAAGTCAAGAAATGAACAACTTACATGAAAAAAACATAGCTCAATCTGTTGATGTGCAAATAGGAATTGATCAGGAGGAGAGAACCTGATTGGAATACAAGAATTTCAGTGGTCTAATTCAACAAAAATACATTAATCGACTATGTAAATACTAAAGCAGGACTTGAAACACGACAGAAGTAGGGTCATCGCTGCTTTCCAAATACTACAAAGACTTTCTATTTATTTATTTATTTATTTTCTACAAAGACTTTATAAGTAAACATATATAGTAGAAAGAAAAAAGGGCGCCACATGTTTTTTGTTTTTTTGGTCAGTTTTATTTAAATTAAGAGGAGTGTATTGGATTGTGATTTTAATAGACAATTTTAGAAAGTAAAAGTCAGGTAGTATTGGATTAAGACTTATTAATAAGTTCGATAAGTCTTGTGATTTTTTAAAAAGTCCATAATATCTTCAGAGCCGATCCTGATTTTGTCGAGGCCCGGGGCGAAAATATAAAAGAGATGACCCATGTGCATATTTATAGTTTTTTCAATATATACTGTTTTCATATATTTTAACATATAATATTTTAATAAACTACGATCAATAGGAATTCAAAAACTAAACTGCAAGAATTAATCAACATCATCATTTTTTTTTAAATGATTCAAAATAATATAATCGATTTCATTTAAAAAACATACTCATTTTATATAAGAAGAAAAAACATACCTTGACCTTCGGCGACCGGTGGTCAAGTGCGGTCAACACGTAAGGAGTTACTGGTTTACACAGATCTCTCAAACGAGAACATTCAACTTATAATCAAAATGAGGAGTATTACAAATAAAATGTAATTATAATAGAACATTAAAATAAATATTAAATTATAAATCGAACAATAGAGCATTAAAATAAAAATTACGAATAAAAACTAAATTAGAAATTACCTGGGACTAGGGTAGTGAAAGACTGAGAGTGTGATACATAAGAGTATGATACTGAGAGATTGAGTCATTGAGAGAATGGAGAATTGAGACCTTAGAGAGTCGGAGAGAGGCGTGAGGTGAGAGGTGAGTAAAAGATGAATAAATATTAAAGAAAAAAAGAATAAAATATGAGTAATGGTTAAAGACTAAATTAGTTGTTTTTTTACACCTTTAGTGCCAAGAGAAAGTTTTTGGTGCAGCGTTATGTACATCACCCACTCTGATATTACCACGTCAGCAAATTTACTGACGTGGTAACATCAGGATTGACAATGCACCCAAGTTTTAGCCCTGCTGCTAGAGTGGTTGATCGAGATTCGAGAATAACAAGAAGTGAAGTTCAAAAATCACGTGATGTGAAGTGGCCTATTTTTATTTTTTCTTTAATAATTACGTGAAGTTTGAAAATATGGACCCCTTGTTTGGTTGTGATCATTACACACACAAATATATATATATATATATAAAAGTAGGCCCTTTTTGAGCCATTTTTCCTTGGGCCTTGGGCGGGTGCCCTCGGTGCCCCGTCTCAGGGTCGGTTCTGAATATCTTGTGGTATTAGTTCCAGTCTTTTAAGAGGGGTAAATTGTCTGGTGTTATTGACTGAGATCAAGATTTGTAAGATTTCATGACAAAATAGATTATCTCAGACTTTTTAGTGATAAGGGATAACTATAAATACCAAGACCCCAAAATTGTCTTGTCTTCTCCCATCAGACTTTCCCGACTTTTATCTTCATCTTCCTCAACTTCCATACCCCCATCAGATCTTCAACCCAAATCTACCAAAACAAAGAAAAAAATTAAAAAATTCTCCCATATTTGGATATTGTGAAGCCATGCTTTCGAAAATCTCTTCACCAAAATATTTTTTTAAAAAAATTTTAAATCCACCAAAATTTTTTTAAAAAAAATCCATGGTGGGGAAGGTGATGATCAGAGAGTGGGTGGTGGTTTGATGGGGAAAATGGTGTGGGTGAGGAGGTGGAAGACAAAGAGAATGAGACTTGACGAGTTTTTCTCTGGTAAGCTTATAACTGTAAGCATACTTATAGTACACTTATACACCTTATCAATTTTTACCAGAAAAAGCAATGCAATTGGGTCAAATGATGCTTACATGGCAAAAATTGATAAGGTGTTTAAGTGTGCTCTAAGTATGCTCACAGTTATATGTCTACCAGAGAAAAACTCGGGACTTGAAGGAAGAAGATTGTGAAAAAAAAAATTATAATCTTAGTTTGTTTTTAATGTTAAAAAAAAAAAAAAATCATGTCTAACCAAACGTAGTTATCTGACACAATATTCCTATAAATAAATCATAATAGTTTATAAATAAAGTCTAGATAATCCTAATAGTCTATAAATAAAGTCCAAAGACTTGTTTAGAATCCTAAAAGTCTAGTACATGCAATCCTAATAATCTTTAAAATCATACAAATCCATAAAATCCTAACATCCAAAATTTGTCTATTAAAATCTCAATCCAATACACCCCCTAAAAGGATAATAGTTTCATTCAAGAATTTGAGCAATAATTTTAGTGTGGATAGTCTGTTGCATAACAATAGATCTAGGTTGCACATCATCTCCTAGCACACCTCCCTTCCATGTTAGTGGTCAGGGGTTCGAGTCCCACCATGTGCATTTTAGAAGTATGTGTGAGAAGTTCTCTTCCGATTTGTGGGAATAAATATCTGAGTTGCACATGTATTGTCTGATCTTGATAGGTGTGGGAATAAATATCTAAGTTGTACATGTATTGTCTGATCTTGATAGGTGCTGACAGTTCTTTTGTAATAATTGTAATACTTCAAAAGTCTCATTGCATATAATCAAGGAGAGCTTCTCTTTACAATCCACAAATTATCTATTTACACTTCAATTTAATTTTTTTAATTAATGACAATTTAACCTGAATTAAAGTTACAAAACAAGACCAAAAAAATTCTAAAGACAGTCCAAACTAATTAAATTATTAAAAAAATTCTCTCTTCTAAATCATTAGATTAAATTTCGTATTAAACTCTCTCTAGTAAATTTGTTTTTAACATATTAAACACTCTCCTCTAATTACTCTCTCCATTTTTCAAAAAAAAAAAAAAATTCATATTTCTATACTTTCTCAATCATTATTTGATTATTAGTTAAAGAAAAAAAAAAATTATGAATATTTTGGTTTTTTACTAATAGTAATAAATAAATAAATAAATATATATATATAATATAAAAGTCAATACAAATACCTTGTTTTTAAAAAAATATATAGAAATATGAAAACTTGATTTGTTACAACTAGATTCGATTAAACTTAGAATTTATAAGACTGATGAAAGAATTAAAAATCTCTAGGCAATCACATACCTACTAAAGTAACAAAAAACATTTCATATTTTGATTTTTTTTTTTTTTTTGAAAAACAAGGTACTTGTTTTTTGAGTTTTTTTTAATTATTTTTTTAATATATACATATATACGGTTCCTAAAAATCAAGTTTACTCGTAAATTCTTTTTTCTTAACTGTTAGTCTTGCTTGAAAACGAATGGAGATAGGAAATTAGAGATATGTTTTGTAGTAGAGACACTTTAATATGGTAATTAAAAATTTAGGAGAGAGTGTTTAATATGTAATATTTAATCTAATGATTTAGGAGAGATGATTTATTTTTTAATAATTTAATTCAAAAAAGTTTTCTCCTCGGATGAACCCAAAGGTTATGATGGTTCATCCTAACTTTTATTAAAATAAAATGAAGTGTCTTTAGAATAGGAGTGCTAAAAAATAAAAAAGATAATTTTGGAACAAACCGAAGTGTCTTTTGAATTTTTTTTAATTTAAATTTTAAAAATGGAGTGTCTTTAGAAAATAAGTATAAAAATAAAAAATTGGATTGTCAAAAAAAGCTCTAATAATCATGAACTAGTTGTTCAAGTTTTACGATACATTCAGATCACAAAGTTTGTAATAGTGTAATATTATAAAAAATAAAAAAATCATGGTGTGGATTAAGAGATATGACTGCAATTTCGGTTCCAATCGTGGAACCGAACCGAACCAAAACCGTGGGTCTCGAAACCGGACCGGAACTGGAACCGAACCATGAGCTAGGGAGGTTCTAGTTCCCAAAATCTCTAAATCATACCAGAACCGTCGGTTCGATTCCGGTTCTGGAACCGACAGTTCTAGTTCTAGTTCTTAGTTCTAGAACCGACAGTTCCATTACCAGATTTTTTTTTAATATATTATTTTTTTAACTAATCTCTGATCTTTGATCTCTCTTTCTCTCTCTCTCTCTCTCTCTCTCTCTCTCTCTCGTCGATCTTTTCTTCATCTAGTCAAATTCGATGGACGAACGGTCGCTCTCTCTTCGACCTTTTCTTCTTCGATCTTGTCATGCCCAATGCATTTTAGATGAATTCCTTGATTTGTTTTAACTTTGACTTGCAGGAAGAATTTCTAGAAAATATTGAAGAAGATAAGAACAATTGAAGGAGAGACGAGAGAGGTCGAGAGAGAAAAGAAATAGAATTAGTTAGGAAAATTTCTTGTTGTGTTCATTGATGTGTAATTTCGGTTGTAAAACACCTTACATAGCTTATAGCTAGGTTGATTTGGGGTTGTGTAAATAGTTAGGAAAATTTGGGGTTGATTTGAGAGAGAGAGAGAAAGAGAGAGATGAAGGTGATTTGGTAAAAGCTGGGTTGGGTATCAAATGTATGTGAGAGAGAGATTTGTATATATATATATAACCGAACCGTTATAATCATCGGAATCGGAACCGAAACCTCCCTTAAGGAGGTTCTGATTCCGGTTTTGGTTACCCCAAAATTGGAACTGCTAGTTTGAAATCGAGAACCGAAACCAAACAGGACCGGGGTCATGACTATGTAGATGTGCCCACTAAAAAAGTAATAACCTTTTAATACATTATTATAGGGTGGCTTTATTACCCCAAAATAGATATTTTTAACCTATGTATACTTTAATCCTTTAATTAAATAAATACAAATATTAAGAAACCCTTAATTTTTTTTTGTTTTTTTTTTTTTTTTTTTGAATATTACAACAAATCAAAGTTTTGAAAGAGGGGAGAGACCTGAACACATAACCTCTTATGTGGACCTCTTATGTGGATGTGAGGCCATCTCCAATGGGTCTCCTTTTTATCAAAATAGAGACTCATCCCCCTCTAATCGGTCTCGAAATCATGGAGACCAAGAAGCATCATAATAGAGATCAAGTTTTGATCTCCATATTTAGAGATCCAAAAACTCCATTTCTATCTCATTTTACCCTTATAACCTTTTATTCATAAATCTAATTAAACTCTCACATTAGAAATATTTTTGTTGAGATCTTTCGACTGATTATTATATTGACTATATATATATATATATTTATTTATTATACCTTTTATTAATCAAAGAACTAATAAGTATTTTAATTCAAAATAAATATTATCAAATCATCAATTTTTTTTGACAAAATAAGGTTGGTCTACTGGTACACCCCTCACACCCATATTAAGAGATTGTAGGTTCAAGACTACACCATGGGAAGATGGTAATGATAAAAGCACTTCTCAGTTTTCCATCTTTTGAATGAATTTTGTAAGGATGCAACTGTGCAACGGGCAATTATATAATAAGTAGATATCCGGACCACACATATATTATTTAATCTTGACAGGTCCCAACAGTTTTATTATAATAGTTCTTATAATACCTTAAAAAAAAAAAACAAAATTAAGCTCTCGGCTAGCAAATCGATCATAATTTCATATGCTACACAATTGATGAATTAATAAATTAATAATTAGTAAATAATTAAACTTTGAATCCTCGGTCCCCACAACTAGAAAGTTTCACATGCACATTTAATCCTCTTTGATGATTGAAACAATACAGTGACTTTCATTACGTAGCTCATGGATTCTCTTAGATAGGTTAGACCAAAACCTTCCACCATTTCCGGTATACCAGGAATTGTTATTCATAAATCATAACTGGTCTCTGAACATAGCTCTAAAAAATGACCATGTAAACTGAATCTTTGAATGTGTCATACTGTAATGTAAAAAATATTAAATTAATAGTTAAAAAAAATTATTTAAAATTTATTCAAAATTTATTCCTATTTATATAATACAAAAATGGGTTTTTTTTTTTAACGGCAAGTTTAATTGAGTTTTTGTATATATATATATATATATATATATTGAATTTTTGGCATTCTGATTTATTTTTTCTGTTGGACATGTCTAAAATTAATTAAACATATAAATTAGGTCAAGCCGATCTAAGTATAGTCCGATAAAGCATGATTCCGTACACAATACAGTACGACAAGGCAAGCACGACACACTTCAATTAGCGTACTATATTGAATGTTTAATTAGTATTTAATATATATATATATATATATATTTAAATTGTTTTTAGACCTTAATTTTAATTGGGGTTTTAGACAACCGCCCAAGTTACCTATGGCACCAGCCACCCTATACTCTGAAAATAATAATAATAATAATAATAATAATAAGAAGAAGAAGAAGAAGAAGAAGAAGGATGTTCGCCTATCTATCTAGTACAAGTTAAGGATTCACTAGTAAGGATAAGAATCCGAATCCGACCAAGTAGATATTGCTGGTTTTAGATTTTACACGTGTGGCTTCTAGTATTTATTTAATTAAAAGATACAACACTTGTATACAAATAAATGAATGATGGACCTCGACATTACTGTTTGGATGTGCCCAAAAAGAAATCAAAACAAAGAAACAATAAAATTGAATAGACAAAATTCTTCTGTATTCATCAAAGATTATAAAGAAATCAATATAACCAACTACAAATTTTTTTTGGCATATTCAATTAACAAAAGAGACTCAATTTCAAGTCAACCTTGTAATTATAGTTACGAACCCACGGCGCCGGCCTCGTGTTCATTCTCGGCTTAGTACGATACACGTGCTGATTACTGGCGAGCGGTCTGTCTTCCTTTAATGGGCACAAAGCCTCTGTGTTCCCCCAAACCGTATAATTGTATTAAGTTGCTATCAAATTTGCCTCTGTGAATGAGCTCAAGTTGCTATCAAAATGTCAATGTCATAAATAATTGTATAATTGTACAAGGGCAAAATGTACTAACTTACCCTAACTATATCACTAATTGCACTAACTTCGTAACTATACCCATAATAACATTGATATCCCTTCGCAACTATCTCTCCGTAATAACAACTATACCCATAATATCATATTAAACTATCTCTCCAAATTTCTCTCTCCTAAATCTTTAATTACTTTATTAAACTCTCTCTCCCAATTTCTTTCTCCCCAGCTTTTATCCATAATTATTTGTTAAGAAAAAAAAACTTAGAAAAAAACTTGTTTCTTTTTTTTTTTTTTTTTTGTATGAACCCTATATAAGTATAGGAAAAAAAAAAAAAAAACTTAAAACAAGTATCTTGTTTTTCAATAAAACAAAAAAGAAAATTTGAAATATGAAAACTTGTTTTGTATGAACAAATGAAAACAACAAGAATTGTTCAATACAATATGTATGAACTGTCAAAAATAAATTGAGTGGTACGTGACTACCCAAAGAAATTCAATTCAAGTTTAATTGAATCTAGTTGAAACAAAACAAGTTTTCATATTTCATTTTTTTTTTTATATTGTTAGCAAAAAAATACAAGTTTATTCCGCTTAAAAAAAAATTTATTCATTAGTTTTTTCGTTAGAGATTGCTTAAGAAACAATGGAGGTGGAGAGTTAGAAATACAAAGGAGAGAGAATTTAATAAGATAATTAAAGATTTAGGAGAAAGAAATTTGGAGAGAGTTTAATAAAGCAATTAAAGATTTAGGAGAGAGAAATTTGGAGAGATAGTTTAATATGGTAATTGTGGATTGTGGTAGCCAAAAACAAGTTTTAGGCCCAATTGTTGAGCCCACACCGACTTTCTTACGAATTTTGGTCAAGCCCAGAAGTGATGGATCAACCCGAGGCCTAGCTCTTTCAAATTAAAGCAATTCACTGAAAGTTGACCAAGTCAACTCTACAAAAAAAGAAAAAGAAGCCTATTAGTGACAAACTACTTCCGATGGCATCAATTGCAGTCGGTAATAGTACCTTTTCCGACGGCCATTTCTGACGGCCATATCAATATCGTCGAAAATGAGTAAAAATATGATATGACATTTTCGACGGTCAAATGACCCTCGGAAATAGTCTTTATGCCGTCAATGTTGTTCCCATTTCCGACGGCACTTTTTGTGCCGTCGGAAATAAGTAAAAATATAATACCACATTTTTGAAGGCCCAATGATCGTCGGAAATAATTTTTGTTCCGTTGGAAATGAAGAAAAAGTAATCCAACATTTCCGATGACCTAATTGATGTCGGGAATAGTCCACAATTCTGATGGTAAATGGTCTTTTCCGACAGCAAATGCCGTCGGAAAAGACCAATTTTTTATTGTAGTGTCAAAAATGTATTTTTAAATTAAAGTTTCTTCAAATAATTTGTATAAATAAAAATTTAATAATTTATTTTTTCTTGAAAAATAAAAAGTTAGATAAAATGATTATATAAACTCTATTTCGTAGTAATCATTTAATACACCTGATTTTCCCTAAATTGCTATCCGGACAATGACATATATGTGCAAAAATTAGAAGTGAACACTTTGATGGAATAGAAATACCCAAAACATTTGTCGGGATTATGATGAAAGGATTTGTGAGATATTGACGTCATTCTTTAGGAACTCCCTCTTATTTTAAACATTCTTATCTTGAAAAATTGCCCGATGGCTAAATATCGCTAGTCAACTACTAGGAATGCCAAGGAACATTACAACGCTCTCGTACATGACATATGCAAGATTGATTATGTCAAGTTGCCGAGTTATGGCGATGACTTGTGGCACTTTTTGTGCCTTCGGAAAAAAAAAAAAACAGTACCGCATTTCTGACGGCTTTTGGGCCGTTTCAAAATAGTCAAATAAACCGTCAATATTACCCACTTTTCTAATAACATAAAGAGTGTCATCGGAAATGCTAAAATTTAATTCGAATTACTTTACGGAACTAAATATAAAATATAACAAAAATTATTAGTAATCACAAGAACATTTAGTTATTTTTAATTATATTTAGTGACACTACTATATCAGATTTTTTAAAACAAACTCTAATAATTTTCATAAAATATTATTTTTTTTTTAAATATCTCAATAGTTATATTTAAATAGTATAAATTGTTTGTTATTTAATTAGATATTATACCAACATATCAATATCTTATATATAAATAGTATGCAAAACATATCAGATATAAAGTTATAGCAAAATGGTAAGGGTAACCCCTTACTGTCATCCAAGTCAATTAAGGGTTTGAACCACATGAATTTCATGGAGTTAAAGTTGTTGTGTGATGTGGCGGACTGTGTCGGGTGAGGTGGTGCCTATCAAGTCGAGTCGTGCCATTTTTTTTAAAAAATTACTATTATTGACAGCATTTTCTAATACTTGTGATGGCTTGTCAGTGAATGGTTATTTCAGATAAGCGTATTTGTGACGGCCTCCGATGGCTTTTTCCCATTGGAAAAGCGTATTTCTGATAGGAAATGGTCTTTTCCGACAACATTTAGCCGTTGGAAAAGACTATTTTTTTTTGTAGTGCAAGCAATTACTGGATTGTGGTAACTGCCCGGCTTGAGTTTCAATCGAATTAAGTTATCAAATCCCATAAGATCATGATGTGATCTCAGGGATTTGATTCCCCATCAACAACAAATTAGCCCTTACCTGAAAACTATAAATAGGACCTCCCTTTCACAAAAAAGGGGTTCCAAATTCTCTCAAGAACTACAAGCTTACTTGCATACTGAAACTCTGCCAAACTTCACATTTCGACCATAGGAAACCGCCCATTTTACTTACTCAGATCAATTATTCATCATTTATCATCCACTTATATGCCATCTCAACCATTTAAATATGTATGTCAATTGCTTGTTTTCCAATCATTTAGGTTTTTAATTTGTGTTTGAGCATTTTTCATGTTGTTGGTTCCAAAAGGTGTGTTTGGATTATTTCGAGGAAAAAGATGATTTTGGAAGATTCAAGGGACTTATTTACAATTTACCACCAACCGCAATTCAAACCAATGTCCAATTGCACAGCGGTGCAAAACCAGAGGAAAATGCTATGAAAACCGTTGTCCCACCACCATGCAACTAGATAGCGTTCCAACTCCAAAGGTCCCATCGCAATGCAAGCAGGCCTAGCCTTATCAACCGTTGTGCAAGGCACATCAGTTTGACAAATGCTCTTCAAGAAAGATTTCTGAAATCAATCCACCTCCTGGATGCATACAAATACAACAATATTTTAGGGTTTTGATATCATCATCATTATCACCAGACTCCTACCATCAGACATAAAACACACAACACAACACAACTTTCTCTCTTCCATCTTTACATAGAAGATTTGAAGACGAAGAAGATTTCATCATTGAAGATTCGAAGAAATCATTGAAGGCCAAGATGAGTTTTATCTTTTCTTTCTCATTTGTTGTTATTTTCATCATGTATAACTAATCCCATAACTTGAGAATCAATGTTAACCTTTTGTGAATGCTCTTATATAGATTAACTATTATTTTATCAATTCAATTCTTGATTTATTCATTATGCTTAACTTCTTAATTCCTTATCTGTGTTGATTTGTGTTCACACCATAGACCAAAGGTGGATGATTATTTGACATTAATTTAGGGTTAAGATTATTTGAGAATCAGGGTTAGAGTATAGACCAAACCTAATATTGATTAATGCTCACTTTAATAAATAAATTTTATCTTTAGCATAGACCAAGCAAAGTATAGAATTTAGTTCTTAGTCCTATCCTTAATGGGTTTGTGATCGTTGTTCACACCATAGACCAAGGGTGAATGATAATCAGGAATACATGACTCATCCCGTAATCATACGATAATAGTCATAATTAAGATAAAGAATGAACCCTTGAATTGATTGAATTTTGTTTACAAAGTTAATTCTATACATTGAGTGTTTATAATTGGGAATCATTGATGACCTAGTATTTCTCATCCCTTGATCACAATCCATAATTTATTGTTACTTGCTTTTGATTAATTTAGTTTCTTAGCTTAATTTAGTTTTAATTCAATCATCAACAATTTTTGGTTACTTTTAATTTAACTTAAATTAGAATTAGTTTTAGTTCATAAATCACTTTTCCTAGTGGAATGATCTCTACTTACCACTGTACTTATCTTCACGATTCATGCACTTGCGAGTTCAATTTTTATAACACGATCTTACACATCTAGAAACATATGAATCCTTAAAAAAAAAAATACTATCAAACTGAAATTACTAATGCAACGCTAAAGAAAATGATATACAAAACGGGATAACTATTTCGAATCCGTTGATTCTCGAGAATACCGGAAGCAAAATAAAAACATGATGTTGTTGATTCACCAAGAGTACCAACAAATAGCTAAATCGAGTTGGCTCTGATACCAGTATGATGCAGCGCCGATAGGTGATCAAACCCCGTTGATTCTAGGAATACCTAAAAATATGAACGCATTGCTAACTCGTTGATTTATATGAATATTGAGATAGCAAACACAAGAAATTTCACAACAGCAATTTTATTAATCAACTCAACTCTCCCATCGAATGGCTACAAAACTCCGATATATAGGAGAAGAAAATTACATAAAAGGAAACAAATAAAATCATAATTCCAATCACCAAACAATATGCCTCCATCATCTCTATGATTGGTCAAATCACATAAATTAAGCATATAACCTCATCATAGGTGATTGATGAAATTGCGAAAATTAAGTTGTTGTCAACACCATGATTCTTTAAAATCCTTCACCACTTGATCTCCATCACATGCACTATTCGAAATCAAATTGCTTTTGATTAGATGAGGTTAGTTCGGTGGTATGCCCCTCACACCTACACTATGAAGTTGGGGTTCGAGTCCTTCCCCACAAAAAACCCCGAATTTATATAATAGTGTAATATAATATTGCAAAAAAAGAAAAGAAAAGAAATCAAATTGCTTTAATTAAGTGAAATCATATCTGGGTCACTTAAATGACGGGATTTATAAAATTTTCCCTTGCTGTTAACTGATTTGGAGTTAAAAGTACTAAAATGCAATTGTCCTTAAAAATTATCTTCTTCCAACACTCTTTCTCAAACCTAACAAAGTTTAACTCGTTCACACACTAAATCTCTTCTAAAATCAGAAGATCGTCGATTGGTTTTTAGTAGCATTCAACAAGTTTTTAAACATTTTTAATCAATTGTTGAGAAAATTCAAGATTTTGGGATCAAGTGTGTAAAACTCTTACTCATATTTATTTATAATCGTTATAATATCATACATTTCATCGGCTTTGGTTGTAATTGCATGTTTTTATGATTTGCAAACATGGAAGTTTGAACCCTAAATTTTGTCTGATTTTCAGAAGATTTCACGAAATGAAGGAAAACAAATTTAATAAAGTGAAGAAAATGATTTCATGAAATGAAGGAAAAAAGATTAAAGGTAATGCTTCACATAAGTATGGTCGTGATTTCACGTAACAAATAAAGAGACTTCATATAATAAAGGAAAAGATATCATGAAATGCACACAAAGATTTCACAAAAGATATCATAAAATGCACACAAAGATTTCACATAATATTGTAAGTTTCACGAAATGCATACTATTTTGTGAAATCTTCTAGAAAATGACGAATTTCGGGTTTTCAATGTTTCATGTGCTCAAATCATATAATTTTTTTTTTAAAAGCTTTCGCCATCGGTAGGATTCGAACTACTGACCTGGAAGTTATTTGCTCAAACCTCAAATTTGTCCATCTACCGGCGCTCAAATCATATAATCAAAACCTATAAAATGTAACATATTACAATTCCAATAAAACGAATTTGAGCAAGAGTATTACAAACCCCATAACCAAAAATCTCTAGATTTGTTAACAAAGAAATCAGAATATCTAAAAGCTTGTTAAATGCTAGTTGTAAACATGTGACTTCAGATGATCTTTAGCTTGTAAATTAGTTAAACTTGGTACATTTCAAAAAGATACATCAGATAAAAGAGATGCTGTTAGGAAGAAGAAGAAATTTTAGGTTGAATGTTAGGAAATCACATTTCCTATACTAAATTGGGCAACATATTTTAGTTTATTCAATTATATTAGCTATTTAATTTAATAGGCTGAAATCAAGTGGTCTAATTTTGGTAAGCCCCGTAGACTGCTCGAATTGATATAGGCTAACTGAGTAGATACCGATTTTGTTCTAATTAGGGGATTATGGGAACCCTAATTAAGCAATATACAAAGACACTTTCGGTTATGGTCCCCAACACACCAAATTATAACATTGTTTCCCTTCTCCCCATCTAGAAGAGAGATGACAGTCCTATTGAGGAACTAAGGCGATTTGGTTGAGGAAGATCACAAATCACCCACCCGTTCGTGTTCAACCGTTCGTGATCGATTGTTGTAGTATTTCCGCAATGGTAGGCGATCATTCATAATGGATCCAGGTATCTCACCCAAATCCATAAATCTTTAATAATCTGGCATGATGTAGATCCTAGGATTCTTGATATTCGGTTCTAGAATGTTTGCATCTAGAATTTGTTTATGGCTTTCGGTATGATTTAATTCTATCAAGTGGTATCAGAGTGGTCATCATTGTTAGATTATTAGGATTTGTGAATATTCTATTCGTATGGTGTTGGATTATTTTTCTTGAATAGAATATTTATGTTTTGTGTGAAATTCTGGAAAAAACAAATTTTGTTGATAAATTTAGACATGATTTTGTGTTTAAGAATTTTAGATATGTTTTATGCTTATAAAAAAATAAAAATAAAAATTGGACTTTGTGGATGTATATTCGATTTTTCCTTTGCATATTATGTTCATATTTTGGAATTTTGGATCGATTTTCAGCTTCATTTCTGCCATTCGAAGTCCCCATTGGCGACTAGGCGCTAGGCATATTTAAAAAAAAAAAAAAAAAAAGAGGAAGTAGGCATCTTAGTTTTTTCATGTCTTGACTTGGATGACATTCTCATGCAATAGAGTGGATTTAATGATCTTGTCTTTTGCTGTGCTGTTTTCTGGGAGCATAGGATACCGCAAAAAAAAATTAAAATAAATAAAATAAAATTTGACATGGATACCAGGAACACTTGGAAGTTTCAAAATTGCCTTAATAATTTTTTATCCTGCATAAATCTTAGTAGCTTGTGTTTGGATTTGATAACATTTTTATTCGTTACTTGAATTTTGGTTGTTTTTTTTATTTTTTATTTTGGATCTAGTTAGTCTAGTATTTTCAATTAAATTGATAGAAGCAACATGGTTCCAAAGTAACCTCTGTTGTGAAGATTAATTTGATTGAAAATACATAGATGTTTATGTGGAGTTATTTATGCGAACTGTGCTCGACCCAAAGGAAGACACAATTTGGCCAAATAACAACGCACCTACGATGATAAATGCATGAAGATTATAAAGACTTTTTCATGTGAACAATAGTCGATCCAAAGAAAGGCTGTTGTTTGACAAATTGATTGTCAGTATTTGATCATTGCACTAAGAGTACCACTTGCAGTTAATTTCTCAGTCTAAATACTAGGAATTAATGCTATGTTAGGTATCTTAAGATGGGTCCCCAATTTGGATTATTTGTTCATGTCTTGTTTTATTTTTATGACATGCTTGTTAATGTGAGTGTGCTTGATTATTTTGTTCTCTATCCAATTTCTGTTGCTTCTGCTACGAATGTTTCTGCCCAAGTCAGCAACATCCCAATGCTGAGCGGGACGAACTTTAAAGTCGGGAAAGAAACCGTGGAGATTGTCCTCGGTTGTATGGATTTAGATCTTGCACTTCGGTTGGATCAACCCATTGCTACTCCGGAAAACCCCAATGAGGTTAAAATTGAAAAGTGGGATCGATCTAACTGAATGTGCTTGATAATCATGAAACACTCCATTTCGGAAATGTTTCGGGGCTCTATTACTGAGAACAAGAGCACCAAGAAGTTCCTAGAAGAAATTCAGCAATATTTTGCCAAGAACGAAAAGTCTGAGGCGAGTAACCTTTTGGCTAAACTCGTCACGATGGAGTATAAGAGCAAAGGGAACATAAGAGAGTACATCATGGAGATGTCTCGTCTCGCATCAAAACTCAAGTCGCTTAAGTTGGAGCTGTCTGAGGACTTGCTCGTGCACTTGGTTTTGATTTCTCTTCCTGCACACTTTGGGTAATTCAAAGGGAGTTATAACACTCAAAATGACAAATGGTCCCTCAATAAGCTTATATCTCACTGTGTGCAAGAAGAAGAGAGGCAGCAGTGAGATAAGACTGAGAGTGCTCACTTGGCCTCAACCTCTCAGAACGAGAAAAAGAAAAGAGCTAAGGTATGTAGCATTGGAAGGCAGCCAAACGCATGATGCGTTATTTGAGGAGAGCAAAAGACTACATGCTCACTTATCGGAGATCAGACAGTTTAAAGATCATCGGGTTCTCTGACTCCGATTTTGCTGGATGCTAGGATAGCAGACGCTCTACTTCAGGCTACATCTTTATATTGGCTGGAGGAGCTATATCATGGAAGTCTGCTCAGCAGACTCTCATAGCTTCTTCAACCATGGTTGCGGAGTTCATTGCTTGTTATGAGTCGTTCAACCACGGGATATGGTTGTGAAACTTTGTCACTAGGCTGCGTGTGGTAGATGACATTGACAGGACATTAAAGATTTATTCTGACAATAACTTGGCGTTGCTTTACTCCAACAACAACAAGAGCTCGACGAAGTCGAAGTTTATCGACATCAAGTTTCTAGTTGTTAAGGAGAGATTCAGGATAGACAGATTTTCATAGAACATATAGGAACAAATTCTATGCTAGCGGACCCATTGACCAAAGGCTTAACGCCTAAGGTTTTTCATGAGCACACTGCTCACACGAGTGTTATTTATGATAATACATTGGTTTAGTTAGAGTCATTTTTTATGTTCTATATGTTTTACTTTAGACATTGAATTGTTTATTTTTCTGCAGAATAAAGTTGACGGTTTATGATTATATTTCTGAGCTTACCTGTGTTTTCTATGTGCAATGTTCGCATTGCATTAAGGACTTTGGATTGATCTTACTAAAGACTGAAGAAGGACCAGTTGAAAATAGGCATGTGTGGGATCACATTGCATGTAATTTCCATGCTTCTCATCCATATTTAATCTATGTCATTGAGTGTATTAGTATGGTGATCATCGTGGTTTAGTCTCGACTGTATTGTGATAAAAGCTATGGTGATTCCATTGCTAATATATGAGATGGACCAGATTGTATAAGGAGAAGTCTAAGGATAATAGCATACAGATGTGCGCCTAAGGAATTTTGTGATGTAATTGTTTTAGGAATAATATGTAGCCCAAGTGGGATATTCTTAGGAAATCACGTTTCCTATGCTAAATTAGGCAACATATTTTTTGTTTATTCAATTATATTAGCTATTTAATTTAATGGGCTGAAATCAAATGGTCTAATTTTGGTAAGCCTGTAGACTGCTCGAATTGATATGGGCTAATTGAGTAGATACCGATTTTGTTCTGATTAGTGGATTATGGGAACCCTAATTAAGCAATATATAAAGACCCTTTCGGTTATGGTCCCCAACACACCAAATTATAATATAGTTTCCCTTCTCCCCATCTGGAAGAAAGACGACAGTCCCATTGAGACACTAAGGCGATTTGGTTGAGGAAGATCATAAACCACCCACCCGTTCGTGTTCATCTGTTCGTGATCGATTGTCATAGTATTTCCTCAATGGTAGGCGATCGTTCATAATGGATCCAAGTATCTCACCTGAATCCATAATCCTTAATAATCTGGCATGATGTAGATCCTAGGATTCTTGATATCCTGTTCTAGAATGTTTGTATCTAAAATTTGTTTATGGCTTTCGGTATTAATTAATTCTATCATGAAAGGCATATATGTAATTTTCTAGTTATTTGTTTCAAGAAATTATTAAGGTTTGGTTAGTAACAATGAAATTAGTGAGTGTGATTGAAAACAAATATTGGTAAAGTTTGCAGGTTAAATTTGACAAATTTCATTAAATTGTAGGGATAATTGCATAAACATATCTCGACTTTAACACATACATAAGACAAAATCCGGATTTAATATATTAAAAAAAAAAAATCAACAGTCTTCAATGGAGATCATCCCAAAACACCCATCATGACATAAAATCAACAACCAAAAATCACAAAAACATAACAACCAAATCCATTTCACTCACTGTCAAAAAAAAAAAAAAAAAAAAAAAAGCACTTCACTGAATGCATTAATCACCCAGCCAAGACCAACAAAAAAAAATTACCAAATCATCCCATTTACACAATTACACTCATTCCATTTCATTGATTTAACACCCACACAAGACCAAAAAAAAAAAAAAAACCCAAATCCATTTCACTCAATGGATTACCCAGCTAAGACAAAACAGAGATGATCCAAAATTAAAAAAAAATAATAATAATAATAATAAAAAGTCGATCAAAACTCATAGTCTCCATTGACTCCTCAGTTCTCCCCCAACAAACACATCACCGCCACCAACACCGACATCACCCATACATCTCCAATCGCTCACTTACCGCGAGAACTCTATCCTCAACCACGAGTTCATTGCCGTCGATCTTGTTGGTGACGAGAAATCAACCGCTCTAGCCGATTTCGAAAACTCGACAATGATCGAACTTGGGGAGTGAACAGACATGGGGAGGCGGAGACATCGAGCAAGAATCGAGAGATGGAGAAAATGGAATAAGCTGGTTATTTTTTTTTTTTCTCAAAAATAATTCTGAGAAATGCTAACAATCCACATTTTTTTTTTTTTTATTAATGACAATTTTAATATGAATTAAAATTATTAAACAAAACAAGAAAGTTCTAAAGACACTCCAAACAATTTTTTTTCTTTTTTTGAAATTTTTTCCATCTTTAGTTTTTTTTCCCCTCTTTTGTGTCTTTTTTTTTTTTTTTTTTTTTTTTACAAATCGTAAAATATCTTCTTCTTTTTTTGAAAATAATTTTTTTACACACCATCAAACCCTTCATCTTTATCATCATTTTTTTTTTAATCTATAAAAAAAAAAAAGTTTACCCGTTCAGCAAAATTTGAAATCAGTTTTTTTTTTTTTTTCAAATGTCACCCACATTCAATTATCACCATCACTAGAAGATATATATAAAAAGAATTATTTTTTCTAGAAAAAAAAATATTTTTTACTCAACTTAAAATCTAAAAGAAGAAAACAAATATTGTTTTCTTATTTTTCTAGTTTGATCTCCAAAATAGTTTATTTCTTGTTTCGATCTCCTTACTTTTGTTCAATTTTATTGTTTGTTTTATTTTTATTTCCATTTCCCGTTTCAAATTTTCTAAAGAGATGTATTCAAAATGGGTAATATTAAAATAAAATGAAATGTCTTTAGAAATTTAATTTTTTTAATTGAAGTATCTTTAAAGGGTACGGATATTGACACCCATAAAAATGATAAGCGCACTCATATTTATAAGTACACTCATGTCTAAAATTTAAAATTAAAATATTACTAGAAGCACCCATCTTAATGCCAATAGTACCCTTATTTAAATGAATGTTTTTATTTTAGTACAATTTATTTATAAACCCTCATAAGTTATTAACATAACCAATTTTATAAATGATAAATTTATGGTTAAATAATAATATAAACCAGTAGAATGATGGTTAAATAATATTATTCTTGTTGAAACAAAAATAAAGATGTTTGCCTCTTCTCTAACACTTTCCGTAATTGTTCTTCGTAAAACTCAGAACTTTGCTACATAGTGGTGATCATAACTAAAAAATGCATATGATTTCGGTGATCGTAGCTTGACTACATAATGATATGAAGAGCTATCAAAGAGTCTTGTTTTACCTACGTAGAAGACAATATGGGATGTAAACTTCAAAACTGCACAATAATTATAAGATGTTATATAATAATTTTTTTAAAAAAAAAAAGAAAAAAAAAACATAGAATTAAAGTTGAATTAGGGTTTGGTTTTTATTTATTTATTTATTTTATTTTTAATAAAGTGATATAGTTGAAGATATGAGTGTAATTAAGAGGTGTAAATAGTATTTTGTTTATTTTTAATTAAACTAATTTGTCCTTATTGGTAAATTCCAATTGAGGTATTTTTGTAATTATTAAAATATGGGTGTGCTTATCATATTTATAGATGTCAATATCGGCTCCTATCTTTAAAATATGAGTGCCAAAAGATAAAATGGATAATTTGGAAAAAAAGAAAGTGTCTTTAGATTTTTTTTTTTTTTTTAATTTAAGCTTTTATAATGTAATATTTTTAGAAATGAAGTGTAAAAAGAAAAATATCGGATTGTAAAGAGAAACTCTCAACAATTATATGCTTTTTATTAGGTAAATGACAATAATACCCTTCTGTGGTTAACACAATAGTTAAAAGTTAAATCTAATGGTCAAACCCAAGGTCAATGGTATCTTCTTGTATTTAAGACAAAACTGAATTCTACCTCATATATGTGTTAAAGTGAAGGTATGTTTGTGCAATTTTTAAATTGTATATATTAAATGCTCTATTTTTCAATTGAACGCTAACGTATTGCAAATTTTCTTTAATTCAATCAAAATTTAGTTATACTGATAAAAAGTTATGACCTCTTAGATAGACATGACCGCGTTTCGGTTCAAACCGTGGAACCGAACTGTAACCATAGGTCAAAAATTGAAACCGGACCGGAACCGTAAGGCTTAAGGTTACTGTTTCGGTTCCTTAAACTAAAAAATCGGACTAGAATCGGCGGTTCCAAACCCACGGTTCGGTTTTGATTCTGGTTTTTTATAAAAAAAAATTTTCAAAATTTTTTATAAAAAAAAATTTTCAAAATTTTTTTGCCCAATATATTTATTTTATTTTAATTTCGGCTTACCTAATTTACAATTTCACATCATTACATGTCTAATAAATTTTTTTAGTTAGTATATAATATTTTAAAAAATGAAACTGGAACCGAAAAACCATATCGAAATCGAAATTGGAACCACCTACTAGGCGGTTTTGGTTCCGGTTCTAGGTCTCCCTGGAATCGGAATCGGAACCAAACTGTGGTCATCTATACTCTTAGAGCAACTCCAACAGACTCGTTAAATGAGTTTTGTGAGAAAGTCAAATGAGCCATGTCATTATATGTGGCTCCAACAGACTCGTTAACTGAGATTCTTTGATTGAGATTTTGTTTCTCTCTCTTCAATAATACCGAGTGAATTCTCTCTCTCTCTCTTCAAATTATATTTTATTATTTTTTATATCACATCATTATTATTACCAATTGTATTTGAACAACACTTTTTGATTTCAAACACCTTTATCTAAAAAATTTCAAACAACTCTATCTGACTTCAATATTAAAATAATATAAACCTATTTCTAATTGAAGAATCTTTTGTAATGACTCTTCTTTTTTCACTCTTCAAATTGCCACGTAGGTAAACAAATAAACATTTGAAGAGTGAAAATAGAAGAGTCTTTTAGAGCTGCTTTTATGTTCTTACCTTGATATCGAAATATTATAATAGTTCAAAAAAATAAATAAAAAGTAAATAAAAGCTTAATGTGGAAAATAGAATTTGGGAAGAGAAACTAGAGGTGTTAGAAGGGCAAACTTGTTCGACCTGGTATTGTAAAGGACTGAAATTTGATAAATTGTTGAATCTGGTCCAACATAGTCCAAATAGAGTTTGGAACGAGCCTAATCGAATTCGAAATCCGATTGGACCCCAAATCAGTCACATTTGAAATGTCATAAACATTAGGGGTATTAATGTAATCTAACCATACCTTATAAAATGGGATAGTATCATTTCCCCCGTATATTATGAACTATTAGTAAATCTCCACCCCCCCCCCCCCCCCCCCCCCCAAAAAAAAAATTTTGCTTAATGGTCAGTCTTCCCCCTGAAATTAAAAGTATTCGTCATATTCCCTCTTAAAAAACACTTGTTGACCGTTAACTTTGAAGGGTAATATGGTACCACTCAGTGAGTGACACATGTCACTCATTTATAATATATATATATATATATATATATTTTAAGTTCTTGGATGGCCACTGTTAGAAGCAACATGCCTAATGCTAGTCCTAACACGATTCCGGTTCCGGTTCAAGAGAAACCGATGATTTTGAACCTTTTTTTTTCTTTGTTAATAAAAAAAAAATAGACTTGTAATTGTAAATAAAATAAAATACATGAATGAAAAATTACGAAATTAAATTAAAATAAAACTAAACAAAATGACAAATGACAAATTACATTTCATTGGGTATTTGGGTCACCCGAAAATAGCATAAAATAAATAAATTACAAATTACAAAACTAAATTGAAATGAAACTAACAAAAAAATGTAAAGTTATTAGCCTTCCACTTAATTTTTACCACAATTAAGTTGCCTACGTCTCTTCTTGTGGGATTTAGAGGAATCAAATGCCACATAATTCTCTTACCTTTTATTGCAGGTTTGGTGATGACATGGACTAATTGTTGTCCTGATCTGTATCTGCTATTCCGACTCCGCTGCTCCACTTTCAGGTTCGTCATCTTTGAAGAAATCGTACGGTTCCTCCTGCTCGATTTCTTGTTGTCTGTATTGCGTCTTAGTCCAATCATCTACACAAACTTGCATCTGTAGTGATTTTGGACTCAAGCACAGATGTTTTTCATCCAGGATATTCCTTCTGGCGCTGAACTCTTGTTCCACCGCCACGGTAGAAACTGGTGTTGAAAAAATATTTTCGGCTATCATAACCATGATTTGATAATATTTTCCAAACTCTTTCCAATATTGTAAGATATTAAAAAAAATTTCTCTGTTGTTTCTTCTATAAACTCAAAAGAGTTACTTAGATAAGATTCAAGCTTGAAATATTTGTTGGAACCTGATAAAGAAGATCCTCGTGGTTTTTTGGTTTTTTTTTTTTTTTTTTTTTTTTGTTTTTTGTTTTTGTTTTTTTATAACATTCTATACCCTAAATTCATAAATCCGAAGGATGATGAGGGCTGATATGCATTTTGTGTTCGTGTAACATCTAAGTTCAATGAGGATCCATAAACTATAAAATATTCATTATATAAATTATACAATAATTTCTTAATTCTATCACAGTACACATCAATATCACATTCTATTTTAAAACCTTGTGGGGAATAATAACCAGTCAGATAATAAGACAAATTTTCTAATTTACAACGTGGATAAAAAACCATAGCAATCAAATAAATATTTGGAAACTCCTTATAATATTCTAATCATTTTAGCTTCATAGCATTAACGGACTCCGCTATTTGTATGTCGAATTCACAATGAACAAAGACACCAGCAATATTAAGACTTTTAATAATAAATAGGAAAAACACCAACAATATTAAGACTTTCAATAATAAATTGGGATATTATTATTCCCCGCCGCCCACCCCCCCCAAGATTAGGACATTGTTTGGGTTTATTGGCTCTTTTTTCCCCTAAAATGAAAATAATGTATAATGACCCCCTTCTAGCACCTTTTCCATCCATTTTGATCGTTGACCGTTGATGGGAAGAGGAATATCATCAATGACCATCTGAAATTCAATTTACAATTAAAACAAAGATGGGATCTTCACCGTCCTCGTCCATCTCACCGTTGGAGATCCATCTTAGTTTTAATTGTTTTTTAATTTAAATTTAATAATAATAATAAAATCTCTACTTAAATATATTATATTTATTTATTTATTTATTACCTCACAAAAATAATTTATTAAAAAAAGAAATTAATGAATAAAATAAATAAATAAATAATTAAATCATTCCTCAACCATCGACCAACATCATCAATCAAAACATCACAACATCTTCTTTCAAAATCTTCATCATCATCTTCTTCTTCAAACACAAAAATACAAAAATCCAACAACATCATCTTCTCCATCTCATTATCATCATCAAACCCTAGCCACCCAAACCCCCCGCCGCCGCTGTAGCTCAAATCCGCCCCCTAACCACCGCTGCATCGATCTCTCTCTCACTCATTCGAAAACCCAATCTAATCTCTTATTCTTCAAACCGATCTCTCTCTCTTTAATTAGACACACAAAATCTATCTGACTTCAAACCCTAGCCATCTCATCGATTGATTTCAAAACCTAGAAATTGGGATCTGATTTGAATTGGGTTTTCAAATCTTTCGAATCACCATCTCTCTCTCTTCCGCCGTCGATCTCCTCTTCTTTTTCTCTCTTGGCGGCGGTGGTGGTTGGCGATGACGGGGACGTTTGGGATCGATCGATCGATAGGTTTGTTTGGGATCGATCGATGGTTCTGGGTTGGGTTTGGATCAATCGATGGTGAGTTTGTTTGGGATCGATCGATTGATGTTGATGGTTCGAATTTGGGATTTGTTTCTTAGCTTGATGATGTTAAAATTTTGATTTGTTTCTTGGCTTGATGATGGATTCAGTGAGATGGGTTTGGCTGTGATGGTGATGATGGTGATGAAAGTTTGGTTACAGTTTGGTGGTGTGTTGACGGTTATTTTCTGGGTTTGGAGTTTTTTTTAAAAAAAATTTTAGGTTGAAGGGATGGATCTAGTGACCACCAGATCAACATTTTTTTGTTTTGTTTTGTTATTATTATTATTATTATTAAAAAAAAGATCTCCACCGTCCATCTCAAAGATGGATGGTGGAGATCCATATTTTTTTAATTGTGTTTTTTATTATAGTTTTTAGTTTTTAGTTTGTTTTTTAGTTCATTAATTCATCAAGGGTAAATCGGTCATTTCTTTCTCATTTAATGGTCAAAGGGGGCATAAAATACATTGACAGGATGAAAAGTGTGTCAGAAGGGGGTCAGTATACATTCTTTTCATTTTAGGGGGAAGAACGGCCAATAAGTCCAAACTCTGTCCTCGTCTTAACAATAAGGTAAACCTTATGGGGGAAAATAATAATATCCCTAATAAATAAATGAGTTGTAGGATAGTAAACACCAAATAAATTGTTAGTAGCATTATAAAAGACTTTTAACAAATTGAAAATGTTGTAACAAGCATCTCAATGAGTTTGATAAAGATCAATGTGACTAATATGAAATTGAACAAAAGAAACTAACAAATCCCTATAATCATAACTTTGAGTAAGAATTTTATAAGTCGAATTCCAACGTGTTAGAACATCACAAGGAAATCACACGTCTACCATTTTGTTTACAATATCTTACCCATGTTTTCATTGTAGAAGGATGTTTCCACAAAAAACATTAGGGCTTTTTTAATAGGTTGAATAAAATGGTCAAGAGTTTCTAATCATTTTTTAACACATAAATTTAAAACATGGCATGCACATTTTTGATGAAAAAATGTACCACCAAGATAAGGTTCGCATAAATCAAGTAAAACTGGAATAGCAGCGGTATTGCTAGGAGCATTATCAAAACCAATTGCAAAAATTTTATTTTCAATTTTATACTCTGTTAAAATAATTCTACGCTGTCTAAAAATATTCTGAGCAGTGTGTGCATCATCAAAAACTCTAAATGTAAGAATTTTTTTCTGGATATTCCATCCATCATCCATATAATGGCAAGTGACATCCAAGTATGAATGCGATCAACAATGGTCAGTCCATATATTGGCACATACGGAAACACGACCGTTATATTTTTCAAAATATTTTTCTAACTTTTTTTTTTTTCATAAATCTTTTCATGTGTTGCTGTGAGCGTGGCTCTAGGCACACGACATGCAGCAAGGTTTAATGCTCGTCTACAATAATTAATAAAACCAACATTTTCACCAAAACTAAAATATAAGTGTTCTACTGCTACCATTCTAGCTAATTCTTCTCTATTTTGTTCATCAGTATAACGAAATAATTGTTGGTTAGAAGTAGCGTACCTGGGAATTTGTGATTGTGACCTCAATCTGGTCTCTGCTTCTGGATATTTGGTTAAAATATGCTTCCGATAAGTGTCATATCCTTCAGATTTGTGCCACTTATACACTTTTTTGCAGTAATTGCAAGCCACTGCATGACTTCCATTTTCTTGCCTAGTTTTCTTCATATGTTTTACGAAGAGATCGGATTTGCTTTACTTCTGTATCAGATCTTCCTGCTTTTTTGGTTTTGGTGGATCAAATTCAAAATTCGGAGGTGTATCAATATCTGACATATTTTCTGACTGGCTTGTCAAATTTTGGAGGGGGTGGGTGGGGGGTCATTGTGATCGGGTTCTGAAATTGTTAGAGGGGGAGTAGAACAGTTTAGGCCTAGGTCTTCAGCATAGGCTCGGCGTTGCAGATAGTTGTGATAGGTGGGGTCGTCACGACCGAGATTTTCAATCATACGACCCTTACCTTTCATCGAAATGGAACGCCTAGGACCGTCATGACCGTTACCCCTTCCACTTCCACTTGCCATTTAAAAATTGAATTGTAAAATTCATTGAACAAAGAATGCTAAAAAATTGATGGAAATAAATGGTTAAAAATAAATTTGGGAGAGAATTGGAAACTTAGTACGTAGCAATTGCAAATAAATGAATTGGAAATTTAGTAATTGACTAATTGCAAATTATATAAATTGGAAATAAGATAAATTGCAAATAAAATAAATTGGAAATAAAATAAATTGCAACCAAAACAATTGCAAATGAAATAAATATTAAAAACTTATTACTTGAGAATGAATTGGAAACTTGGAGAATTGAGAGAGAAATTAGAATTAGAGAGGAAATTGGAAATTGGAGTGAGGAAAAATGAGAGGGAGGGGGGTGTGGCGGCGAATGGGAGCTGTTGGAGGCCCCAACGGTCAGCCCATTTGAAAATAATAATAATAATAATAACACAAGAACCGCCGGTTCGAACTAGAACAGGAACAGTCGGTTCCAGTCCGTTTCGAACCGGTTCTTGTTTCGGTTTCGGTTGATTCGGTGGTTCGAACCGAAACCGTGTCATGACTATCTAATGCCACATAAAAAAAGTTTAAAAATTAAAATGAATGTTTAATTTATTATTTTTTTTTCTCTTTCTTCTTCCCTTGTTCATGGACATAGTTTCTTCCCCAAATTCCCTTGTTTGTAGACATAGTCTCTTCCCCAAATTCTCTTCCACTAAAGACCCATTATTCTAAAACATTATCGCTTGAAAGGTAAAAAAAAAAAAACATTATCCCCAAATTCCATTGAACTCTTGTTTATTTTTAATTTGTTCCATAAAACGAAAATTGAGAGTAGAACTGTAGAAGTCCTAGTTTGAGTTTTATTTATTTATTTATTTTTTACTTTGTCATCCTACAAAAACAAATATGCATCTTGGGTATTTTCGAAATTCATCTAACGAATCCCATTCACCAAAGTCTCTCAATCATCAAACATCTCAACCTAATCAATTCCAAAAATAAAAAATAAAAAACAAAATAATGCATCTCTGTGCTCAATCTTGTTCGACGGGGGTAAAACTATCCAAAGAAAATTGGAATTGGAGGGAGTGAGATTTTGGGATTGATAGATCAGCGGCAAGGACTGGCTGATTAGGTGGAGGATGTGATGGCGAAAATGTGAGGACGAAGAGAAGAGAGAGAGAGGAAAATTGAGCTTCAATTGAAACTTGAAAACGATCAGTTCCTCTCTCTCGATCAGTTCCCTCTCCTTATCACTTTTTCTCTCTCGATCTCATCTTGCATCTTACTCTTCTTCTGTAGCTCTCTCCTTACTCATCTCATCTCCAATTTGTTTGTGTTGAAGGAAAAAAAAAAAATAATGGTTTTGGTTGTTGGGTGCTGGGTGTTTGGAGGCGGGTGGTTTGATTCATGGGTTTGGATGTTTTGTTTTTGGGTATGGGTGTTGCAGTGGAAGTGCATTCGGTTTCTAAGTTCGGTGGTATGTTTAGTTTCCGGGTTTGGTGACGGCCGAAGGGTTTGGTTTCTGGGTTTGGATTAGGGTGGTGGCAATGAATGATTTCGCTTTAGGCTGTTGGGTTGGGGGTGGTGATTGTGGTTGATTTTGATTTACGATTTTTGATTGAGGGTAGTTGTGGTTGGATTTTAGAGGTGGATGCTGGGTGTTTGAGTGATATGTGTGTTGGTGTGTTGGTGTCTTGATGATGATCATGGTGAAGATAGTTAGGCTTTCATTTCCAGATCTTGTTTTGTTTTGGAACTGATTGATATATCGGTTAACTTCGAAGGGTAATATGGTGGTTTGTGGTGGTGGTGGTGTTCTGGGTCTGGTTCAGACGGTGACGGTGTTCTCCATCAATGAAGACAAGATGGTGGAGATCCACCATAATTTCCTATTTGTTTTTTGTTCTTTTCTTTTTTGCCATGTAAATCATCTTTTGATCTTCACCATCCATTATCTTTCCATCTTAAAAATGGATGGTGGATAGATGGTGGAGATCTATTTAAGAAAAAAAATTTATCCTTTTTTTCAAACCCATTTATTCACAATTATTGAAGGGCAAAAATGTATTTTAACATGGAAATTAACTTTTTGGATGGAAAATCTAACGGTAACGGGGAATATGGCGAACACTTTCAGTTTTAGGGAGAAGACTGGCCATGAAGCAAAATATAGGGGGGACATTTACCAATAGATTATAATATAGGGGGCAGAATGATACTATCCCTTGTAAAATCATATAAAAACCTTGACCCGTGACCCGTATCGAATGGTTTGTATAAAATTTCACCGAAAACCGAATTCGGGTTTGCTTTCAGAATCTCAGACTCCTCCCTCCTCACAAGCCACAAGGAAGAAGATTACGTTGAAAACAAAAATCATATAAGGTAAAGCGAGTTCTTTTTTCTTGTCCAATTCACAAACCCCATCAATTATTTAACAAATTATTTATGCTCCTGAATATATATTTTCATGGGTTTATCATTAATCTGTGTTATTTTACAGTTCAGTTCTAAGTTGTGATTGAAATCTATGTCTAGGGTAGTATTTTTCAAGAGTTTTCTGATTCAAAATGTCAGGGAGAGACCATTTTGTTCTTTATTGATCCATGTGCATATAAGGTAGTTCCATGCTTGCAACGTGTATGTTCATATATACAATCATAGAATGCATTCATACACGTTTTAAGTATTTCTTCAAATACATTTGTATTTTCTGGGTATTTAGCATTTTTCAGGTGTTACTTTTGGGCATAGTGTTATGAAGTTTCAAGAATTTAGCTATGGTTGTTTAATAATGTTTTTTCGAACAACTTGGTTACTTCTTTAGATAGAAATAACCAATTGAGGCTGGTGGTTTGATACTGTATGTGCTCATTTCGATGCATTAGTTATATCGGTTAAATTACTTCCCTTCGAGGCATCGGAAAAACTTTATGTTATTTCACATGTGGGAACAATTGAACTTTGGCCCCTTTTTTTTGTTGGTTATGCTAATTAAAATATTATATTACTACTTCAAAAAGAACAACTTAAGATGGAAATTTTTACATTTCTTAAAAGAGTAATGCTAGTCTGCCCAAATTATTCTTCCAAAATCAATTCCAAATGATGTGGCATGTGAGTTGTAACCACCATGTAAATCATGAGATGACGTGGTGGTTGATGTGATAGTTACAACTCATTTACCACATTATTTGGCTGATTTTGGGAAAATAATTTGGGTTGTCTAGCTTTACTCTTCGTAAAATAGGAAGTAGAGTAGAGTACTTTTAGAATCCTACTTAAAACATTTATTTGAATTCTAGAGTAGAATACTCTTAGGACCAAAATTTTTATTTTGAATTCTATCTGTATCTTGAAGTTTGTTGAATTTGAAATAGGTGGCGTTTTACTAAAGGATTTTAATACACAATATTTGAGAACGTATCATTTTAACTAGAAGCGATCATGAGTTATGTAGTTTTCTAATATCAAAGTTAATAGCTCCTTAATGTGAGAAGTGTTGTTCATTGTTTTGTTCTTCATCTATAGATAGAATTCGATTTCGATAGGAGTTTTATATTCTTGGTGACATAACATCAACATAACAAATGTAATATTTTTAATTTCAAATCTACATGTGCAGGGTATAACTTTTGCTCAGTGACTTCATTTTTAGATCTGATTTATGTCGGTGATGGAAAATTGCACCATTTCTTTTGTTATGATGCATTTAGAATTAGAAGAAATGATGAGCTTTTAATGGGATTGAGACTCTCTTACAAGAAAATAAATCTTTTTTTTTTCTTCTTCTATTGGAGGCTGCATTTTCTTTTCCTACTTCTAGTTTAGAATTTATGGATTTTCTTGCATTGTAACTATTGATGTGTCATTTAGGTGAAGTACTCTTTTGTATACCTCAGTGTACTACTGCACTTTAGCTTTCTTCTGATTTTTGCTAGTAAAACTGTGCACTGCAACCTGGATTTGAAGATTTGGGTCCAATACCTCAGTATCCATAACTCAAATGCTACCTTTTAATATAAATTTGTTTCAATGCTTAAAGATTGACGTTCTTGTTGTCTTCAATTTCATATGAAATTGTATAGTCTATGCAAGATTTATGGTTGGTGTTGCGGGTTGTCAACTTATTACATTTGTTTGCTGTGGCTTTCATGTTTGATAGGTTTGCCGTGTTAAATAATAAAGATGAGACGGCAGGGACAGTATACCGATCCGGGTGCCAACTCATATGGTGCTGGTCGTATGCAGCATATGTCGAGCCAAAGGATGGAACAGAAGTCTGGTCATTTTCAAGGACAACTAGAGGCCTTCACACCTGAAAGGGAGCATCCTTATGCCACTCCAAAAACAGAAAGACAATGGAGATGGGAAAGAGATGGGTCAAAAGTGTCCAATCCAGAGTCTTCTCAAATGTTCAATGAAGGCATGTTTTATACAATCTCTCTCTCTCTCTCTCTCTCTCTCTCTCTCTCTCTCCCCCTTTGTCTTTTCATATTACAGTTTTTTCACATGTTGGTAGTGCTCAATCCTTTGGAAAGGGGAGGTAGAAGCAGCCCCCACTCATTGTTTATATTTTAGGGGGCAAAAGCTGGAAGTGTTGCATCTGTGATATGAATTCTTAATGAAACGTTAGTTATTTTAGTTATTCTCATCAGTAAACATTAGCCGGTGATATCTTTGATTACATACCTGATTAAGACTGACATATTTGTGAATTTAACTTTACATCCCATGTGGTAGCTTGTGTGAAGGTAGTCCCAAAACAGAAAAAGAAATCACGATTCTACCTCCTTTTCACTTAATAAGGTTGTTTAAAATTGTTGGGAGGGTGGGGTCTAATTTTACAATTTGAGCTTCTAATTAAAAAAGAAAAGGTTGAATTTGGGATAGAACATGCATGACATCCTATAACCACAACATGTTTTGCAAGCATTAATTTGGGACTTGATGTTTGTACGAAAAATTGTGTAAATTTTATTTGGGTGGACTTGTGTGGATATCATAAGAGTTTATGTTCTTATGTTAGGCATAGACTTAGAATATAGGGTTGATTTATTTTATTGCTACTTTTGGTTAATATGTTTCACTGTTGCTATCAAACTGAAGATTAAGATTCTTTGTTATCTAATTGATCACATAACATTCTATCTTATCTTGTCAGTTATTACTTTTGATTGGACTTGAAATGAGTATTGATTTAGAATGGTTTCCTCTTAACTCTCTAGATGCTGCTTTCTTTCTCTCCTTACTCTACTGCTATTGGTATCACTTCTCTTTACCACTCACAATACTGCCTGAACTCATTCCGCTGCACTGAGACACTACCATCTCCCCACGCACCCCACCTTGCCACAATGTATAGCTACTCACCTCCCCCACCAGAACTTGCTTACCAACAATCTTTCAAAAAATCCCATAATTCATAGGAGCCACATGTTCTACTATACATAGCTGAATAACAAAAAGCCACTGCCCTTCTTTCACTGACCAACAAGTGACACATCGAGCTCAAATTCCACCACTTGCCCGAGTCAAAGAGCTCTAATCTACCTATCTGTTGAAGTTCTGCTGTCATTCAGTGTCGCGTTTTCATACTTACAAGCTAAGTTTTTACTCCTATTGCCACCACCAGTCACCAGTTCTTAACATGATCACCAACTCCGTTGAGCTCATCGAGCCTTCGATCTAGAAGATCTGAGAAATTCTGATAGTTGGGGCCTTCTCCATTTTCACATTCTACATGATCTCACTGGTGCAAACCTAAAATAGAAATTTTTTATGGTTTTCATTTTATTTATTGTGTCTACCTTAGTTTTACCATGTGTTTGTTTATGCCTCAAATGTTCTGAATGTAACCTTCTTACTGTTTTTTTTTTTTTTCTTTCTAAAAGTACGCTTAGGACTGCATATACTTATGCATTACATGTTCATTATGATGTAGGTCAAGGGCTTGATGCATCAAGATCATATTTTCAGGGTCAGAGGCCAGATCCAAAACTAGCTTCAGAGAAACAAAACAATAATGATCCTAGATCTCGACCTCATAAAGAAGATATGGATGTTGGCTATGAGGATAAGCCTTTGTCAAACACCTTTGAGGATCTCGAACAAAAGTTTCTTGATGGCATAATGAAACTACTAAAGGAACAAAATGATGCTGAAGATGCAGAAAATGCTAGACATAGAGAGGTATGTATAAATTTGAATGTCCTTTTTTTCCTTGATGATTCACTTTTTCATTTAGTTTTTTGGGGTTGATTATAAATACATTTCTCAATTTGAAAAATTTCTTCCAGAGTAATGTTTGATGGTTTGTGCTAAACATAATGAACTGTATTAAAAGAGTTAAAGAGGAGATGAAGTTGAGTTTAATGTACTAAACTCTTGTTTAAAAATTATGTTGCATGCTGAAGTTTGGAAGACAGTTCATATACGGTAGATCCTAGGCCATCAAAGGACCCTAGTTCTGTTCAAAAAGCTAAGGCTGAGGAGAGGAGTAGATACTTCAGCCTCGGGCTCAGGTTTCAAAAAGAGTCACCATAGGGAATTCTCTTAAGGACAAGATGTATTATGTATGTGAGCCAAAGGAATTTCCTAGGGAAAGAGACAGGGCCTATGTTGTTGGTTGTAATTCCAATTGTGGTTCTCAGTGCTCTTTAATTGAGTGGTGGGTGAACTTTCAGTCCATTTTAGCGTTCATAAATTTGGAAATTGTGGCAGCAAATGAGATGAAGAAGAAAACAGGTATGGAGAGGAGAAAAGGGGGTAGAAGAGGTTTATGAGAGCTGAAACTCTTGAATTAGGAGTTAATTATGGGAAAGAAAACAATGAAGGAAAGTGAAAAGGGGAATGTCGGTTCATCATGAAGATTTCATCCTGGAACATCATAGGTTTAGGGAGTAGCACGAAGAAAGTTGTTCTGAAAGAGATCTTTAAGATTGTCGGGGCTGATGTTTTTGGATTTCAGGAGACCAAGAGATCAAAGATTGATGAAAGGGTTGTTACTAGCATTTGGGGGTCCAACTTTAGGGAGTGGGATTTCTTACCTTCTTGGTGAAAGCAGGGGTATGTTGGTAGTGTGGAATGTTAAACTTGTTTTTGTCTTAGAAGTGTTAATGGGGAACTTTACAATGAGTCAATGACTATAGCACTTAAAAGAATAAATAGTGTAGAATGGTGGTTCACCCGTATTTATGGGCCTTGTTGACCAAGGGAGAGGTAGAGCGCTTGGGAGGAGTTGGCTGGCCTTAATGGCATGTGCAACCCTAACTAGTGTTTAGGTGAATTTAATGCGGTGAGATTCAGCTTTGAATACTCTGATGGTGGGAGAGAGGTTTAAAGCATGAAGAACTTCAATTCTTTCATAAGTAAAGCTATTATAAGGGGATCCTCTCCTAGTTGATGGAACTTATACGTGGTCAAATCGTAGGGTAATAGCCACTTGTTGTGGATTGGACAGATTTCTATTTTTAGTGAGCTGAGAGGAGTTATTTCCGAATATCAGACAAAAGGCTTGGGGAAGATTGGCTTCGGTTGTAATCCTATTCTAGACACCGCTCCTATGATATGGGTCTCACTCCTTTCAAGTTTGAGAATATATGGTTGAGGCACCATTCCTTAAGAGATGCTTCCGGGATTAGTGGTTTGAGGCTCAGACACAGCGTTGAGAGATTTTTGAATTCATGAAGAAGTTGGACTTCGTTAAACAAAAGATTAAATCTTGAAATGGGGAGATTTTCAGTAACGTTTATGAGGAAAAGTTAAAATTAGCTAACATAATTTTAGAAAGGAGCCATCAAATTCAATTTGAGGTTTAATAGGATATCATGTGGAAACAAAAAGAAAAGCTACTTGGGCGAAAGATGGGGATAGCGACTGTCTTTCATGGGGCAGTGAATGGCAGGAGAGGGAGAAATTGCAAATTGATACAGAAAACAAGATCTTCCACTTTTTCAAACTTTTTTTTTAGTGTCGAAAAGCAAAGGTTTTTCATTTAAAGGCTGCGGTGGAATCCCCTATTGAGGCCCAAAACTAGGTGGTTAGGGAGGCCTTTTGAAGAAAATGGGACCATGAATTCTGGGGAGAAGGCCTTTGTCCCGGATGGCTTCTCTTTAACAATGTTCCAGAATTGTTGGGATAGTATCAAATTGGATTTGTTGGCTTTGTTTGAAGAATTCTACATTATTGGGGTAATCAATTCCATTAAATGCCACGTTCATTTGCTTCATTCTAAAGAAGAGTGGACCTATAAGCTTAAAGGAATTCAATCCCATTAGTCTAGTGACATGTCTGTATAAGATGATTGCAAAGTTAAGTTTTTATCTCGTAGACCCTTATGGGAAAATGGCTTCAAAGGTTCCCTTTGGAACAACATTTGTTTTGGAACGTTGTCTTTAGAAGTAAGTATAGTTTCCAGCTGAATGATTGAGATGGAATGGTGTGTTAAAGGAAATAACTGCAGTCCTTGGGTTTCTATTTTTCATATCAACAGTCTTTTTATGCCTTTTCTGTGTTTGGTGATGGTAGAAGGATAAGAGTTTGGAAGACATTTAAAGGGGTCAAATTACTTTTTATCAGCTTTTCCCCATCTGTATAGGCTTTCCTTAGGGAAACACCGTCTTATAGCTGATTTTTTTTTGTCTCGACTCCAATCAGTGGGGATGGGACCTCAAATTCCACAGAAATTTGATAGTGGGGGAGGCAAATGCGTGTGCTGATTTCTGCAACTTTTAAATGGTGCTATGCTTGATAATCTGATCAAGGATAGATGATGTTGGCTGCTTGACTGATCTAGTTCATTCTCAATAAAATCCCTTTTCTATGCTTTGGCTGATAATCCCGGTAGTCTCTCTTATTCTCCTGCAAACTTTATTTGGATAACCAAGGTTCTCAGTAAAGTCAAGATCTTGGATTGGGCCCTTGCCCTTGGATAATTGAAAACAAATGACATGATCCAAAGGAGAAGAGTTGTGTAGTGTTTATCTCTGCAACGGTGTGTGATATGTAAAATGAATGCTCAGAGTGTTGACCATCTTTTCCTTTATTGTCATTTGGTTGTCAAACTCTGGAATATATATGTTGCAGAACTAAAGGAGGAAAGGAGGTAAGGAAAGGAAGGAAAATAGAGAAGAGAGTTGGGAAAAGTAATTTAAATTCTTATTCTATTCAAGACTGAATACCGATGACACTAATAGGCTTTTAATAGTGGCCAAAACAAAATGAGATAAAGTTGGACTGATCCTAAAATGATAATTATTAGAGTAACTCTAAGTTGATCTATTATATGATGAGATAAATTAGAGTCCTCTAATTCTGAGACTAATCAAATAAAACTAAAAAGGATAAAAGTTAAAGATAATAACATAGGTGACAATTTTATTTCACCATCCTGAATTTACGTCTAACGTAAGTTCTCAAGATTGGTCCCCCATCAAGATTATTTAAGCAGCTAAGTTGAGCTGGTCTATGCCAGTCTCTTGCACGGACTTTTTAGCTAAACAATGTCGAGCATTTAGAGAAGGAAAAGGCTGGAATTCGTAGGAAATACGCAGTGATGTCCATTTTATTGGTGGTTTGGAATGAGAGGAACTGTAGAATTTTTGAAGATTACATTGGGGATGAAAGTTGGCCATTATTGGACAGGGTCAGCTTTTGGGCTTCCTTGTGGACTTCTTTTTCCTCTGAAGCAGTATAGAAGGGAGGAGAACGTTATATCTGGTTTTTTTAGTTTGATGACCATTTGTGTAGCTAGTGAGCGGCTGTTGTAAATTTTTTCTCGGTTGTTTTTATTTTTTGGTGGACTGGTTTTGCTACTCTCTGCAGTAGAGGTTTAGTCTTAGCTTTTGTTTTGGTCTTGTCTGCTGGATTTCTTGTTAAACTTCTTGTATTTTCCCTCCTTTTTTGAATATACTTTGAATTTATATCGTTTCTGATAAAACAAAAACCGTATATACAACATATGCTAGATTGGCAAAGGTTACAAAATTTTGGAATGACAATTTTTACTATTTTAACAGTTTGTTACATCAGTTTTTGAAAAAAAAAAAGATAGCCAATTAGAATGATATAATATATTGTAAATTGAAAACATGAGATGATGTTCATTTCAAAGTTTGTAGATAAAACTTTGCTCAGTCTAGGAGTGATATACTGTATATATTTCTTCGGATGCATGCCTAAGCCATGAGTTGGGTGTTGGATGGTTAGGCTTGGAAAAGTAAGCTGGAATGATCTGCAAAAACACCGATAGAATGATATACAAAAACACTGATAATTTGTTTGTCATGTGAAGTTTATAAACACTATTCACGAGGAGAGTGGTTTTGGACCTGTATATACAGGGTTCAAGTGCTTTCTCTAGACATTTTCAAATTTGATGAATTTCAGAGTTGTTGAGTCCTGATTCGGAAGTGCAAATTTTCGTACTTATAAAATATTTCTCATTGTTTTATGTTCTTGAATTCTGTGAAATTTATGCCTGTGTTTGATTGTGTACAGACTATAAGATATTAGGAAGATATTCCAATTCCTATATATACCTTAACAAGCTAATATCTTCTATGTTTAATATTTCAGAAAATAAATGCAATTAATGCTCGATATGAAGAACAACTAGTAGCTCTTAGAGCCAGGCATGCAAGTCATAGAGATGAGTTCCTCCGGAAGGAATCACAGGCACGGCAACAGCATTACCAAAAAGCCATGATGGACCATTACCCGAATAGTGGCACAGGTCCTGGTGATCCTCATGGTTACAGCGGCCCTGCAGCTGCACCAGCTGTTGGAGAAGGATACCGAGTGTATAACTCAGATCATTATGACTCCTATAGAGAGCGAGCTCGTTTTCTTGGGGGCCCAAGGGATCATGGCTTTGAGCCCAGAGGTCAATACCCTGGAGGCCGTGTTTATGATACAGGCTCACGCTACTACTGATTGAATAGGTCAGAGTAATCCATGTCTTTGCTTGAGCTGCTTTTAGTAACAAAGCGCGACTGTAATTTATGCATCTTTGTACTGCTTTGTTTGTAATGGCTTTTGTCTAAGAAATTGAGTAGCTCAGATAAATTACAGAATAGTTTCAGGAATTGTGTTCTGTAGTTTGTTTTTCACCCCCAAAGATGTGCCATTGCACATGTAGTTTATCGATAAATATTTTGATAATTGACAATAAAGTACTAGGAATTGTCCTCCAGTTAGATAATATGGGTCATTTGGGTGGTTTTAACATTGAAACCTATGATACTACCAGTAGGCTGCTCACAAGATTGAATTTGGAAGTCAACTCCACTCTCTCACTCTTGAGACTTGAGAGAGACCCACGGCAAACTTCAAGCTTTAAGAAAAAAAAAAAAATGGAAGATAAGCTGATGTTGGTTTGGTGGTATATCCTTCACACCTATACCAAGAGGTTATGGATTTGAGTCTCTATCCTAGGGGGTGGGGCAGGGGTCTGGAAAGTGGGGATGAGGGACCTTTATCCATTCCTATTCTCTAAATGTGCAACTCTACTCTCTCCTCTTCTCAAAAACCTGAATTATTATTATATTTAATATCATTTGAGCCTATATCTTTTGTTGAAATATTAATTTTTTAAACGAGTTTGCTTTTTTAGCAAAACTTTCCCTGACTTTTGAAAAGTATATCAAATAGGTCCATATGTTAACCAAGTGTCAGTCAAACTTAATATTTATAAGAGTATTTTTGTCTTTGAACCAAGAACTTGCCACGTGTCACAAAAATATAAATAAATTAAAAATCAATAATATTTAACACAAATTTAAATTTTTAATATAAAAAAATGTTTTTTTTTTTTTCAAAAACAAAAACAAAAATCATCATGAACCTTCCATCATCATCATCATCATCTACACACAAATAAATAGAAAAAAATAAATTTAAATAATAAAAAATTAAAAAATTAATTAAAAAAAATCAAAAAATTATTCTAATGGATAGTCCACCAAATCAAAAAAGTTTTAAAAAAAAAATTAACAAAAAAATAGTAATTAAATTTAAAGAATTTTTTTTATTAGGTGGAGATTCAGATTGGATCTACGCTGTCCATCACATGAAATGGGCGGTGGAGATCCAATATGGATCTCCATCTAATAAAAAAAAAAACTTAAAGGAACAGATTCATCTTTTGTTGATCTCCAAAAAAAATCATCTCTCTCTCTCTCTCAAACCTAAAACAAAAAACCAAAATCATTCAAAATCCATCTCTCTCTTTCTCGATCTCTTTCTCTCTTTTCTCAGTCTCTCTCTTTCTCGATCTCTCTCTTTCTCACTCTTTCACCAAATCAAACCCAGTTGTTGGTGTTTATTTTTGTTGGGGTATGAGAGATAGAGAGTTGCAGAAGCAAAAAGCTGGGTTGATCCGGGTTCATTTTGTGTTGATCGTCAATGATTTTGTTTTGATCTGGGTTCATTTTGGTTGGGGTATGGGTTCGATGAAGCTGGGTTAGGCAACGGTGGCGGAGTTGGGTTGGACGGCGATCGGGTTTCAGTGACGAATTAGGGTGATGGCGGTTTGAGCGGCAGTGTGTTTGAGTGGCTAGGGTGGAAATTGCATTGAATCATTTTGATAAGAACCCATTTTACTGCTTTTTCACGTGTCATATTTGTAAAGAAAAGTTTGTTAAAAGTAACTTTCTGAAGAGGAAGCTGGGAACAGAATCCATAATAAAGCTGGTTTCAGTAATTGTAAAGGATCGAAAAATATAATAAACATTTTGTGATTTCTCTTGAAGTTGTCTTTAACGTTGAAAGATAGGGGTTCTTATCATTGGTATTAGAGCACCATTGATCCTCTAAGATGTTCCTTCAATTAATGACTCGAAACAAAGTCCGAACTCGATCAATTGCAATGGAAGCTCGGGTTTCGGCTCTAGAATCTTCTTGTTATGATATTTCGACTGCAATTGCTACTTTACATCACATTGAAGCTCGTTTATCGAGAATTGAGGAAAAATCGGAGTCAGTTGAAAAACGTGTAGAAACCTAGAAATTGGCCGTAATCGATCAGGTCAAAATTCTCGGATTACTGACCAACATGATAACGTTGATGAAGTTTTTCACCGATCAGAAGATAATCAACAAGAATTTCGTGTTCCAATGGTTCGAGTGGATTTCCCCAAATTCTTGGAAGGAGATGATCCTCTAGATTAGGTGTATCGTGCTGAGCAATACTTTGATTACTTCTCAATTGCAAGAGATAAACGAGTAAAAATGGTGTCATTCCATCTAGACCGAGAATTTCTGCAGTGGTATCAATGGGAAGATTGTGCTAAAACTTTACCTGTTTGGGAAGACTTCACAAAAGCTTTTTGCAGGGAATTTAGGTCTCAAGGGTTCGAAGATTATGCAGAATCTTTGTTCAAACTACGTCAGACTAGTTCCTTACGAGATTACGTCTCTGAATTCCGTAGATTAGCAACTCGGATTAAAAATTTGAGTCCAACATTTCGTTTGAGTTGTTTCATAGGGGGTTTAAAAGAGGAGCTTAAGCATGATGTCAAGCTATTAAGGCCTGCCACAGTTCATGATGCAATGAACCTTGCTGTTGAGGTAGATCTCAAATTCCAAAAGTTAAGATCATTTGGATTTAATAGAATGAAAATGTCTACTTTGCCAACTAAAACTGAATTTTCACCAATTAAACCGAATACATAGACAAAAGAGAAGTTTCCCATTAGGAAACTCACACTTAAAGAGATTCAACAAAAAAGAGAAAACAATTTATGCTTTTATTGTGATGATAGATATGTTAGAGGACATAAGCGTCCTAAGAAGCAAATCTTGTTACTGGATATTGGCTATAATAGCTCTGATGAGGATGAGATAGTTCAAGAATTACAAAATAGAGAACAATTTGAGATCACTGCTTGCTGCATTACTACTTGTGCTTTGTTTGGAACTCCATCTGCTGCTATCAAAACTATGAAAGTGAGGGCAGTAATTAAGAATGTTCCTGTTATTGTACTTTTTGATTCTGGCAATTCCCATAATTTTGTTGATCATGCTTCGGTCAAGAAATTAGGACTACCAATGGATGCATCAGTGGTTTATGATGTTATGATTGGCGCTGGGGGACAAATTAAGAGCAAGGGTGGTTGCTCTGCTGTAACCATTAAGTTTGATCAGTATGAATACACTTCTGATATGTTATCATTGCCATTGGGAGGTTAGGATGTTGTGCTAGAGGTGCAATGGTTGAGGACTTTGGGTCCTATATTGTGGGATTTTGAATCTATCCAGTGCCAAACCACAGCCTCTGCAGCAGATATCTAGTCAACAAATGGGAAGATGTTACAAGTCTAAATTAGAGTTCAGCTATGGTGCTTTGTTGTATGCTTTTGACAGTGTGGTAGCCAATAGACTTAACAGATTTACAACAACAAGAATTGAGCAAGTTGCAGGATTCTTTTGCTTTAGTTTTTGGAGTTACTACAGCTCTGCCTCCTAAAAGAGAATTTGACCATAGGATACCTTTGATTGAGGGTAGCAAACCTCCAAGCATTAGACTCTATGCTTATGGTCCTCTTCAAAAAACTAAAATAGAGAAATGTGTACAAGATTTGTTGGATTCTGGTTTCATAAGAAACAGCCACAGCCCTTTCTCTTCACCAGTTTTGTTAGTGAAAAAAATGGATGGAACTTGGAGAATGTGCATGGATTATAGGCAATTAAATGAGCTGACTATAAAGGATAAGTATCCTATACCTCTCATAAATGACTTGTTGGATGAATTACAAAGTGCACAGTTTTTTCCAAGTTGGATCTCAGAAATGGCTACCACCAGATGAGAATGCACCCTGCAGACATTGAAAAAACAACATTTAGAACACTTGAAGGGCATTATGAGTTTTTGGTCATGCCATTTGGCTTGACTAATGCTCCTGCTACTTTTCAAGGGCTGATGAACGCCATTTTTAAAAAGTATTTGGGGCAGTTTGTGTTGGTGTTTTTTGACGATATTTTGGTTTACAGTGTTTCTTGGGCTACTCACATGGAACACTTGAAGCTGGTTTTTGAAATTCTTCTCCAACATCAATTGTTTGTGAAGCTATCCAAGTGTGCCTTTGGAGTTTCCACCATAGAGTACCTATGCCATATTGTTTCCAGGGAGGAGGTGTCTGCTGACCCATCAAAACTGTTGGCTGTATCTGATTGGCCAATTCCAATCTTAGTGAAAAGTTTAAGGGGTTTCTTAGGCCTAACCGGTTATTACAAAAAGTTTATTCCTGATTATGGCAAGCTCAGCCACCTATTGACTCAACTGACCAAGAAGAATGGTTTCAAATGGTCTGCCGTTACCACAGAGGTTTTTCACAAACTTAAGACTGCAATGTTGTCTTCTAGAGTTTTGGTCTTACCAAATTTCATAAAAACTTTCATTATTGAAAGTGACGCCTCTGGTATTGGTATTGGAGCTGTTTTACATCAAGAAAGGAAACCAGTGGCCTTTACCAACAAGGTTTTAGGACTTAGGAATTAGGCTTTGTCTACATACGAAAGGGAGATGATTGCCATTGTACATGCTATCAAGAAATGGCAACACTACCTACAAGGTAGACATTTCATTATCAAGACTAACCATTACAGCCTAAAGTATTTTTTGGACAAAAAAGCTACTACTCCTTTCCAGTAGAAATGGGTGTCCAAACTACTTGGTTTTGATTACGAGATTCTTTATAGGCAGGGTTCTGACAACAAAGCTGCTGATGCCCTTTCCAGGTTCCCTGTATCCACTTGCCATTTAAAAGATAACCATCAGTTAGTAGTTTTAGATGCTGACCAAATATCTCTAAATGAAGTACCTATCATTATGTCAATTACTTATCCATATCATAGCTGGATGGGTGACTTGAAGAGGTATAATGAAGCTGACCCTTGGATCCAGCAGAAGATGAAGGATATGGTTTATGTGGTTAATAGGAATGTCATTGCAACACAAGCCTCTTCAACAGATAATCATCTTCACAAATTTCACATTGACAGTGGGTTGCTTAAGTTCCAGTCCAGAATAGTGCTGGGTCCTAGTTCTGCTTAGATAACAAAAGTTTTTCAAGCTCATCATCCTTCTCCATCTTCTAGTCATACTGGTTTTTTGAAGACTTATCAAAGATTAAAGAAATATTTTTACTGGAATGGGATGAAATATGGTATACAAAAGATGGTCTCAGAGTGCCCCACTTGTCAGGAACACAAGTATGAGACACTCTCTCCTGCAGGTTTGTTGCAACCCCTTCCAATTCCAGAAATCGTTTGGACTGACATATCAATGGCTTCATTAGTGGATTACCTCCTTGCCAAGGTAAATCAGTGATCTTTGTAGTGGTGGACAGATTGAGTAAATATGCTCATTTTATTGGTTTGGCTCATCCTTACACTACTACCATAGTGGCTCAACTTTTTGTGGATAATATATTCAAGCTGCATGGCATGCCTAGTTCCATTGTGTGTGACAAAGATCCCATTTTTATTAGCGATTTTTGGAAGGAATTCTTCAAGTTGCAATCTGTTTCATAACTGATGGTCAAACTGAGGTGGTTAATAGGTGTCTTGAAACCTATTTGAGGTGTTTTACTGCAGCACAACCTAAAAAGTGGGTTAATTGGCTTTCTTGGGTAGAGTTCAGCTACAATACAGCTGTCCATTCTGCTACAAAACTTACCCCTTTTAAAGTTGTTTATGGCCAACATGCCCCTACTATAATTCCTTACGAACCTGGTTATACTAGATTTGCTGCTATTAACAGGAGCTTGGTTGCAAGAGATCAAATTTTCAGTTTGCTTAAATCCAATCTGGTTTTGGCACAGAAAAGAATGAATGTCCAAGCTGACAAACATAGAAGAGAGAATGAATTTCAGATTGGAGACATGGTCTATTTGAAGCTTATTCCTTATAGAGTTCAATATTTGGCTCCACATGCTTTCCATAAATTGTTGCCAAAGTATTATGGTCCATACAAGATCTTGGAAAAATTGGGACCAGTTGCTTATAAACTCCAATTGCCAGAGGGCTGTAAAATCCATCATGTGTTTCATGTCTTATGTTTGAAGAAGCACTTGTGAGATCAAGTTACACCCACTTTGATTTTACCACAGGTAACCAAGGAGGGGCTAGTTGACAAAGAAAAACTAATAGCTATTATTGGGAGGAAAATGGTGAAAAGAGGTGATGTTGTAGGGATTGATGTTTTGGTCCACTGGAAACATCACTCTGAGGAGGATGCCACCTAGGAAAATTACTATGACTTGAAGGCTAGGTTTTTAGATTTGATGGCCAGGTTTGATGTTGCTTTTCATGCTCCATGACTTTTGTTTGGGAAGTTTTCAATTGCTAAATGTTTAGCTAGATGATGTTTTTCTTTGTAAAATAGTTTACTGTCCGTGAACTTGTTTGTCTTAGGGGGGAGTAATTGATAAGAACCCATTTTACTGCTTTTCCACATGTCATATTTGTAAAGAAAAATTTGTTAAAAGTAATTTTCTGAAGAGGAAACTGGGAACAGAATCTATATTAGAGCTGGTTTCAGTAATTGTAAAGGATCGAAGAATATAATAAACATTTTGTGATTTCTCTTGAAGTTGTATTTGAGGTTGAAAAATAGGGGTTCTTATCACATTTTACAAGGGTGGAAATTGTTTGATATTTAGTTGTTTACTTACAACTTGTTGATAATTGCTACATTCAAGAATTGATTTCTGGTAAACTCTTGTTTCTGTGTTTCAGAATTTGCTAACCATGGCTTTTTTTAAACCAATTTCCCCCCAGAATTTACATAATTTATTTCATATTTTTATTTATTTGGGATAAATCATCTTGAGTGTCTATTAAATCTGTTATGAGAAGAGTGTATTTATTTCTTATTAACATTCCATTTTTTATTTTTGTTATGATAGTTTTTGATGGTTATATGTTGTGAATATCTAATTTAGACTAGAAGATATCTTGAATGTACCGCTGGTTGATGCAATGATGCTCGAGATGTTTTTTATTTTTGACTATTCTTTTACTTTTGATCAATTTACTTGTTGCCTTAAGATTCAATATTTTTCTTTTACTTTTATTTTTATTTTACTTGTTGCCTTAAAATTAATATATAATTATAAACAAAATTAAGAAAATAAATATTTTCTTTTTATTAATTTTTTTAAAGTTGTTTTTATTATTTAATTTAATTTAATTTATTTATTTAATTTAATTTAATATATATATTATTAGAGTTTTTATTATATATATATATATATATATATATATATAATTTATTAATTTTGTTTTTAATTAGAGTTTTTAAAATTTGTGTTAATATTAAAGCTTTATCTATATTTTATTTTTAATTTCTATATAAGGATTTTTTTTATAACAATTTTATTTAATTTTAATTTTAATTTTTTAATTTCAAACTTGGGTGACATGTATTACATTCTTATTAGATTAAAAATTAAAGTTAAATTGTTAAATTTTAAATGTTAGAGGGTAAAACAATATTTTCAGCCATTAATAAGGCATACAGGGGCAAAATAGATATTATACCAATTCTATGACGTTTGACCGTTAAAAAAAAGTCATAAGGACCTATTTGATATACTTTTCAAAAGTAAAGGAAAGTTTTGCTAAAAAAACAAACTCATTTAAAAAATTGATCTTTCAGTTAAAGATAGAGACTCGAACGATATTAACTCTTTTATTTTGTATTTGTAATGGAATGTTTTATTTTATTTTTTTATTTTATTTTATTTTATTTTTAATTTAATTTGAAAATTTTAGTCAAATGGAGAAATGGAGGAATGGGGGAAACGGGAAAATGGGGAAAACGAAAAAAAATGGGGAATTAGGGATGGTGATGGATATAAGTCCTCCAAAATTCCCCATCCTCATTTTTCCCAAATTGGGTTTGGGGGGGATCGGGAAGGTGGGGATGGAGGGACCTTTATCCATTCCTATTCCCTAGAGGTAATGCTGGCAAGATTCCGGTTCGGTTCCGATTCTAGAGGAACCAGCGGTTTTGAACCGGAAATTATTTTATTTTATTTTTTAATTTAAAAAAAAAAACTTCTAAATTGTAAACTACTAAACTTGTAATAATGTAATTTTAAATAATAAAATAAAATAAAATATATAAATGACAATTTACAAAATAAACAAATAACAAAATACAAAATACAAAAGGAAATTAAAATAAAATAAACAAAATGTCAAATTACAAATTACATATTACATTTCATTGGATATTTAAGAATTAGGTCATCCGAAGTTCGAAAATAACATAAAAAAAATAAATGATAAACTACAAAATTAAATTAAATTAAAATAAAACAAAAAAAAATGTAAAATTATTAGCCTTGCACTTAATTTTCACTACAATTAAGTTGTCTACGTATCCTCTTGAGGGGTTTAGAGGAATCAAAGGCCACGTAGTTCTCTTACCTTTTATTGCAGATTTGTTGATGACATGGACTTGTGATGACATGAATACGTGATCCACATCTTCTATTTCAGGCCAGTTGCACTTGTCTCTCCACTTTCTTGTTCGTCATCTTTGAAGAAATCGTATGTTATGTCATGTTCGATTTCTTGTTGTCTATATTGAGCCTTTGTCCAATCATCCACACAAACCTATATCTGGAGTGCTTTCGGAGTCAAGCATGAACGCCTTTCATCCAAGATATCCCCCCCGGCGCTGAACTCTTGTTCCACCGCCACTGTAGAAACTGGTGTTGAAAAAATATTTTTGGCTATGATAGCCATGATGGGATAGTACTTTGCGTACTCTTTCCAATATTGTAATATATCAAATTGTCTGTCTGACGTGGATTCTATAAACTCATAAGAATCATTTAGATAAGATTCAAGCTCAGAAAACTTGTCAATGCTTGATGAAGAAGAAGATCTAGGTTTTTTTTTTTTTTTTGTTTTTTTTTGATAATAGAGTATATCCTAAATTCAAAAATCCGGAGGATGATGATGTGGGCTGTGCAGTTTGTGTTCGTGTAACATCTAAGTTGAGTGAGGGTCCATAAACTAAAAGATATTCATCATATAAAGAATACAATAATTTCTTAATTCTATTATAACATGCATTAACATCATATTCTATGTTTAAACATTTGATGTCATAATAACCATTGAGATAATAACAAAATTTTTGTAATTTACAACGTGGATCAAAAATCATGGCAATTAAATAAATATCTGGCAATTCATGATAATAATGTAACCATTTTTCCTTCGTAGCATTAACGGCTTCCCCTATTTCTATGTCGGATTTACAATAAGCAAATGCACCATCAATATTTAGACTTTCAATAATAAATAAATGAGTTGTAGGATAATAAACACCAGATAAATTTGTTGTAGCAGTATGAAAAACTTTTAACAAATTGAAAACGTTGTAACAAGCATCCCAATGAGATTTATAAAGTTGAATGTCAATAACATGAAATTGAATAGAAGAAACTAATAGATCTCTATACTCGTAACTTTGAGCAAACAATTTATAAGTAGAATTCCAACGTGTTGGAACATCACGAGGAAATCTAACGGCACGTCTACCATTTTGTTTACAATATTTTACCCATGCATTCATTACAGAAGAATGTTTCCATAAAAATTGAAGGGCTTGTTTAATAGGTAGAATAAAATGATCAAGCGTTTCTAATCCTTTTTGAACACATAAATTTAAAACATGGCATGCACATCTTTGATGAAAAAATACACCACCAACAAATGGTTTGCATAAATTAATTAAAGATGGAATAGCAGCAGTATTGCTAGAAGCATTATCAAAACCAATTGCAAAAATTTTGTTCTCAATTTTATACTCTGAAAAAATAATTCTAAGCATTCTAACAATATTTTGAGCAGTATGTGAATCATCAAAAACTCTAAATGCAAGAATTCTTTTTTGGATATTCCATGCATCATCCATAAAATGGCAAGTGACACCCAAGTATGAATGTGATCGCTAATGGTCAGTCCATATGTCGGTACATACGGAAACACGACTATTATATTTTTCAAAAAAATCTCTCTAACTCTTTTTTTTTTCTTTTACATAAATCTTTTCAAGTGTATATACAAGAGTGGATCTAGGAACACGACATGCAGCAGGGCTTAATGCTCGTCGACAATAATTAATAAAACCAACCTTTTTCACCAAAACCGAATGATAAGTGTTCTACTGCTACCATTCTAGCTAATTCTTCCCTATTTTGTTCATCAGTATAACGAAATAATTGTTGGTTAGGAGTAGCGTACCTGGGAATGGGAATTTGTGTTTGTGACCTCGATCTGGTCTCTGCTTCTGGATGTTTGGAATATGCTTCCGATAAGTGTCATATCCTCCGGATTTGGACCACTTATATACTTTATTGCAATAATTGCAAGCCGCTACATAGCTTCCATCTTCTTGCCTAACTTTCTTCATATGTTTGACGAATATATCATATTTGCTCTGCTTCGGATCCGGTTCGTCCTCATCTGCTTCCGGTGGATCAAAATAATAATCCGGAGGTGTATCAATACCAGGCATATTTTTTGAATGACTTGTCAAATTAAGGCTGGGGGGGGGGGGGGTGGCATTATGATCGGGTTCTGAAATTATTAAAGGGGGAGTAGGAATATTTAGGCCTAGGTCTTCAGCATAGGCCTGGCGTTGCAGATAATCGTGATAGATGGTGTCGTTATGACCGAGATTATCGACCATCTGACCCTTACCTTTCATCGAAATCGAACGCCTAGGATCGTCACGGCTGTGACCCCTTCCATTTCCACCACTTGCCATTGGATTGGACGGAATAAATTTAGGATTAGAGAAATACTGAAAATCTGAAATAGATAATTGAAAACTTAGAACTTAGAAGAATAATACTATAAAGCATAGATCTATATTCTATAATAATATAATACTATAATAGTAGAATAGTAGATTAGTAGTAACTAGTAAGTACTAAGAACTATTATAGTAAGTACTAAGTAGTAACTAGAAATAAGATAAATTGCAAATAAATGAAATTGGAAACTTAGTATTTAGTAAATACTAAATAGTAATTGGTTATTCGGAAATTAAATAAATTATAAATAAGATAAATTGTAAATAAAATTAATTGCAAATAAAATATATTGGAAATAAAATTAATTGCAAATAAAATTAATTGGAAATAAAATTTATTGGAAATAAAATATATTGGAAATAAAATATATTGGAAATAAAATTAATTGGAAATAAAATTAATTGCAAATAAAATATATTGGAAATAAAATATATTGTAAACAAAATTAATTGGAAATAAAATTAATTGCAAATAAAATTAATTGGAAATAAAATTAATTGCAAATAAATGATAAATTGCAAAATTAAATAAATAATAAAAACCTTGGAAACTTGGAATCTTCAGTCTTGGAGTCTTGGAGAGTTGGAGAGTGTTGGAGACTTGAGAGTTGAGTATTGAAACAATGAAACTTGAAATAAAAATTAGAAATTTAGAATTAGAGATTTAGAGAATTGAGAATAGAGAGAATTGAGATTTGAGAGAAATAGAGAATGAGAGGAAAATAAGAAATTAGTGTGAGATTGTGAGAAAAAATGAAAGGGGAGAGAAGGGGTATTTATAGAAAAAAAAAAAATTTTAAAAGGGTTAACCGTTGAAACCAACGGTCTGCTGACGTCAGTGTGACGTTGGGCCCAAGCATGCTGGGTCGGTGCTGTTGGGCCCAACGTCACGTGACGTCGGCATGAGGCCCTCAACCGCCGAAAAAAAAAAAAAAAAAACCGGCCGGTTTGAACCGAACCGGAACCGCCGGTTCGTTCACGGTTCGAACCGGTCGATTTGTTAAATGTTCGAACCAGAACCGGAACCGAAAAAATCGGTTCCGGTTCAGGTTTTTCCGGTTCCGGTTCCACGGTTGGAACTGGACCCTTGCCAGGTCTACCTAGAGGTGGCAAGTTTTCGATTCCGGTTCTGGTTTCGGTTCCCGGTTTGGGTGGAACCGAAACCGGAACCAGTCTATGCGGCTCTGGTTTCGGTTTCGACTCTGGTTTCGGTTTCGGTTTCGGTTTCGGTTTCGGTTTCGGTTTTAGTTTTTTCCAAACTAGCGGTTCTGAACCTTTTTTTAAAAAAATTAATTAATTTATTTGAAATTGAAAAAAAGAAATACTTCTAAGTTGTAATAATGTAATTTAAAATAAAATAAAATATATAAATTACAAATTACAAAATAAAATAAAATTCATTGGGTTGGGAGTTAGGTGATTGCATTGGGTGTGGGTCACCCAAAATAAACAAATGATAAAATACAAATTACAAAAGGAAATTAAAATAAAAGTAAACAAAATGTCAAATTACAAATTACATTTCATTGGATATTTGGGAATTGGGTCACCCGAAATTCGAAAATAACATAAAATAAATAAATGACAAATTACAAAATTAAATTAAAATAATACTAAAAAAATGTAAAGTTATTAGCCTTGCACTTAATTTCTACCACAATTAAGTTGTCTACGTATCCTCTTGGGGGGTTTAGAGGAATCAAAGGCCACGTAGTTCTCTTACCTTTTGTTGTATGTTTGTTGATGGCATGGACTTGTGATGACGTGATCCACATCTTCTATTCCGGGCCCGTTGTACTTGTTGCTCCACTTTCATGTTCGTCATCTTTAAAGAAATCGTATGTTACCTCATGTTCGATTTCTTGTTGTCTATATTGAGCATTTGTCTAATCATCCACATAAACCTGTATCTGGAGTGCTTTCGGGGAAGTGGGGGGGGGGGGGGGGGGGGGGGGGGGGACCTTTATCCATTCCTATTCTCTAGAGGTGGCAAGGTTTCGGTTTCGGTTCCCGGTTTGGGTGGAACCGGAACCGGAACCGGCCTATGCGGGCTCTGGTTTCGGTTTTGGTTTTTTCCAAACCAGCGGTTTGAACCTTTTTTTTTTTAATTAATTAATTAATTTGAAACCGAACCTTTCGGGGAAGTGGGGATTGGGGGGGGGGGGGGGGGGGGACCTCTATCCATTCCTATTCCCTAGAGGTGGCAAGGTTTCGGTTTCGGTTCCCGGTTTGGGTGGAACCGGAACCGGCCTATGCGGGCTCTGGTTTCGGTTTTGGTTTTTTCCAAACCGGCGGTCTGAACCTTTTTTTTTTAATTAATTAATTTATTTGAAACCGAACCTTTCGGGGAAGTGGGGATTGGGGGGGGGGGGGAGGGGGGGGCCTTTATCCAGTCCTATTCCCTAGAGGTGGCAAGGTTTCGGTTCCGGTTTCGGTTTCAGTTCCCGGTTTGGGTTTGGGTTTGAGTTTGGGTTTTGGTTTTTTCCAAACCAGCGGTTCTGAACCTTTTTTTTTTATAATTAATTAATTTATTTGAAATTAAAAAAAAGAAATACTTCTAAGTTGTAATAATGTAATTTAAAATAAAATAAAATTCATTGGGTTGGGAGTTAGGTGATTGCATTGGGTGTGGGTCACCAAAAAATAAACAAATGACAAAATACAAATTACAAAAGAAAATTAAAATAAAAGTAAACAAAATGTCAAATTACAAATTACATTTCATTGGATATTTGGAAATTGCGTTACCCGAAATTCGAAAATAACATAAAATAAATAAATGACAAATTACAAAATTAAATTAAAATAAAACTAAAAAAATGTAAAGTTATTAGTCTTGCACTTAATTTTTACCACAATTAAGTTGTCTACGTATCCTCTTGGGGGGTTTAGAGGAATCAAAAGCCACGTAGTTCTCTTACATTTTTTTGTATGTTTGTTGATGTCGTGGACTTGTGATAACGTGATCCACATCTTCTATTCCGGACCCGTTGTACTTGTTGCTCCACTTTCATGTTCGTCATCTTTAAAGAAATCGTATGTCACCTCATGTTCGATTTCTTGTTGTCTATATTGAGCTTTTGTCCAATCATCCACACAAACCTGTATCTGGAGTGCTTTCGAAGTCAAGCACGAACGCCTTTCATCTAGGATATTCCTCCCGGCATTGAACTCTTGTTCGACCGCCACTATAGAAACTGGTGTTGAACAAATATTTTTGGCTATCATAGCCATGATTGGATAGTGCTTTCCGTACTCTTTCCAATATTGTAATATATCAAATTTTCTCTATGGCGTATCTTCTATAAACTCATAAGAAGCATTTAGATAAGATTCAAGTTTAGAATACTTGTCAGTGCTTGATAAAGAAAAATATCTAGGTTTTTTGGTTTTTTTTGATAATAGACTATACCCTAAATTCAAAAATTCGGAGGATGATGATGTGGGCTGTGCAGTTTGTGTTCGTATAACATCTAAGTTCAATAAGAATCCATAAACTAAAAGATATTCATCATATAAAGAATACAATAATTTCTTAATTCTATCATCACATGCATCAACATTATATTTTATTTTTAAACCTTGGGGGCAATAATAACCATTAAGATAATAATAAAAATGTTCTAATTTACAACGTGGATCAAAAGCCATGGCGATCAAACACTATGACAATCAAATAAATATCTAGCAACTCCTGATAATAACGTAACCATTTTTCCTTCATAGCATTAACGATTTCCCCTATTTCTATGTTGGACTCACAACAAGCAAATGCACCAGCAATATTTACACTTTCAATAATAAATAAATAAGTTGTAGGATAATAAACACCAGATAAATTTGTTGTAGCAGTATAAAAGACTTTTAACAAATTGAAAACGTTGTAACAAGCATCCCAATGAGTTTTATAAAGTTCAATGTTGATAACTTGAAATTGAATAAAAGAAACTAATAAATCTCTATACCCGTAACTTTGAGCAAGCAATTTATAAGTAGAATTCCAACGTGTTGGAACATCACGAGCAAATCTAACGGGACGTCTATCATTTTGTTTACAATATTTTACCCATGCATTCATTATAGAAAAATGTTTCCATAAAAACTGAAGGGCTGTTTTAATAGGTAGAATAAAATGATCAAAAGTTTCTAAACCTTTTTGAACACATAAATTTAAAACATGACATGCACATCTTTGATGAAAAAATGTATCACCAACAAATGGTTTGCATAAATCAATTAAAGATGGAATAACAGCAGTATTGCTAGAAGCATTATAAAAACCAATTGCAAAAAATTTGGTCTCAATTTTATACTCTAAAAAATAATTCTAAACATTATAAAAATATTCTGAGCAGTGTATGAATCATCAAAAACTCTAGATGCCAGAATTCTTTTTTGGATATTCCATGCATCATCCATAAAATGACAAGTGACACCCAATTATGAATGTGATCGCCAATGGTCACTCCATATGTCGGCACATACAGAAACACAACCGTTATATTTTTCAAAAAAAATTTCTAACTTATTTTTTTCATTTACATAAATCTTTTCAAGTGTAAATACAAGTGTGGATCTAGGAACATGGCATGCAACATGGTTTAATGCTCGTCGACAATAATTATTAATACCAACCCTTTCACCAAAACCGAATGATAAGTGTTCTACTGCTACCATTCTAGCTAATTCTTCCCTATTTTGTTCATTAGTATAATGAAATAATTGTTCGTTAGGAGTAGCGTACCTGGGAATTTGTGTTTGTGACCTCGATCTGGTCTCTGTTTCTGGATGTTTGGCTTGAATATGTTTCCAATAAGTGCCATATCCTCCGGATTTGGACCACTTATATATTTTTTAGCAATAATTGCAAGCTGCTACATAGCTTCCATCTTCTTGCCTAACTTTTTTTATATGTTTAACGAATAGATTAGATTTGCTCTGCTTCAGATCCGGTTTCCTCATCTGCTTCCGATTGATCAAAATCATAATCTGGAGGTATATCAATATCAGACATATTTTCTGACTGACTTGTCAAATTAGGGTCGGAGGGGTGGCATTAGAATCGGGTTCTGAAATTGTTAAAGGGGGAGTAGGAATGTTTAGGCCTAGGTCTTCAACATAGGCCCGGCGTTGCAGATAATCGTGATAGGTGGTGTCGTTATGACCGAGATTATCGACCATTTGACCCTAACCTTTCATCAAAATCGAACACCTATGACCATCACGATCGTGACCCCTTCCATTTCCACCACTTGTCATTGGACGGAATAAATTTGGGAGAGAAATAGATAATTGAAAACTTAGAAGAATAATACTATAATACTATAATACTATAATAGTAGTAAGTAGCCTAGTAAGTAGCAAGTAGTAAGTAGTAAGTAGTAAACTAGTATTTGCAAGTAAAATAAATTGCAAATAAATGAAATTGGAAACTTAGTAATTGGTTATTTGAAAAATAAATAAATTAGAAATAAGATAAATTGCAAATCAAATTAATTGGAAATAAAATATATTGGAATTTTGGAAATAAAATTAATTGCAAATAAAATATATTGGAAATAAAATTAATTGCAAATAAAAAAAATTACAAAATGAAATAAATAATAAAAACCTGGAGACTTGGAGTCTTGGAGAGTGTTGGAGACTTGAGACTTGAAAGACAAATGAGAAATTTAGAATTAAAGATTTAGAGAATAGAGAGAATTGAGAGAATGAGAGGAAAATAGGAAATTGGTGTGAGGAAAAATGAAGGGGGGGTTGTGGGGGTGTTATTTATAGATAAGAAAAAAGGAAAAAAAAAAAAACTTTTTTTTTAAGGGGTAGCCAACGTCAGCATGCCGTTGGGCCTCCAACGGAAAAAAAAAAATGGAATCGCTGGTTTGAACCTAACCGGAACCGTCGGTTCCAGTCCGGTTCCAACCGGCTAGTTCCCCAAACCTTGGAACTGAAATCGGAACTGAAATTGGAACCGGCCTCCTCAGGTTCAGGTTTCGGTTCCGATTCCGGTTCTGGTTTCGGTTCTGATTCCGATTCTGGTTCTGATTCTGGTTCTGGTTCTGGTTCTGGTGCTTAAACCGAAACCGAAACCGAAAAACCGGTTTTGATTTCGGTTTTTTGTTTCCGGTTCCACTGTTGGAATCAGAACCTTGCCAGGTCTACTATTCCTCAAATGCGCATCTCTACTCTCTTCTCTCCTTAAAAACCTGAATCATTATAATATTTTAAAATTAAAAATTTTAAAAAATAAAATAAAAATGGACAGGATTATATACCTTTAAGAACCGAAACCGAAAAACCGGTTTTGATTTCGGTTTTTTGTTTCCGGTTCCACTGTTGGAATCAGAACCTTGCCAGGTCTACTATTCCTCAAATGCGCATCTCTACTCTCTTCTCTTCTTAAAAATCTGAATCATTATAATATTTTAAAATTAAAAATTTAAAAAAATAAAATAAAAATGGACAGGATTATATAACTTTAAGATACGTGTTCAATACCGGATCTCCTTCAACGTGGGTTGGCTAAGATATTTGGTGGGTAAAGATTTCTTTGTGTTCGAATCTTTTAGCGAGAGGTAAGAGAGAGAATATGTTTTTATTGTTGAATAGAGAGAAATCTATGCCTGGCAAAAGAGAATGAGAATCTCTCAGGTAAGTCCGGACAAGGGAAGGGTATTATCGATAGTTTAGAATAGTGGTTTGACAACTATAGAACAAATTTTTGAAAGTGGATAAAAATAACAATATTTTTTTTATAGATATTTGCAAGTAATTTCTCTCTTTCAATTTATATTGATTTCTCTTGTTTTAGTTATGGGTAATTTGTTTTTTCCATAAAACTAATTGGTCTGAATCATAATTATTAAGTTATTTTGTTTGTTTGTTTATTTTTTATTTATTTATTTTTACATGGTCAAACAACTTTAAAATACCAAAAAACAACTTAAAATAAAAAGTTAAAAATCCTGACTTTTCACTTAATTGTAAATCATTGAATTGCATTAAATGCAATTCAAAATCTTTTCTTCCGATACTATCATTCATATATAACATATCTCCAATTTCATCATTATTAAATATTATATAGAAATCTTTATTTTAATATATTGCTTATTTTAAATAGCTTTAAAAATAAAAAAGAACCCTAATTACTTCTCATATTGGTGTTTAATATCAATACTTTATTATGATATTATGGTGATGTATTTATATATTATTATTATTTTAGAGTGTTTTGATTGAGTTTTTCTACTGCTCCTTTTATTTTTTGAAAAAAAAAAAAACCTTTTCTTTTCTTGGTAAAAATAAAGTTTGTTTGTAATCGAAGAAAAAGATCATGATCATATATGTTCATATATAATTATTATTTTTGGACTGTTTTTATACTATATTATATGTATAATTGTTTAATATGGGTATAGATGTAAAATTATTTCTTTTCAGACAATTTTATTTTCAAAAAACAAACATGTTGACAGTACATTCAGATGTAAGAAGAAAAACAAATAAACATTTCATTCAGATTCAGATTTCAATCACTATTCAGTATTCAGTAAAATTCAGAACTATTCAATCTTCACACAAAAAAACAAACGACCCATTAGTGTGTCAAATTTCACTCCCATGACCCATCACATTTTAAACCCTATTTATATTCATTTGCGACAACACGTGACATGCACCATGCATGCTTCTTCTCGTTGCTTGACTCCCATTTCATATTATTCTTGCAAAAAGTCTAATAATGAAATTACTTTAAAAGGTTCTTAATTTTTCTTTTTTGCTTTCCTTTTAATCAGTTTCTTTATTTAGTTGTTAACCACAAAAAAGAAAGAGATGATGAGGTTGGCAATCGAACCAAATTGGGATTATTAAATTTGAATTTTTTGGATATTTGAATTTGAACATAATTGGATTAGACATTAAAAAAAAAAAAAATTGTTTACCAATTTGAAATTTCAAATTGGATTGGAGTATTTTCCTTAATTGTCGGTCCTTTGTTAAGTACTATTTTGTTGTCCCCTTTGGTCAAGTATTTGTTTTTGAGGCTGAGCTTCTCGCGGCTTCCATGGCAATAAACTTTGTTTGGAAATTTGGTTGGCGTCGAATATGGCTGCAGAGTGATTCTTCCTATGTGGTTCGGTTGCTCTCTTCTCGTTCCGATATCGTTCCGATATCGTTCCTTGACATGTGCGGCAGGCTTGGCAGAGGTGCATTTTTCAGATCTCCAATATAGAGTTTCATGTGTCACATATTTATAGGGAGGGTAACCAGGTGGCAAACGCTTTTTTGCAAACATGCTTTAAAGTTGGAGGTTGACTCTTGGTGGTTCTCCACCTCTCTTTTCTATTCTTCGCTGGTGGAAAATGACTGCGTGGGCCAGGAATTGTTTCATTTTTCTTGATGTTTTTTTTGTATCCTGAGTGTTGATGTGTAAAATCGTGTTATAAAACTAAACTCGCAAGTGCACAAATCGTGAGATAAGTACATCGGCAAGTAGAGATCGTTCTCATGAAGAATAGTGATCTATCAATTATAATTAATTCTAACTAGAATTAAGAAAAAGTAACCAAATTTGAGAGAGTTTAAGATTGAATTAAAACTAAATTAATCTACGAAAGCAATTTAAAGAGAATTGGTTTATGATTAAGAGATGAGAGAACTAGGTCATCAATGCTCCCTATCTATGTTTACTCAATGTTTCGAATTGACTTTGATAACAAAATATTGTTCAAGTTAAGGGTTCGTTCTTATCTTAAATATGATTGTTACCATATGATCCTAAGATGAATCAAGTGTCCTCAATCATAATTTACCCATAAACTACAACAGAGAACCCATTGAGTGCAAAAACTAATGAACCCAAACCTACTTGCATAAATCAATGGTAATATCAGTTTTATCCATTCAATTGAATATTAATTAAGGTTAGATTTAGATCAACACTCCAAAATTAATTGTTAAATTATCCAAACCCTAAATTTATGTCAGTGTATGATCATGTATTAACACAAATAAAGAATTAAAACATAGAATGCATTAAATGAATCAAAACTTAAATTAATGAAAATATAGTCAATTCTAACACCAGGCATTCATAGAGGTACACATTAATTCCTTGTATGGATTTAGTTACACATCATGGAAAAAGAAAAGAAAAGAGATTTGAGTAGAGAAAACTTGTTCTTTTTCTTTTTCTTCTTCTTCTTCTTCTATAATGGATGGATGAGTCGTGAGGTGATGTGTGGTGATGGAGTGATAGGGGACAGCCCTCTTGGTGGCTTGGGACCTTCATTGGCTAGTATCTCTTAAAATTAGGGTTCAAAGGGGTTTAAATAGACCTTAGATGCTAAGTTAATTCTTTAACCAATAAGAAAATTGACTCCTTTGAGAATTCTTGCCTTTTTTGAAATTCTATTTCTTTCATAATCCATTAATATTGATTGCTTATTAAGGAGAATGTCAGAGAAAACGAGGTAGAAGTCCAGTTGACAAAGAAAACAAACGGTTAAAGAGGTGACTTTTTTTTGTTGAATTTACCATTATCCCCTCTCTACAAATGCTTAAAAATGGAGCATTTGTGGTGACAATGCATGTGGTTGAAATTTGATGGTGGGTTAGGTTTTTGAGGAACAAAGTCTCGGCATAACAAGCAAGAGAGAGGAAAAAGGCCTATTTGACTGAATTGGAGACAAGAGTTAAAGAGTTGGAGAAGAAAAACTTTAAGCTTGAAGAGAGACTCTTCACGTTGCAGAATGAGAATTAGATGCTTAGACATGTATGTTGTTTATCTGTTTTCTTCCACATCCTCCTCGGTTTTCTCTATATTTTGCATGGGTTTTTTTTGGTCGTTTTCTCTGATCTTCTACCTTGCCCTCTTCTGATTATGGACTCTTGGAAGGGTTGGTAAGTTTCTTGCCCTTGCCAACATGTTGTAAGTCTGTTGGTTCAGGTTCCCATTCGGATCGCTCGAAATTTCATCTAAACCAAACACCAAGATCCTAGCTTCTCCACAGGCATGAGTGATAAGGCAAGGGAATGGAATGACTCCTACAATCGCCCTCTTTACTTGGTGAATGGCTTTGTGGATGATATGCCCGACATTGAACCAGAGGTAGTTGTTGATATAGTGAAGTGCTTTGACAGTGTCGAAGGCATTGACAGTGTGGTGAGTGGATGACGCCAAATTATGGGAAGCGAATACACTTCAAATGGCGGGATCTAACTTTAGGTTAGCTTGGACTATGGGGTTTTCATGTGTCCACACCCGATTGTCATCCATCTTCAAATTGCTTGCACACGTCCCACTATATTGGTCCAGGTTGTCGATCTTTGGGAAGCCACAAAGCATGCCCCCTTTAATCACTAAGTTGAACCTCTGGTTGATGTCTTCTGGACTTAGGTACACTCTCTTGCCTCTGACCCACATTGGCATATCCAACAAAAAGTCTCCCGGATGCATGGTGTATAAAACTCTCTAACGACATTTTTATTGATGAGGTTGGGCATCGCCCCGTCTAAGGTTCACCACCTGCCTTGGAATGTTGGTGAGAATATCAGGACATCAGCCGCATTACATCTTCCCTCATCAACACTCAAAAGTCATTGGAGTAAATAAAGGGAAATATAAAGAAGACTTTAGAAGTTAAGGTAGCGCCTGCATCGATCCCACTTAACCTAAACGACATTTTTTTTTTGTTAATAAATATCAAACATTCAAACCAGCAAACCCATATCAGTCGCCCATTTCGTCGTCCAAAGCCGTCGTCGCCGTATTAGAGACCCTCCTACTTGCCTTCGCCACCTAAATCACCTGTAAGAAAATGTTTCTGCTTCTCTGTTGTACTTTTTGATTTTTAGGGTTTTTTTTTTTTTTTTGACAAAAGCTTAAATTCTACACTAGAAAATCTATAGAAAAGAATTGGCACGTACCACCTAAATTGTTCATGAGTATAAAGCATAGAAATTTTGGACGAAGAGAATTTGGGTCAATCAGTTGTTGAAGTAGAAAAACGAAATCGAAAGAATGGTTTAGAGCCCAACATTAGCCAATTCCGTAGTAGCTAAATGACCAAATATAACTTTCATATCCGCAAGACAATGTAATAATCGGGAGTTGCAAATCCGAAAAGATTGAGAAACATGCTTGGCTTGATTTAAGTACAATCATTGAGGTAATTTTCTTTTAAGGGAAACTAAATGAGCCTTTAAATCAAAAATTTATAAGAATCTCAAAACATGAACCTTAATGATCAAGAGAAAGATTATCAAAAGCTTACCAAGTTATTCAATACTTTTCTATCCATTCCTTTGAGCGAATCAAGATATTGTAACTTTTTATACTTTTTATTAATAACTGCCAAACACCAATGTATCTTCGGGTGGATAGGTACAACTATCTGAACCAAAAGATGAGCCAATTTAAAGATAATTGAAAATTAAATCAAGCTAAAAGTATAATGACAAGAAAAATAAGGTGAACAAAAACTCTACTTTGGCACAGTCAAAGAGAATGTATCCCAACTTCTTCATGGTTATCTATCTCTTCACGGAATTAAAATCATAGTCTTTATTCCCACTGGCTAACTAAACATTAATATCAAATAAAAAGACAAATGCATTAATACTAACACCAGAAAGAGTACGGATATTACCACCCATAAATATGATCAATTGTTTTCCATATCCTTCGACATGAGCTAAGAAGATTAGTGACCTTTTTCTTTTCGAAAGCCATGAGCATGAAGATAAAACAAGGGGCATTCATATTAGCAAATTTCAAGAATTTCAATTGGACTTGAATGATGACAAAGTGATACATATGATTAGCAAGTGTTAGTTTTTTACCAAATCAAAAATTCCGGTTGAGGAAAAGATCAAGAATATAGATCAAAAGGTTTCATTGCACTGAACTGATGCAATCTATAATCAATTATATGAAATGTATGTTTATAACTCTAGGATTCAAGTAAAATTATATTATACTTAATATTTTTATTATTATTAAGCTTTGTTTGATGTTGTCTATATTACTAAATGAAGACTCTAGAGCAGATAGATGGAGTACATATGTGGTTCAAAATCGCTCTTTAGACAACCGCATCTCCGAAACAAAGTTGATGAAGCAAAAAGAGTAGGCATCCGTCGCATTACATCTTCCCGCATCAGCACTCAAAAGTCACTGGAGTAAATAGCGAAAAATATAAAGCCGGCTGTAAACGTTAAGGTAGTGCCCGCATAGACCCCATTTAACTCAAACGACGCCGTTATTTTTTGTTAATAAATATCAAACATTCAAACCTGCAAACCCATATAAGTTGCTTATCTCATTGTCCAAAGCCGTTGTTGCCACACCTGAGACCCTTCTGCTTGCCTTCGCCACCGTAAATCACCTATAAGGAAATGTTTCTACTTTGATGTTGCGCTTTTTTATTTTAGGGTTTTTTTTTAGAACAAATTGAAATGTTGTGGTTTTGATTATTTGGTCTAAAATCCAAATTCTCTCTTTGAAAGAAACAATCTAGGTTTTGTTTCTGTTTCTATATTTGAACTCAAACCTCATTGGAGGTGGGTGCAATGTAGGGCATGTAACATGCAATTGAATTGTATTTTCATTTTTTTCCCTTTAAAATTGCTTATTTAATACTTGAGATCATTGCATGGAGATGTTAAAGTAGTTTTGTGGTGTTTGTTTTCTCAACTCGATTTTTAAGAGCTGGAGAATTTAACTGTGCTTGAGCAATCTTTGAATTATAGACTTTAGCTTCTTTTGAGAAGGTTTTGGTGGTTGTCACATATTATTCTTCAAAATTCAAGGTTTTACATGTGTGAATTAAAAAAAATCGTTGAGCTTTCTTTAAAGTTCTCTTTAGTTGGAATGTTGTATAGGACAATATGGTTTTATAAAGCAACCTTTAGGCAAAAGCTTAAATTCCGCACTAGAAAATCTATAGAAAGGAACAAACACTTACCGTCCAAATTGTTCATGAGTATAAAGCATAGTTTACACTGGTCTGATGCTATTGTCGAGAATAACCCATTACATTATGTTCAATATTTTGTGTGGCCCAAAGCTAAAGGATTGAGCTTTAGGCAAATATATATATACCGCACAAGACAAGGATGAAGATATGCATTTGGTGTTGTAATTATAGGTTCTTCTAAACAACAGCACCAGACTAGTGTACACTATCCTCAGTACTTATGCATATTATGTTTCTATTTCAATACAAGAGTACAAGAGGCATGTCTTCATCCTTTCATACTAAGAGGGGTGTATTGAATTAGAATTTTCGAGGACATTTAAAGATTTTATAAATCCGAGTGTATTCAATTCGGACATTTAAAGATTTTAAAAAAGTCTATATTAATCCATTGGTATTCAATTCAGATTTCTATGGACTTTTAAAGAGTCATTCCAAATCTGGGTGTATTGAATTGAGACTTTAAAAATGTCTGTAAAAATCAAGATGTATTCAAATGGGACTAGATTTTGAAGGATTTTCTTAGGTTAGGATTTTGGTGGACTTGATGGTGAGAGGTATAAATATCAAAGGTCATAACAAGTCCAGCCTTCTCCCCAATGATTTTGAGTTTTTCTTGTTGTTAGGTTTCGTTGCTTCTATTTTCCTTTGTTTATCTTTTTCATGATTGTACTTGAGAGACCATGATGATGATTTTTATATAGCCTATTCAATTGATAAAAGTAGATACTATGATGGTAGTTTTTATGTGTTTTCGAAATATACAAAGGCCTGCTGGAACCCTTCTATTTTGACAAATGGCCAGAATTCATAAATTTATTTACATGGGTTCTTCTATCTAGAAACATATGAAAATTATATGTAGATAGAATGTTATGTATACTGTTATGCTGCAAAATTTCATGATTTATAAATGAGTATAAGAATTGTTATAAATTTTAGAGTGGACAAAGATCAATATTGATTTTTGCCTGGCAGATTCAGGAAACAAGAAAAGAATGAATGTTTTCATATACAAATGATCATGGATTAAATTGATAATTTTACTATAGTATCTCTTATATGTCTAAATTATCCATGTCCAATTTTGTAAGATTTGGAGCCATAGAGAATAAATTAAAAATCATGGATCAAAGGGTGGTCAGTTGTGACAAGGTTTAGGTTAGGGTTATGCTTTTTTCAATATTTTATGTATAGTTTTGCTCGGTTATTCGATTAGTTGATTATTGTTTGTTTATATGATTAGTTGAATAACAATGAGAATCAGTGAAGATGAGTTATGAATGTTGAGTATTTTCCTTTTAATTTTGCTCTCAAAATTGTTATAAACTATGTCACTTTCTTTTATTTGTGATTGATTTTAGTAATTGAATGGAAATTATTGTTATTAGTTTTTTTTTTTTTTTTTTTTTTTTTAATGTGCAATGTTTATTCATACGTGAAGTTTTATGTATTAATATATTATTTTTTTTGGGTTTATCATGAAAGTTGAGATCTTTGAGAAAATTGAGCTTTGAAATGGAGCTTCTCTTCGACTTACTGATTGGACCATATACCGGTATAATTTATCCATCTATAATAGAAATCAGAGATAGCAAATCTATGAAAGTCTGAGATATATGTCTAAACAAATCTATAAAAGTTTGCGATAGATGTCTAAACAAATCAATGAAAGTCCATGTGGATTTAAAAATCTGTCACTTAAAAAATGTGTGTAAATGTTTTCAAGAATTCTAATTAAATACACCCCCCTCAGTAGTATGTTAGATAATGCTTACTCAATAATGGTGTGAACTTGAGTAGTATGTTGGAAAGTTCTTACCCAACACTAATGGATTGAACTTTAGGAAAACATACAGCGACATCGGTATGATGCTGTTATCGAGAAGAACCTACACTACATCATGTTCAATATTTTGTGTGGTCCACTATAAATATATATATATATATATATAAGATGGGCACTCATGTCATTTAAATCTGTTCTCTCGTCCTGTCCTAGCCATATCAAACGCATAATAGTACAATTAATAGTTCTGTCCCAAACATTCCAAACACAATACGAAATAACTGTCATGTCCTGTCTCATCTCGTCCCGCCCTATATTGTCCCGTCCTCGTACCAAACGCACCCTAAAAGGGAGAATGCAAACATTTTGCAAGTGCATGACTATCCTTACAAGGGCCATTAGAGAAAGAGATAGTAAATAGAAACCCATACGTGGATGTTAACCCAATACCAGAAATAGTTAGACTTGAGAACTTATGTTAGGCGTAAGTTTCGGAAAAACAAATTTTTTTTGGAGGTTGACCTGGTTTTTATGTCGTTAGGAAATTGCGAATTCAAAAGATATTTATAAAAAAATCCTACGAAATGTGCTCTAAATTTTAAAAACAAATAAAGCGGTATGCGAGGGTATCATCCACAAGGAGGTGTCATCCGTCGATCGTTTCACGTTTTAATGTTTATTAAAGCAAAATAAATGAGAACATGACAAGGGTGAGAGTGGTGTGTGTGAAGTGTAAGCATGGTCAGGTGTGTGTGTGTGTGTGTGTGAACGTGCAAAATGAAGAAAAGATAGATAAGAGAAGATGGCGGGGTGAGAATGGTGATTAAATGAGATAATGTAACCAAGTGTTTGCCTTTCTAAATTAAACTAATCCTAATTAGATTAATCTACTCCTACAGGCAAACACCTTAAGTTACTAAAATAAGTGGCTAGGAGAGATGTAGACAATGTACACACAAGGTACTCATGACTACCAAAGCAATCGTGCCATTTACAGTCACCAACCATATAAAACACCCAAGATTGGGTTCAACCATTGCGTGTGCATTAAGCCAAACTCTATACTACACAATACAAGGTTGGTTTATGAGAGAATTTCCTCTTTAAGCATAAGCATAAATATGAAAAGATCAACCATCGATCGCTACCCACTTGTCACGTGCAAGAAACAACCAATGGTAGCATTAAGCATAACAGACCCTCATTACTACTCACCGAGGGTATATTGCGCGAGCAACGACTAAGGGTCACAAGCACGAAGGTTATAGAACCAAAATCCATAATGGCATGGTATATGCTCACCATGAATTTCACCTAAACAATTAAGAGCATAATCAATGCCAAGAGTTGATATGCCTACCTAGCCCTAATTCTCAAACACTCAAATCAATCCAAAAGATGCACTTCGGATTATCAATCAACACACACACACAAAATCATGAGATGTTTAATTAAACTACTCATAAATTACATTAATCTACTCTTAATCTCAATCATGAACACATATCAATTTCTACCCTACATGCCATGAATGTAAAGACAAGAGATATCCCTAAACATGCATCTAGACGGGTTTTCAAGCTTACTCAACACAAGTCAAGAATCAATATAAAGCAATTGAATGAGACAATGCTTGAAAATATTAAATACAACTTAATCAAATAAATGGAATTAGTGTTAGGTTTACATATTTCTCTAATAGGGATACACATCAAATAAAGAAAATACAAGAGAAAAGTAAAAAGAGGAAACCCAAGGTGTCAATCTTGGATCTTTAAGTTCGAAGAGGGACCCAATTGTCATCTCGGATCTCCAAGCTCCATTGAAGCTCGTCCTCCTCATAGACAAGAGAGGATGACTCTTTCCTTATGAATTTCCTCCAAAGATGGGTAGTTATAAGTGGAATGTGGTGATGGTGAGGCATCCATAGAGGTTGAAGGTCTCTCTCTCTCTCTCTCTCTCTCTCTCTCTCTCTTGATGTGAAGAAGATAAAGTGTGGAGAGAGTTTCTAGGTTAATACATTGAGAGTTAATTGAGTCTTGAATAAAATTATGTATTTATAGGTTTGAGAGGCTAGGGCATGAATTGGGTATGAAAGGATAACATTGCCTCTATAAACTTGGCCCAAAAACCCATTTTGGCTCCTAGTTCGTGGGTACGTTGTGGGTAGTTCGTGGGTCCCTACGCAGTGATTACTAAAATAGCCATAACTTCCTCTATAAGACTTGGAGTTTCAATCCGTAAATACCGATAGAAACTAGAACTTTGGGGATTTCTAAATATTTTTAGACCGAAACATGATTCAATTTGAGGAGAGAAATATGACCCTTCGAATTTGGATATTCTACACAAGCTTTTTACAATTTTAGCCCATTTTGCCACCGAATCTCACTTTTTGCCTAAAACAACATTGAATGCCTGAAATGATAAGAATAGATCCATTAGACACCAAAATACACTCAAAAACAAGCTTGAAGACATGGTAATAAAGGCCAAAATATAGCATATTTTTAACACGATCAAAGGTTGACTTGGTTTTAGTTATCAAGAAACTTGAACAACAACCACTGTTATTAACATTGAAAATTTGTTGCCTTTTAAAATGAGGATTTTTGGCAAAGAACAGCCCATTCAAAGCCTGCCTAATATAAGGAACGAGGAGACTCCTTAGGAATCGACAGATCTGCTAGGTTGAAAGGAGCAATCCTATTAGAATGGAACTAGGGAGCAGACCTAAACCCGGGAAAAGGTACTACGGAAGCGCAACAAGCCAGACCTGGTATCATAAAATCAACTTGGTGCCGTGAGTGCTCTAATGGACCTTCTAGAGAGGAGAGACACCGTCCGAGAAGGAGTGGAACTCGATCAATGGCTTATGTAAGCCCTAAGCCAAACATGCCAAAACGAAGAAAAAAGTCCATCACAGACAAACTAGTTGGTGGGCAATTAATGCACCTACATCACACATTAAAAAAGAAACTCCAGACCAGACGGTCCAGAATTCCCCGTTTACCCTCCAAGTCTCCGGTGATCAATAGCTTGTTTCGGTGCCACCTCATCCCTAAAAAGGGTCAACTCTTTCATACACCAACGAGGCGTCTGATTTCTCATAGCAAAAAGAGTGTCTAGATGTTCCTAAAACAAAAAGGGAAATCCTAGAGAAGACTACCCGATAGGTGCAATGCCAGATGTGCTAACGTATCCCATAGTGCGTTAGGCAAAGACAACGACCCTTCACGACAACTAGGATAAAAAACAACCAGTCAAGATATGGGTCTAAGCCACCAAAGCACCTAGTCGACACTAGGGAACTCGTGGATGTATCGTAGCCCTCCGGGTCATGTGCCCTCCCAATCCCTATGGAAGGAACAATGAGGATCTAAGGGGGAAATTAGCTTGTTTCCCGCCTAAAAAAGATTCCTTTCACCTACCCACATCCATGAACTTTATAAAAACCCTTTCTGTCTAAGGGATGAGGGTGTAGACTTAGACTTCTCCGGTGAAAGTTAGAATATATCTACTTTTTACTTGTTGTAAGCTGTCTGGAGTATATAATGTTTAATTTCCTACTTAGCTACTTGTTATATGCTCTCCGGAGCGGGTATTTCCCATATATAATATGTTAGTTGTTTCCCTTTTAAACTATCACGTACTAATTAAGAAGCCGGTTACAAACCCGCCCCCCCCGATGGTCCCGAGCCCGTTAAATATTTGCCATGATAAGATATGTAGAAATAAAGAGCTTCAATCCAAACTCAAAGAGCAGGTCACCTCGGGCACGACTTGAACTCTGGCCTAAGAGCATACCTTACCTTTCCTAGCATCACACCCATACCGAGGGGCATTGGTACCATATCGGCCAACTGTTATTTGGAAGTCCCCGTAGATTTTTCAAATAAAAACTGTGAATCTATCATTGAAGAGCTAGTATCACTAGACTAAATGTACCGAAATGTCACCAGAACCAGACCTTAAAGATTTTAGCAATGGTGAGCTTGAAGAAATCTTTTTAAAGATTTTATTTCTTCAGTTTCTTTTAATTTTTTAAATTTGTTATTACAAGTTTATTTACTATTTTTATTATTTAATAGTTTAATTTTTATTTTGAAAGATATAATAGTTTTAAACTAATTATTTTATAAAGCAAAGGGCAAATGAGACTTTTTCAAACAAAGTACAAAGATAATTTTGACTTTTTCTACTCAAATCTCCATCAATTGATAAAAGAGATGGAAGTCGATTCTTGATAGTGGATCTACCGTAATTAATTCAATTAGTCGGATATTATGCCTTTTTAGAAAAACTCAGGGTATGATATTGCAATTAACCCAAAAAAAGTCAATTGCAATAATATACTCGACTTTGAACATAATTACACAAAAAAAAGAAGTCATTTTTACATAATATAGTGATATGATTTCACATAATTTATGTAGTATGATTCCATGTAATAAATCATTAAATCCTAACGATTTCACAGAGTAGATGTATGATTTCATGTAACAAAAGTTGTATGATTTCACGTAGTTATAAGGGCATGATTTCACGTAATAAAGAAATACATGAAACTTTTAAAAAAATGTGAACTTTATGTTTGATATTCTAAAATCTTAAAATAATGCGAAAACCAACAAAAACCAATGAAAGCGTATGATGTTTCAGAGTAAATAAATGAATTTTTGTAAGGATTTTTTTACATCTAGAACAATGTTAACGAGATTCGAAGAATTTTTCGAAAAATGAAAGTTCCAAGATTTTGATCAATGCTACAATATGAAGCTGATTTAGGATGATGTTTTTGTGTATATCAACTTAATATTGTATCTTGCATATAATTGGTAAGAATGACTGAGAAATTGGTGAGATAAGAGAGAGAAAAGAGAGAAGGATGATAGGTTGAACTTTGAAGGAAGAAGATGATACTTTAAGTTGAAGGGTATTTTGGTAATTTTTGGTTATAGGGTGAAAAAAAAAATCATACTTGATTAATAACAATCAAACTAACACGTGGATAAAAATAATTTTGTAATTTTATAATATAAAACTTGCCATGATAGTCACTCAAGCTTGAGATATTGTTAAATTAAATTAGTGTTTCTTCACCTCCAAACCATTGGATGGTGTTAAAAACTTATGTAGTTAAATTTGACAATTTGCATATTTATAAATTAATGAAACCAACTACAGCCTAAGATAAACAACAAGATTGAGCATATACCATAGATACATATATATTGCAACGATTATTAAAAAGAAAAATCAATCAGAACTAATCTCTATTTCGATGCTAGGGTGATGAAGTGTTAATACGAGTTTCACCTCAAATTTGTCTTATGCTCGAAGCAGGGCCGTCTCTGGACATTTTAGGGCTTAAGCGATTTTATGATATTAACAAAAATCGGGGCCTTTTATAAAATTATTATCATTAATATAAAAAAAATTAAATAAATAATTCTTCATTTACCAAATACAATATAATCTACATAAATTAAAACAAAAAAGATTTATCGTATCTAAAAACATAAACACAAAACATTATTTACATTTTTATTCTTCTTGCTTTCTGAAGTGCAAATTTACTAATTATACTACTACCATCAAGATTAGCTAACACTTTTTTCTCGATAGATAATATAGCCAATCAACTCAACTTATCTTATGACATTGTTGACTGAAAATAATTTTTAATCAACTTCAACTTTGAAAAGCTTCTCTCCGCAACAACAACTGTAGCTGATATAGTCAATAAAATTCTATAAGTTATCCAAGCATTTGGAAAGCAAATGTGAATGATTTTTTATATACTCCAAAACTTCAATAGATTTAGTTGTGCCTTCTGGTAATGATTTTCTTAACGACTATAGTTCTGAAAACAAATCAACTGTATCAATATCATAATTATCCCCATGTTGCAAAAAAGTTGCAAGAGTATCACAAGAATACTTTAAACTCTCAGTGTCTAAAGAGCTTAATTTACTCAAGTTAATTAAAAACCCAAAAGTGTCCTCATATCTTCGAAATTGCTCAAATATACTCTTCAAAGAAGAAATAGCATTATCTACTATAGATAAAAAAAAATATGTAACTCTAAATGCTTCTTCCATTGATTCCATTGGCTCATCACTAGCAATCTCATCAAAAAACTTCTTTTTGGAACGAACACGTGTCTCGTGAAATTATGATTTAATCTCCATTTTAATAGCAATTTTTTCAGCTTCAATCATAGCTTCATCAAATCCTCTTTCTCTGTATTCTTCAAAATAAGTAAAGAGACCATTTAAGAGAGATATAGCATTATCAATATTCATGTCTTTTTTTTGAAGAACTTTACTAACTTTGTTAACCTTATTCAATATTTCATACCAAATAATCATGCCAACAAGAAAATCAAACTTAAGACACTTTGCTAAAGATTGAGCATCACTCACCGTGGTATCATCATCACTATTCTCCATTAGATGAATCAATGCATTTTTTATTTGTGGAGCTTGAAATCTCATTGCTTTAACACTAGAAACGCGGCTCTCCTAACGTGTTTCCGACCATGATTTAAGTGTGAGACATTTTCCATCACGATATTTAACATGATTCTTCAAAATATATCATCGTTTTGTTGAACCTGAAAACAATTTATAAATTCGTTGCACACTCCCAAAAAAGGATTTAACTTGAAAACAACTCATAGCCATGTCACAAATTGCAAGGTTAAGAGAATGACTACCACATGAAGTATAAAATGCTCGAGGCTCTCTTATAACTCTACTTTGTACTCTTTTATTTTTCCCTTTCATGTTAGAACCGTTGTCATAGCCTTACCCGTGCACATTATTAAAATCAAACTCATAAGATCCTAAAAGGCTTTTTAAGTGTATTGAAAAGTGATTCTCTTATTGTCTCAACCACTTTCACAAATGTAATAAAGAACTCCTCCACCATTATCTGACTTGTAGAAACATTGACACATCTTAATATAAGAGTCATTTGTTCCTCGTGACTAATGTCTGGAGTACAATCAAGAATAATCAAAAAATATTTAGCACTTTCTTACAATTTCAAGAATTATGTTTTTCACTTCACTAGCTAACAATTGTATCATCTCATTTTGAATATTATGGCCAAGATAATGATACCGAATTTCTTTCTTCCGAATACGCCTAAGGTGCTCTTGCATTATCGGATCAAACTCAGCAATCATTTTGATAATTCTTAAAAAGTTTCCTATTACAATCATCAATCTTCTCATTTCCTCCATGAAATGCCAAATTACTAATAACAAGAGTTTTGACAACACCTATAATTCTCTTCAAAACATATTTCCAACATTCTTTTTCTTTACTAATATCTCTTTCATACGAAACATCAATTGTTACAATTTTTTTTAATTGTAATTATGCATCCTTCCAAGCTTTCATGTTAAGCATATGACTACTACTCTTTTCATGCTCCACTAGTCTACCTAAAATATTGCGCCAATCGTTGTACCCTTGATTCACACTAGTTAAAGGACTTGACAACTCTTTCCTGAACAATACACAACAAAAACAAAAGACTTTGTTTTTTTATTTGTAAATACACTAGCCAAAATCTATCGTGATTCTCCCCATTTGCTAAAAAGTGAGTGTAATATTTATCGTTAAAACTTCTATTATTTTCAACAGGATATACAAAATTAGTAACTCTTATGGGACCCATTTCTACCATCGAATCTCTTTCTTTTTGAGATATATTGATTTTCCAGTTTCCAGGATCACACAAATCTTATGCCTTATCATTCAAGTCATCCACGTTTTCATTCAAATCTTCTATATTATCATTCAAATCATCAATAATTTCGTTCAACCTATCTACATGCTCGTTCTCATTCAAATCATTCAAATCTTCTATATTATCATTCAAATCATCAATATTTTTGTTCAACCCATCTACATGCTCGTTCTCATTCAAATCATGTGCATTATCATTCTCATGCAAACTAGTATTCATATCCACATTCTCATTCTCAGACTGATTAGGTTTTTTTTTTTACGTACCTATTTATAGAACCTGCAAAAGATTGTATCACCATATCTCTTCTTTCACCTTTCTTTTCTGGCTTCCAGAGTCACGTTTTCGCTGACCTGTCATAGCTATTCAAGAATCAAGATTTTATCTAAAATTATATATTATCAAATATGTTAGATAAAACTTAACTCTAAACACACAAATACACAAAAACACATACTGACATACATTAACACAATAACATATTCACATACTGACACACACACATATAATTTTATTTTATTTTGAACGACAAACTTTATTGATAACAAGAGCACAACAACAACGGAAACCAACAAAAACACAGCCTAGACAAAACAACTGAAACAAAGCAGCACCCAAAGAAGCAAGCAACCAGGCGCCCAAAAAACCACCCACACAAATAGGAAATGCAGAGCAAAAATAGGGGACAACGCCCCCACCAACCAAACCCAAAATAATTAACATATTATATGTTGTCTAATACTAATCGACTCTAATTGTAACTTGTATTTTTAATTATATTAGTAGATAATTGAGAATCTAAGATCACTAAAGCCGCTAAAGACTAATACTATTATAAATTGTAATTTACTAATTTATAAATAAAATAAATAATTAAAATATGAGTCAAAAACTCAAAATCAACATGTAGAAATTAGTTAAAAACAAAAATCATACCTTCGATTCTTCAAACAATCAAACGGCAACAGCTTTAAGAAGAAAAGAGAGAGACAGAGAGAAGAAAAGAGAGAGAAAAGTGAAGGTTTTGAATTTTGATTCGTTATTTGTTTAGCAGAATAGCAGGTTATATATATATAATAGTGTAAAGATGTCTAAATTCTAATGGTCTTAGAATATTGAGCCTTTAATTTTTTTTTATAATTGCATTAGTTTATTGGGCCTAAAAGGAAACTAAATAAATGAAATTAGAAAATGTTTGGAATTGGGCCCCGAAGAAGAAGAAGAAGAAGAAGAAGAAAATTGGATCATGAGGCCCCAAAGAAGAAGAAGAAAATTGGATCAGTTAGGGCCCCCAGCAAAATGCTAGGTTTGTTGGCCCAATGGGCCGACCCTGGCTCAAAGATGAAGGTATAAGATTGTAGGGGGTCGACCTACAATTAATGTGAATAGGGTCGGGTTATGTTAGGCCTAAGGCAACTTGGTCGAATTGATCGAATGAGGGATGTCGTTTCCTCGAAGGACCTACAAAAGCGGTTGGTCTATCGACCTGGGGTGGTTGTCTTCTTCGTTGAACATGCAAAAGGATTAGAACATAAAAACAAATATAGAGAAAAAGATGGAGATGTGGTTAAATTCTTGGCCTTAGGTGTGCTTAAGCTGAGCAATTGTCTGCGATGATCATAACAACGAATCCGATCGAGCTCCGATGGCTGGAATACTTATACGTAGAATTTTAGTACGCTTGAGTAAGCTTTTGCTAATAGAGATTTCCAAGAGCTTTTCAGTGGCCAAAGAAGGTTTATTTATAGGCCAAAATCCTCCTTCCAACGTTCATCTAATCACAGTTGATTGTGGGAGTGATTTTCTGAGAGATTTCCTCCCTCTTTGAATCAGCTGTTACTTCACCTGTTGTAACTGAAGTTTGACTGAGTTTATGTGACCAAGTTTGTAGCTGATACTGGTCTTGGGTCGACCCGGTATAACAGGGTATGGATAGGACCCAATATTGATAAGGTCTGGGCTTTTACATGTTGGGTCTATAAGCAATTTTTGGCTACCACAAAGATTAGTTAATAATATTAGTATTTGATAATTATTATTAATGACTTTTATATTTGGGTGTGATAGTTTATGTAGAACTTAAAACTTTTCATTATAAATGTGGAAGAGAATACATACATCACACTGTCAAGATACTTAAAGCATCTCTAATGTTTTTATGTATTTAGGTAAAATTTACTACAACATAAGATAAACAGATAATGAGGTAATTAATCTCTCAAATGTAATTTCTAACTTAAATGAGTAATGCTACTTTACCCAATTTGATGCATAAATCTGATGTCCAAATGATGTGGCAACACTCTAATCTCTTCATTATGATTTAAATGAATGAATTAGAGTGTTGCCATATCATTTGGATACCAGATTTGGACATCAAATTTGAGCAAAGTAGTATTATTGAACTTAAATATGGAACTATGTTGAATTTTTTTTTAAAATTTTTTTTTAGATTATGAAAATTAGTTATATATATATTTCTGAAATATTACACTATTACATAAATTCGAGATTTTTTTGGGATAAGAGAGGACTCAAACCTATAACTACCGGACCAATCTCATCTTGCCAATGAAGATGAGTTTCTATAAAGATGAGTTTCTATAAATCCTAGTAAGCATTTTTCACTATTTCCCACCAAAATAATTATATCTCTTTCTTGGTTATTTAAAATTTGTAATTATAAAATGAAAGAGCAGAGAGAGAGTGAGACAAATGTTTTATGGTGATACTTAAAAAAAAAAAAAAAAAAGAATTACATTTCTATAGATAATTATATTAGAGATAAATATATGTATTTTAAACTTATTTTCCGTTAAAGTGAATCCATATTTAAGAGAAATACTAACGTGTAGCATTAGAGAAGCTCTTAATAAAAAATTTCCTCAGCTTTGGGGTTTATTTGGAAGAGCTTCTTTAAGTAGATCTTTTATAAGTAATATTTTAGAATTAGAGCTTTTTTTTTTTTTTTTTTTTTTTTTTTTTTTTTGTGGTATCTATGGGTGTCCGGGCCAGCTTGCCCACACATTGACTAATTCCACGAGGCCATGAAGTTAACAGTCGGGTAAACCTCCAGTGGCCCCAAGAGAAATGTGGCTGCTAAGGATCGAACCCAGGACATCCGAGTTTACGGCTTGCCCCAGTGACCAGCGGCACCATCTTTTAGGGTTTAGAATTAGAGCTTTTAAAGGAAAGTCATTAGTCGTTTGGTTGTCAATTAAAAAAGAGTCTTTTTAATGATAAAATTATCAAAATACTCAAGCAAATATTAAATTATAGAGTTATATTGGAGATTTTAGTATTATTAAATAAACTCCAAAAGATTTACTTGGAAAAATTTTAAATTTATGCTTCCCCTAGTAGACGTAAAACAACTTTTGTAATCATCAAAAAGCTCAACTGTGTGACAACCAAATGACAAAAAAAACAAAAAAATTTGACAATAGACAAGTTATTCTAAATGGACACTTGAGTTTGTTTGGGAGAGCTTCTCAATTAGATCTTTTTAAAGTAAATCTTTTTGAGGTAGAGCTTTTAAATGAAAGTTTGTTGGTCGTTTGACTGTCAATTAACAAAGAGTTATTTTAATTATAGAATTACTAAAATACTCTAGCAAATATTAAATTATAGGGTTATATTAGAGATTTTAGTGTTATTAAAAAAACTCAAAAGATCTGCTTAAAAAAACTTTAAATTTGAGTTTCTTAAAATAGATATAAAACAGTTTTTTTAATTATCCAAAAACTCTACTTAATGATAACCAAACGATATAAAAAAATTTGAAAAGGACTTTTTTAATTAAAACAACTCTTTTAACCCGTAAACAAATTCTTTTAAACGGACTCTTAGTTTGTTTTCATGGTATATTTTAGTCAGCAGGATGATGTTAAAGTTTTTATTTATTTTTATTTATTTATTTTATTTATTTATTTATTTATTTATTTTTTGGGAATAAACAGAGATTATGAGAAATAAATAAGATATTGTAAAATGAGGAAAATTAGGATTGATAGCAAACTAGCAATAATAAAAGAAAAGGACGAAAATCTGAAGACACATGTTTCTCTCTAATTGTCCAAATAACATTTTCATACTCCTCCTCGTAAATAAATAATAAATCTTTATTGTCTTCTCTTCACATAAGGATTGGTGCACTTGTTATTGTCTCTGCAAATCCGCCACACTCTCTTCAATTGTCGCTGTCGCAGCTTAATGATCGACATTTCCATTATCCTTCTCTAAACTCTCTCTCTCCATCTCTGAAATGGACGCCATCTCCGAAGGTTACTCCGATTCAACTCACTCACTCGACTCAGATAATGACCAGCGAGTCTACTTTGTTCCTTACAGGTTCTCTCTCTCTCTCTCTCTCTCTCTCTCTCTCTCTCTCTCTCTCTCTTCACATTTAATTCCTTTCCTTTTGTATCTGACATTACCAAATCTGAGCAATACTAAGTATTCATATACTTTCAATTGAATATATATATATATATAGTTTTTTCCATTTTTGTATCGTCCTAAATCGTAATCGCGAGATAGTTAAATGAATAACAGATAAGAATGTATTCTCAGTGTTGATAATTTGATATACAACTTGAGGTTGATTATTTTCTTACTTAAGATTCAAAGTTTTTCTTTGTTTTATTTTCTCAGTGGCAGATCTTTTATGTGATTTGTTTAGCTTTCTGTGATTAGTATGTGTTTCTGTGTGCATTGGTGGAATTTGACTGAATCTATGAGGAGAATGTGGGTTTTGGATTGTGATGAAAATTGGGTTGTTGCGAGATTCAAACGTATTCCTCTTTCTCTCTCGCTCAATCCTAATGAGTTAGTTATCTCTAACTTAAGAGATCATTTTCGTACTTCATTTGACCATTTTATGCAAATGCGAGGGAGGACTTTGATTGAATTCATGAATAGAGTATGTTCTTCATTGAGAATTGGACTGGGTTATTATGAGATTTGTAGTTTCTTCTGTCGTTTATTTTTATTTTCCATGATTTTTAAGCCACTAAATCACATTTGTGTATTCTTTGTTTAGCCTTTTCTGAATTGTTTCCTCTGCATTAGTTTTGATTGATTAGTAAAGGGAGTATGTGATTGGTGATTTTCAGGTGGTGGAAAGATGCACAAGAATCAACATCAAGTGATTCGGATGGGAAGAGAGGGGTTTTGTACACAGCAACGCCTGGGACGTCATATGCCGGTCCCATGAAGATCATTAACAACATATTCAACTCTGACCTTGTTTTCAATCTCAGGAGAGAAGATGAATCATTACAGAATGGTGAGAACGGTGAAGTGGGTGTCTCAGGCCGGGACTATGCATTGGTCCTAGGAGAAACGTGGTTGCAGGCACTTAAATGGTAAGTGTTTAATATGGTATTTCGCATATGAGGCTTTTTGAATTTTATTTGGATGCAAAAAGAATGAATATTTGTTTTATATGTGGGATCTGTCACACGGGTGGACCCAATTTGGGCATGTTGTATGCCGCTTGTGTTTCTGATGCCTCTAGTTTTTACAGTTTAAATAGCTGGCTTTTTGTATTTTATCAATGCACACCTAGTTATGCTTCAGTTGCTGCTATTTAATGACTGAAATATCTGGTTCTACAGTTTCTGATGTGCTACACTCATGATTCTATCAGTGGAGGTACATGATGCTAGAGTAGAGATTTGGTTTTACACTGATTTCCCTTAGTAAAATATTAAAATGCTATATTAATAGATGCAAGCACTAGCCAGAAAGAATTTATCTTTTCTCTGCCTGAGCTGCTCCCTATTCCATGGTTCTATTTAGCATCTAATCATGGTAATTTCGAGATTACAAGCTGACATTGTTAACTACTTGGTTAAACATTTTTTAGAGAGTGATACGGAATATTGTATTATATTATCTTTAGTATGAAAATCAAAGTTTATTAAATCGGTTGAAGGAATATATTTTGGTTACTGTTATCTTAGCTTCTTGTCTTTTTCCAAAGAGGGGATGATGGGTTGAAAGTCTTTCCGCCTGGTTTCGAATGGGAGAGCATAAGGGCCATTGATTCTTAGGCTGGGCTTCCAAGCTGGCCTGGCTGCGAGGAATCAAGAGATTTTTTTTACTTTCCTCTTGATGACGAAAAAGACTGTTTTATACGCATTTCTAACAGAAGGGGGCAATGATCCGAGATTTTGGAACAAGATGAGGAAGCGGAGCTGTCGTATAAGCTTGCGGAGGCGCTTGCTTAGATGAGAGTGGAGAGTTGGCTGAGATAATACTGTCTGTAGAATAAGAATGGAAGTTATATTGTTTTGTGATATGGAATATTGGTTTTAAGAGTTGTGTGGTGGTAATTGATCAGTCCATTTGATAAGTTTTTATTGTAATGTTCTGATTTGTACCTAAAAAACTAAGCGTCTTTTTCGTTCTCTCTTGATTGCTAACGTTCTGCTGTTTCATTTAGGCATAGCAATGCTAAAGTTGCAACAAAGAATGGAAAAAGCTTTTTGGCTGCTGAAGATGATATGGCTGATGTTTATCCTTTGCAACTTAGGCTTTCCGTGCTGCGGGAAATCAACTCATTGGGAGTAAAAATTAGCAAGAAGGTTCAGTTAATTAACCCAATCTCTCAATTTTTGATGCCCTGAGTTAAGGATAATATCTCAGCTATTTTGTATTATATTTAACTAATCTGCTTAGAAAGTTCATTTCTTTCCATACTTTGGGATTTGGATACTGCAATACATTTATTTCCTTTTTTCTTCCTTTCTTTCTTTTCAATATGTGTTATTAATATTGCTTTAATCGACTGTTATAGAATTTTTCATGAAATGGTCAAGCTGCAATTATGAATTTTCACTATCAAATTAATAATTGAGACATCAAATCAATGTATATACAAAATATATAAAAAATCTACTGATATATGATATCTTTGAAGCACAAAGGTTTTGACAATCCTGAAACTAGGTTCTTAACTTCCAACGTGAAGCAAAGAAGAGTGACATACAAGAGAAATCACACGAGATTTAAGAGGCTTTGTAACCATGTCCACAGGTGATGTTGCTGAAATTTCACTACAAAATGTAAGATTATAAGGAGTTATCAATTTCTATCACATCCTAGCTTGTTGGATAATAGACCTCTCTCTTCCTTTCTCTCATTATGCCTCTTTTCCAGTGGACACAAGCAAACAGGCTTGAGGTCTTTTGATAGGTTAGTTGAGATACATGAGAAGGCCTTGATAGCTGACTTATCGCATTGGTCAAACTAGATTGCACCATACAGATTGGGTCAGGCTGGTTCATAAATTGTCAAACAAGTTAAAATCAAGACACCCTCATAACAAAAGGTTCAGAACATGATGAATAGTATAGGTTTCCAGATACCAAAGACCTTTTCACATTTTGGTCAAAGTAAAATGTCTATTCAGAGGCAGATTCTAAGTGGATCTTGTAAAAAAGTTTATTATAGTTTCTTGAAAGAGTTCTCATCCTTCATCTTGTATCAGTCTCACTTATGGGCACAAACATTTACAAACTCTTTAGTCTTCTAAGAGAAGAGAATTCATAAAATGATTATGAATTGATATTTGCAAGGTAAGTAAAGGCGTTACACTATTTTGCTTTTCTTTTGTTTGAACATAAGTATTGCACATATTTTATGAATATAAATAAAGTTGATAACGTCCTCTTGATATTTGTATGATCTCATTTGGTATTGAGATAATGATTACGGTTTCTGCATGATCTCATTAATCTCTGTAAATAGTTTCCTAGGAATTGCTGAGGCCCTCCAAGTCTGAGTGGGAAAGTTGGAAAATGGAATGATTCTTGTTCATAAGGCAACCATCTAGTTCAACTGCCTGACTTTTAGATTATTTTCCTGTACAGTTGATGTGGAAAAGTAATAAATATAGTGTGGACAGCAAAAAAAGCAAAATGTCTAAGGACTTTGGTTGTGCATGCATATAATTTCACTGCTGTCTCTCCTTTTATATTTCTCATTCTCTTTTCCATTTCAATAGGGCCTTTGTAGTTAAAGGTAGATGTCTCATAAGCCTCTAATTATTTTGTTCTTAGATAACTTATGCCTCTTCACTAAGTATTTTTTAATTTTTTTTAATTTTTATTTTTTAATTTTTTTTGTAAGAAAGAAAAAGAAAATACAAAGATCTCCTTCAGCCTGCATCAACCCGATTAATTCTTTTTGAAAGAAACATTCTACTTTATTGGTCATATGTTCGGTTTTTGGTAATTCTGGAGGCTTGGATCTTTGTTGATAATATTGTCATTGCATGGGCTGGGACAATCAATTGTTAGCAACAGTTCTGGTCTTATTATCTATTTCTGGCTGGAGCTCTTTTATTTACAAGAATCACACAAGACTTACTTCATCAGCCTACATCTATAAAGAAATTAAAATAGTTTTTGAAGTTTATGATTTTTGAAATATATTTCAGAGAGTTGTGATTTCTAGTGAATCAATTGGCAGCTTAGCTTTGACTTCAGGAAGGGAATTTCTATATATATATTTATTTATTTATGTTTGCAACAAGGATACTGATGTTGGATACATCTTTGTATCTTTTCCATTTTCAGGCACTGAGTAGGTTTGATTATACAACTCAACTAAACAGCTATAAAAGAATACTAACTCTTTGTTCTCTGTTATAAGTGCATCTTCTTCTAGAATATAATACGAGATCAACATTTCCATCGATTCATGTTTGTTTACCATCTAAGTGATATGTTATTGTGTATACGTAGGTTGGATAAATTGTGTTTATTGACGAACTTTGATAAATTTTGTTTATTGATGAAACATTATATCTGGTTTAGTCAACTTATATGAAAGTAAATTATGATGGCTAACTTTAAAACATGGGGGAATGTCATAGGATTTTTGGCATTCTGATAGCTTTATGAATGCAATGATCATGTTAGTATTTTCTAATTTTTCTATCACTTTTATTTTATGAAAGGTATATGCTTAATCAATTTTGCATTTAACTTAATCTTTGTTGATTTATGCTTCTGCATTATCAGGTCATTTTTCTTGTAAAGGTTCGTCTTTGCTTTTCCTGTCTTAACATGATGTTTTTTTTTTTTTTTTTTTTTTTCCCAGGACAATGCAGTTGAGCTCTTCAGAAGAGCCTGCAAAATCTTCAGTTTTGAGTCTGACCTGGTAATTTAGTATTTCTTTAGCAGCAATTTTTGGGCTGAAGTTGATGGGATTCTAACTTTTGCTGTTACACAGGTACGTATTTGGGACTTTTCTGGACAGACGATTCTATATCTTATGAATGACAAAAATAAGTTCTCAAAAGAATGTCAGCGGCAGTCAGATCAGGAAGTAAGTTGTAGATTTTTTGGTGAGATATTGGTTTAGCATATCCTTTTATGATTATGTTTAATTGTTTTGTATCTCTTGTCAAGATCTCAGGCCCAAGTTTGAATTGCAACTTTATAATGATAAATTGAGGTATAAGTCTCAGGGTTACCGTGATGGAATCGTAATTATGATTTAATCATTTCTATGAAGGCACTTTTATATTTTTCTGATTTCATTTCATTAATTTCCTTATTCAAATTAGTTTTCACAAATAAGTTGAATAAGTATGATTCATAATATTTCTTTGCAAAAACAGTTTACAGATATCGTTTGGAAAGATTCTTTCCTATGATTCTATGTCTGAAATCAGTTGCAATTTTTCTCAGTTGGTGATGAGGTATTGAGGTTGCTTTTGATTTTAGGCAAAGAGATATGGATCATATGGGATTAAGCGATGGAGAGAGTGACCAGAAGCTTTACATACCATCTTAGTAAAAGATATGTAAGAATAAGATGTCAAGCGATATTTAATTTGGTTTGAGGGAATATTATAATTAAAAAACATAATAGTTAGTTGAACTATATATCTCACATGTCCTAAATTGATCAAGGACTCTTAGTAGGTTATTTGTTTGTACTTAGTAAGACATCGAATCTTTTCGTACTGATATTGGACTTATTCAGCACAGTTGACATTAATTCCATCACTAGGTTCAACTCTTGAATTGCACGATCATGTGAGATGTTTTGGCAACTTTGCATACATTTGCTAAATTTTCCTCCAGCATGATTGATTGTGTTATTAGATACAGAGTTTCTTGGCAATCAAGCTAACAATTGTCGTTCCAACTGTACAACACTTCTTTATTTTCATTAGTACAATTTTTATTGTTTCCTATCAAAATAAAAAGTAAACAATGACAAGTTAAGAAACACCAATTTTACTGGACCAGAGTTGCTTCTTTGTTTGAATCATAATCCAAACTCACAAAATACACTATTTTACATATTATGTATGTATACATTAATGTCTCCCTTATAAAAAAATTTACCCTATTTTTGTACTAGAGACTCCTTCCAGGGGTTGTGTTGCAGCTTGTGACTAATTACTATGGCTTCCAAATATTAACGGGCTAAAAATGCATAACTTAATGGTTGAGTTGTTTCTGGATTTGTCTTTGGTTTTGATCCTTTCAAACATAATTCACTTATAGAAATCTATTGAATGTCTTAATAGCCGGTGCCTTGTTAATTTGGATTGGTACATCGTTGAGTGACCTGAGTTGTATATAAGATGATAAGGTCCTCTCCGTTTGATAGAGGAAAATATGCTCAGGGGTGACATATATAGAGTGCAGCATATCTAATACCATGTCATCTTCGTATTTGTATGAATTAAAAATCTTAAGTGCAAGCTTTTTGGTTAGTATGATATTCCCTTGCCATTTCACAATATACTTATCTTTTCCTATAAAAAGTGGAACATTTGTATAAAGTTAAAATTAGCTGTGTTAATTTTTTTCCTAATTATTGTATTTTATTTATTTATTTATTTATTATTATTATTTTTTATGTTTATGAGAAGTAATGTATATATATTGGTGGATAGCCTTACACTCAAAAAGACTAGTTTATTGGGTTGTGGAATCCATCGGTATATATATAACCTTCACTTTCACTTACTTTCTAAGTTTTCAATCCCATCTTCTTTAGCTTCAAACATGAGTTCTCTAACAAGCTGTATTATGAATTATTGGCCATCATTTTATGTGATTTATATGTCAATTTGATTCATAGATGCTAATGGTTAAGTTGCTTTGCTTCTCTGCAGATTCTTCTTGAGTTGCAAATTTATGGGTTATCAGATTCCATAAAATGCAGAGAAGGGAAAAAAGATGAAACGGCATTACAACATTCTAATGGTACAAGTTCCTCTTGTGGTGCTTCACTCATGATGAATGGTAGTGCTGGCAATATGAATTCCAATCTTGTTCGTACTAATTCTACAGCCGTCTTCGGGAGATCTGGTGAAGCTGGTTGTTTGGGATTGACAGGCTTGCAAAATCTTGGAAATACTTGTTTCATGAACAGTTCCCTTCAATGCTTAGTGCACACACCAAAGCTTGTAGATTATTTTCTTGGAGATTATGGTCGAGAAATTAATCATGAGAATCCTTTGGGCATGGAAGTATGCTAAATCTATTCTAGTTCTTATAAATTCATGTCTGTTGATAATAGCTACATGTTTCGGTGAATGTGCTCAGATGCATGCCTTTTCCTTTGTCCACTAACAATAATGAAATGTTCTTTTACAAGGGTGAGATTGCATTAGCCTTTGGGGATTTATTAAGAAAATTATGGGCTCCTGGATCATCTCCGGTGGCACCAAGAACTTTCAAGTCAAAGCTTGCTCGTTTTGCGCCTCAATTTAATGGATTTAACCAGCATGATTCTCAAGTTAGTAAAATATCCCTCCTGTCAGAAACTGAATTTTGGTTTTTCCTCCTTCTCACTCTTGAGAGAGGGTTGAAAAGTCTTAGTCATATTTTCTGTATTGATCAATCTTTCGTCATAGGAACTCCTTGCGTTTTTGTTGGATGGACTTCATGAAGATCTCAATCGTGTAAAATGCAAGCCTTATGTTGAAGCCAAGGATGGAGATGGTCGATTTGATGAAGATGTTGCTGATGAATATTGGCAGAATCATTTGGCTCGGAATGACTCTATTATTGTTGACTTGTGCCAAGTGAGTATCTCTTCTTGTATTTGCTCATCATTTCATTCTTAGATTGCTCTCTAGCAACCACTATTTAATTTAATTGATACATGGTGATAAATGTTGAATGATCTTGGGGGTTCGCTTGGTTTTCTAAAGTTCATATAAATTGTGTCCATGGAAATGGAATTTATGTACCTGGGGAAAGAAACTAATGTCTTGCAAATAAATGGATCCAAAAAGAAATTTTGATCAAGGCCAAAACTTGGATCTCATCTGTTATTCAGATTCTGCTATTTTCACTTTTCAGCATTGGGGGGGGGGGGGTGGTGCGCGCGGGGGGGCGGGGCGGGGCGGGGGTTGGGTTGGGTGGTATAAACCCTACTTAAAGCGATAGAAGACACACCAAGAATTATTAATTCTCAACTACTCTAGAGTACAATACATAAAGATTTCCCCAGTAAACTTGGTACCCAAGCACACATATAAGACAGTTTTAGTAAACTGTTCTTAGCTCATCTCTTGGGCCCAAGTTTCCAACACTCAATCCTTTCTCTTCTCAGTTAAAGCATGTAGGGGTAGCCCATAAATGGAACCCTTACAGTAAAATCTGTTAAACTCGCTAAGTTCTAGTGCAAATGGATTCAATTCATTGACATTTGTGACTAGACATGTTCATTTCTGTGGGTGATTTGTGCTCTCATCATGCATGTGCGCTGCCAATGTTGTGGAGATATGCCTTCATACCGTTAATCTGTATGACATATTCTGAAAGGCTGATTTGACTAAACTAGCTCCAAAGGTCATCTTTTTGAGGCTTGATATTTCTACCATTCAAATTTAGAAGTTTAGTCTCAAGCACAGTCACATATTTCATATTTGATTTATGAGTTTGTAAGGCATCAAATTTGAAGTTTGACTTGTCGGCAGCTTGAAATTTTGCATAGGACTTAAAAATCAAATATGTAGGTTGAATCTCTTGAAGAATTTAATTGTTAATTTTTGTGTTTCTTTTGGATTGATGGATCTTGTCACGAGATCATAATATAGTTGATTCTCATTTGGTCAGAATGAATGAATGTCAGTGGCATGTTTGTCTCAGTACAATCCATACTAGTTCCAACCAACTGCCCATCTTTGTCTCAGCAGAGTCTTTCAGTGGCATGTTTCATTCCTCTTTCCCACCACTTAATGTACTCATGATAAAATTGAATTTAGTTGGGATATGTACATGAATGAGAAATAGTTCAATGGGACAGACATACAACATTATTTGTACGCCAACTCAATAATATTCTACCATTTATACATCTGTCTTGAAAAGCCAACAATTATGATGGTGATTTTGAATTTAAATCACATATGAATATAAATGTGGTAGGATGTTATCGCATGGGCATATGAAAACATGGCACACCTGTCCCATTGAAACCTCTCTTTATATGAACACAATAATTTGATCTTTGTATATTTATAAATAATTAATCCAGTTATTAGACTAGATGCTGCAGATTTAGTATCTAGTTAGAATTGATTTGTAAAATTCTCACTGACCTTAATCCGAGTCAAAGGTAATGACCTTGGTTCCTTATAAAGTCTTAGTATATTTGCCATGTTATCTTCATTAGATGCACTGACAAAACGCATCATGCTTATTGTTCATTGCAGGGTCAATATAAATCAACCTTAGTTTGTCCTGTTTGCAAGAAGGTCTCTGTTACATTTGATCCATTTATGTATCTATCACTACCTCTGCCATCAACAACAATGCGGCCGGTGACTTTAACAGTTGTGAGTACTGATGGAACTGCTCAGCCGTCTTCATATACCATTAACGTCCCCAAGAATGGAAAATTTGAAGATCTTATTAAGGCCCTAAGTGCTGCATGTTCTTTAGGGGTTGATGAAACCTTACTAGTCGCTGAGGTATATTGTCATTACAGTATTTCAATAAGATAGATCACCTTATAATGCATATATATATATATATATATATATATTTAAATATGATTTCTAAGGGATAGAGTTTTATACAGATTTACAACCACCGAATTATACGTTATCTACAAGAGCCTGCTGATTCTTTATCTCTAATCAGAGATGAGGACCGATTGGTTGCTTATCGGTTGAGGAAAGTTACTGACAAAGATCCTGTAGTAGTATTTATGCATCAGCAGATGGAGGAGTAAGTTTATTTTGTTCTTAACCTATCACATATTTATTATACTGGGTATTTTTTCTCTTAAAATTTGATTTACCAATGAATTTCTATTTGTGAAGTTAATGAATTTAATAACTGCCTCAATTTAACAACCTTGTCTTGGCAATGTCTTGAATCTCTCGACTAATTATTTTGAATTTTGAAAAGTTGTTGATGTACTTATTGCTTCTAGACTAACATATTTTATATGGCATGTTATCTGATATTTAGTTTGTCTGTGAATTGTTTCTGATATAATTCAATTTTAATATGTATTTGTTTTGTATCATGGTCTATGATTGTATACAATATTATTTATATGCATATTTCTTGCGTGAATCATGCTGAGAAACCGTAGTCGAGGTACCATGCTCTTAGATTATTGATAATGATTTTCTGGGTAACTGCATCCCTGGTCTTAATTTATTTTATGCTGTCAGGCAGTACATCAATGGGAAAACGACTTTGAGTTCGAAGGCGTTAGGAATACCTCTTGTAGCAAAAGTTTGTAATTTGGTTAATGGACTTGATATCTACAATCTTTATCTGAAATTGCTTAATTCATTCCGCATACCTACTGAAGATAGCGTAGATGATAATGATACCTATGAGAGCACCGCAACTGAAGAAGTTACAAGGACAGAGGATACTATTAGTCCTACCACAGATGATGGAAATGCACCTGCTATGGATGGGAAAGGGGTTGACTTGGCCTCAGATTCTGAACTACAGTTTTACATAACAGATGAGAAAGGAGTAGCCAAGCATGACAAGATAGTAATGAATGAACCAGTAACTATGACAGGAGTTCTGGGGCGGTTGTATATTCTTGTATGTTTGCCACAAAAACAGATTGAACAGTATGACACTTGCCTCCTAAGTTCTTTACCCGAGATTTCCAAGTCTGGCTTTCTTGCAAAGAGACCTCCGGAGTCTGTTTCTCTGTACAAGTGCCTTGAGGCATTCTTGACGGAGGAGCCTCTTGGACCAGAAGACATGTGGTCAGTCAACATCATTTCCTTTTAACTCTAGCTTCTGGGATACTTTTTTGTCATAAATAGCTACTATGTTTCACATGAAACATTTAGGATTAAAGAAAATTTGATCGATGAGCAATTAATCCTGGTCTAATGATACTATTTATTCTTGAAATATTTCATGGTATTCTGCTTTGCATTCTAATTCAGATCTATGGCATTAAGGTATGTTCTGCCTGAAGACGTTGATTTGGTTTTTTTGATAGCTGCCAGTTCTGCTTACATCACCTTATGACAAAAAGAGATTATCATTATAATCATAATTGTTTTTGTGAAAGGCTTCCAACTATACATGGTATCCTTTTTAAAATGATGTTCTTGAAAACTATTATATAAACAGATGTTTAGAAAAATGCAAATGCGTATGGTAGAATTTGTTAAAGGTAGTTTTCTAAAATTGAAAACAATGAGAACGCATTTTGAAAATGAGTAAAATAGTTGTTCAAGGATATTAATTTGTTTTGCAATCGGTGAAAGCACAATAAATTTTTGTTTCCGATCTTTTAGATATAATATTGAAATACTATTTTTCATTTTCAAAAACAACTTTTAAAAAATAGGTGAACAATAACTGTTTTTTGTTTTTTTTTGGCAAAACAGAACTGCTTTTTTTTTTTTTTGAAAAAAGAAAACCCTTGCAAAATGCATCCAAACACAACTAAAGTCTTCATTTTGTTTTTTCTTCTTCTCTAGAGTTATTTTCTATTAGATTGTTCTTGTCACTTGGACTTTCTGGCTTTTCTTATAGTAACTTGGAAATAGTTTTCTAGTTTCCTACTTTCCCTTGCTTTGATGTTGTCATATGAGGAAAACAACAACATAGATTATCTTTCGTTAATATTCATTGAAAGTACTTATTTTATATGCCTAATTTGCTTTCAAGCCTTTGCATGAATCTATCTCAGCATCCTTCATTGAAAACAGTGAAAACACAATAAGTTTTTGTTTCCATTCATTTAGTTATAATATTGAAATACTATTTTTCATTTTCGAAAACAACTTTTAAAAAATAAGTGAACAAGAACTGTTTTTTTTTTTTTTTGTTGTGGCAAAACATGAACTGCTTTTTTTTTTTTGAAAAAAGAAAACCCTTGCAAAATGCATCCAAACACAACTAAAGTCTTCATTTTGTTTTTTCTTCTTCTCTAGAGTTATTTTCTATTAGATTGTTCTTGTCACTTGACTTTCTGGCTTTTCTTATAGTAATTTGGAAATAGTTTTCTAGTTTCCTACTTTCCCTTGCTTTGATGTTGTCATATGAGGAAAACAACAACATAGATTATCTTTCGTTAATATTCATTGAAAGTACTTATTTTATATGCCTAATTTGCTTTCAAGCCTTTGCATGAATCTATCTCAGCATCCTTCATTGAAAACAGTGAAAACACAATAAGTTTTTGTTTCCATTCATTTAGTTATAATATTGAAATACTATTTTTCATTTTCGAAAACAACTTTTAAAAAATAAGTGAACAAGAACTGTTTTTTTTTTGTTGTGGCAAAACATGAACTGCTTTTTGTTTTTGAAAAAAGAAAACGCTTGCAAAATGCATCCAAGCACAACTAAAGTCTTCATTTTGTTTTTTCTTCTTCTCTAGAATTATTTTCTATTAGATTGTTCTTGTCACTTGGACTTTCTGGCTTTTCTTATAGTAACTTGGAAATAGTTTTCTAGTTTCCTACTTTCCCTTGCTTTGATGTTGTCATATGAGGAAAACAACATAAATTATCTTTCGTTAATATTCATTGAAAGTACTTATTTTATATGCCTAATTTGCTTTCAAGCCTTTGCATGAATCTATCTCAGCATCCTTCATTGAAAACGGTGAAAACACAATAAGTTTTTGTTTCCATTCATTTAGTTATAATATTGAAATACTATTTTTCATTTTCGAAAACAACTTTTAAAAAATAAGTGAACAAGAACTGTTTTTTTTTTTTGTTGTGGCAAAACATGAACTGCTTTTTGTTTTTGAAAAAAGAAAACTCTTGCAAAATGCATCCAAGCACAACTAAAGTCTTCATTTTGTTTTTTCTTCTCTAGAATTATTTTCTATTAGATTGTTCTTGTCACTTGGACTTTCTGGCTTTTCTTATAGTAACTTGGAAATAGTTTTCTAGTTTCCTACTTTCCCTTGCTTTGATGTTGTCATATGAGGAAAACAACCATAGATTATCTTTCATTAATATTCATTGAAAGTACTTATTTTATATGCCTAATTTGCTTTCAAGCCTTTGCATGAATCTATCTCAGCATCCTTCATTGAAAACGGTGAAAACACAATAAGTTTTTGTTTCCATTCATTTAGTTATAATATTGAAATACTATTTTTCATTTTCGAAAACAACTTTTAAAAAATAAGTGAACAAGAACTGTTTTTTTTTTTGTTGTGGCAAAACATGAACTGCTTTTTGTTTTTGAAAAAAGAAAACTCTTGCAAAATGCATCCAAGCACAACTAAAGTCTTCATTTTGTTTTTTCTTCTCTAGAATTATTTTCTATTAGATTGTTCTTGTCACTTGGACTTTCTGGCTTTTCTTATAGTAACTTGGAAATAGTTTTCTAGTTTCCTACTTTCTCTTTCTTTGACTTGCAATGTTGTCACTTCTATTGGCATGCATATGAGTAAAACAACAGCATAGAATATCTTTCGTTAGTATTCATTGAAAGTACTTATTTTATGTCTAATTTGCTTTCAAGCCTTTGCATGTATCTATCTCAGCATCCTTCAATAAAATCCCTTCACAATTAACCCAAATACTTAACTATTTATTAATGTTTTCCCTATGCTGAAATGCTGAAATTGTCAGTCTGTCATTCCTCGGTGGTTTTTTAATTTCTTCATTTAATATGCATGGGATTAAACATGCACATGGATTGATTGGTATACCATTTTGATTTTCTTCTTTGTGTATATAAAGTTTTGTACATAATCAAGTTTCTTTTACCGTTCATTATTGAACTGTGGTCTGTTCTTATGGTCCTTCTAATGTCTGGTAGTGTTTGTGCAAACTTAGGTACTGTCCTGGCTGCAAAGAGCACCGCCAAGCCAGTAAGAAATTGGATCTTTGGAGGCTGCCAGAGATTCTGGTTATTCATTTGAAGAGGTTCTCTTACAGCCGGTTTTCGAAGAACAAGTTAGAGACATATGTTGACTTCCCTGTTGAGAATCTTGATTTGTCAACTTACGTTGCCTACAAGAACGATCAATTATCTAGTCGGTATATGCTTTATGCTGTAAGTAATCACTACGGAAGCATGGGAGGTGGCCATTACACTGCATTTGTTCATGTAAGTGCTGCATCTTCTTGGTGTTGTGTTTTGGTTTTTTCTCCTCTCTTCCTTGTAAGAACCTTTCTTCTCCTAATATTACATGCAACGCTTGTTAATGAATTATATTTAAGTCCGCACCGAATGAATTATATTTAAGTCCGCACCGATTAAAAGTAAATTAGTGGAGTAAAAGTAGTGTCTTACCTTTACTTATTTATGTGATGTTATGCGTTGATGGGGCCTTTGTGGGTACATGTGCTTGGCATGTGAGGTTTTGGGTAGTAAGGTTCCAATTTTCAGTACAAAGCCAGCAAGATAGTTCTCACAGAGAAATCTAGATGAGCTAACTAACCCTTCTATAACTTTCACCATATGTTGCTATCTTGCTTGTGTCATTGTATGACTTTAGTGGCATTGTTGTGTTATTTTCACCTGGAATAATTTGGTAGTTTATTACTATAGATGGTGTAAATCTCCATCAATCACATCATTTACTTATTTTTCCTTGGAGCAGTGTATTTACACCATCTAATAGGATTCAATAATCTGTGCTTAAGACCTTAAGTCCTGCAAATCTGTTTCTTCATCATGTAACATTGCGATGAAGGGTATTTTTGGCCTTCAAATTTTGCATGCTCAAACAATGTTCATGCATATATGCCCGTTAACTTATTTCTGTTGTTAATTGTATCTCTAAGCTAGCTTGTTGAGATTTTACATACTCCTACCAATGCAAAAGAGTCTCTTGGGATGAAGGCACATGTTAAGGATGGAAAAAGTGATTCAAGACACATGAAGTAGTGCATTGATGTTTTGAAAGAATAAATATGAATTGTTTATTTAAGTTTTGGGTCCTTATTAGGCACATGTTAAAAGGACCCGATAATTAAATAGGATATTCTCTAACTGTTGCAGCATGCACATGTATATGTATGTATGTATGCATGTGTTTATGAATGTATGTATGTGACTTGACATGAAATAGGAGGAAGGGAGTTCCCCTTTCATTGACTTATTATTACTGTTTGTGTCAACACATGAAGCTGTAGTGGCTCGATTAGAGATTTTTAATTGTATATTTTTTCTTCTTGATGTAGCATGGGGGTGATCGGTGGTATGACTTCGATGATAGTCATGTTTATCCCATCAGCCAGGAGAAGATAAAGACTTCAGCTGTTTATGTTCTTTTCTACAGAAGAGTTGTGGAAGTATAACTTCAGAATAGGTTTATTAATTGTTAAATCATTATTTGGAGCTAGGATCAGCCGAATCGTAGTGAAGCTACAAGCTAGATATCATTGGTGAAGGCATTACAGTTTTGCTGCCTTATTCTTGCAAATATAATCTCAGAGTAGTATTATTTATTTATTGATTATGTGTGGCATTTTTTATAGTTTAAATTGATTATATCCGGCATGGATGATGATGATAGGAAGATTCAAAGTTCAGAATAGGTGTCCAATGTGACTGTATCATAGTGACAAGTGAAGAAGAGTGACACGGTGACGAGTAAAGAAGGCGGTGACAAACAGAAGGTGATTCTTTTTTCTTTTTTTCCTTTTACTCCTGTAACCAGTTGTGAAAGAGCATGTTTTTAGCTTGTTGTAAGCATATAGAAAGTTTTATGTAGGGGATTATTGTCAACCCCTGTGAAATCTCTATATCTTGTTTACATATATTATATATAACAGATGAGAGAAGAGTTGGAATTATTTGATAGGAAATTTCATGTGGTGTTACAACTTTGTAATTTTTTTTTTAATTTTTTATTTTTTGTTGCAAATTTTGACAATTTCAATGATGGTTTATTGGGGGAGTGAACTTGATTCCACAGGTACATTGAATGTTATGTTATATTTGAGTTTTGGTTGGATAGTTAGATGATAAGAAATTAAGAATAGAAAAATGGTTTAGTTATTTAAGAAGTTGATGAGCTATAAAGAGTGGGGGGGTTAGGTGGACCAGTGAAGTTGTGTTTCCAAATTTGTGTAAAGATGTGACTTGACCATGTTGATAGTTGTAGTAGCAGCAACAATAGTACATCAGGACCACTTTTTTACTTGGTTCTCCTTGTGCTCATTTTTGTGTGGTTCCCTTTCCTTTGTGTTTTCCACATGATTGCTTTCCCTAATTTACCTACACTTGAACTATTTCCCTTCAAATACCACCAAAGCCTTAAAAATACTCTTATAATTAGCTCTCTAATTTGCTGTGTAGTGTTAAAGTTTTAATTTTCTTCTTCAATTACATTTCTTGTTTGGAAAGATGAAAATAATAATATGATTGTGGATGTGGGGACCTTATTTTAGAATAGAACATGTTAAGTGACAGCCAGTCAATATATAGATTGATTGCAAGTACATGAATGCATGTGAATGGAATCCTCCCCTCCCCAAATAACAAGAACAAGAAATTAATGATAAATTCTTCAAAAAGAAAAATAAATTATTCATAAAGAGGATATGTTGTCAATTTATATAGAAATCATCAAATTTTTGTTAACCTACATCGATCAGTGATATGTTGTCATATTTGGGAAGATAAACTTGCAAAATTTGTTTTCCTTCTACTCTTTTATAGAATAGGAAGTGATTATCTAAGCTTTGATATCTTAATTATACAGTAATTTCCTTTTCCATGAAAAAACAAACAAACCTGTTGTCTTCTCATCATTTCAAACCCCCAACTAATTAGTCTAATAATGGATATGTTAGGGTGGTGAAATTGTTGTTAATTAAATGTTAAGCAAATCATAATCTAGAAAGGTAAGCGCAAAGCATGCTTCTTATGTCAGACAAAAAAGAAGCTACTATCAATTTAATCTGGCCACAGCGTTTAATGTGAAGCTCATTCAGTTTGACAATATCACATGTTCGAGTCGTTGTCGTAGCAACTAGCAAGAGAGAGAGAGAGAGATTGTATTGTCATTTAATCTATACTTTAATCTGGTTCCAAATTGTGAATAAAATAAAATTTTATTGGTATATTGAAGACCGACATAGCACGTGGAGGAAGAGAAACATGGAGTTGATAGAAGAATATATATAAGTTTGAAGGATCGACATGAAAATTGAATGTTGGATGCATTACATAACATCATAACTAGGATAGTCCTTGTTTGTATGCAATTATGTGATGTATCTTCAAATGATTATATTTTTGACAACTTTGACTTTCCTAATTTCCCTCCACTAATTACAACTCTATAATTAGACTTGTGTCGGGTGTATTCATGTTGGAGTAATAGCTCATGCGAATCAAGCTCATGTGACTGCGAGCGAGGCTGCAAGGCATTTCGACAAACACACGTGTGACAGCTTCCAGCAGTAACCAGTAACATTAAGCCATTAAGGTTGTTACCCATGTCAGCTCCAGAGTACAATTATATAATTTCAGGTGGCAATCAAACTGATTAAAAATAAATATTAAAAAATTAATTAAAATAAATAATATAATAATAATACAAAATATTAAATTTCATTGATTGTTTTACGGTTGAGCTTAAATTTCATTCACCCTTATATAACGAGTTTTTAGGTGTTATACTATTTGTTGAGGAAGTAATAGTAAGAAGTTGATGTTTATGAATAACCAAGTTACGAATTTTGATTAACCGGTTTTATGTTTTTTCGATACTTTTTGGGTTTTTATTCCCAGTAGAAAATATATATATATATATATATATATATCATTTTATAGTAGCTTTGTAAATAAGATTTTTCAAAAAATAAAATTATCAAGTTAACAAAAAATATATATTAAATATTTAAATTTAATTTTCATTAAAAAAACTAAATGTAATATATAAATGTAATGATAAAAAAAAAAAAAAAAACTACAATTAACAATAAATAAAAACAAATAAGATTTAATAAAAATATTCAAAATGCCATTATACCATTGATAAAGTCAAATAACAATTTTTTTATGAGTCTGGGACCCACCAAGATCAAACAATACATGTGTAGTGCGGATATCTACTCCTATAAATCGAGAAGAAAACTCTCCACACATATTTGTAAAATACGCATAGTGGGATTTGAACTTATCATCACTAATGTGGAAAGGAGGTACACTACCACTTGTGTTAGGAGACGATTTGTGTCAAATAACAATTATTCACATGTTTTCCTATAATTTAATTTATCATTACATTTATCAACAAAATTAACTTATAATAGCTACCAACAAATTTAAATAAATTAATTGAAATAAAAATATATATAATTTTATTAGGGATGGAAGAAATAAATAAAATTAGTTGGGATAAGATAATAAATAAAATTAACTAAAACCTATTTTTAAGGAATGGATGAAATAATTGTATCTATATTCTATATATTAAATGGGATAGGTCAAGGGGTTATAATTGTATGCATTGTACATATCATTATATTATATACACAAGTGTTATAGCAATGAAATTTCATTGGTTGGAAGGGACATGACCCCTATGGTCCCCCACATTCACCTATGATGATAAGTATTGACTCACAATAATTAAATTGGATTTTTCAAAAAAAAAAAAAAAAAAAAAAATTGGAATATCTTGGAATACACACACATATAATTCACACTAGAGTTGCACAAAACTCTCATGGCCTCATCCCCATTTGAAGGTAAAATGACCTCTAAAAATGGGGATGTGAGGGGGTTTGGGACTTTAGGGTGAATTTCACCCCATATTTTATAATTCAATTATTTAAATTAATTTACTAGTTGCTAAATACTATCCCTCTAATTCTTATCTTGGCATGTTGATTAAAAATGAAACTTTAAATCTGTTTGAACTTTTAGCATTTAATAATAGGTTTACTTGTATTTACTTTGGATTAAATATTAAAATTATTTACTTTGATTGGATTAATATATATGGGTGAAGTGAGAAAAATGGAGTCAAATAGGAGATTGTGGAAAATGGATGGGGACAAGGGATACTTCCTCCCAAACACCCCATCCCCATTTCTTCCAAATAGGAATGGTGGGAGGGGTTAGGTAATGGAAATGGGGATGAAGAACCTCCCCTCACCTTCATTTCCCCCATGAACATCTCTGATCCACACGCACACAAATATATAATGCGTGTATTAGAAAGACGCTTATGTGTGAAGGCTGAAAGTCTGAAACCACAAGTCCGGTTACCTATTTAGTGGGATAATGATTCATGCACGATTAATAGCGTAAACTATACAAGTTTTATTTTCATATAAAAGATGTATAACAATAATCACAACACATTTATTAAAACTTGTAACATATATAGATATACATTAAATAAACTTCATGCATTTTCCGTTATAACAATAAGGGTTAATTGTACTAAAATACCCTGATTTTTTTCCTTTTGGCAAAATATCACTAGCATTCATAAATTCGACATAAAATACCTTGTTGTTAACCTCTAATCTTCAACTGTTAATTATGGGTAGTTCAGTCTTCTTACAAATGAAACCATAGATTTGAATTAAATAAGTGAATTTTATTTAAATAATAATGATTTATTATTTAAATAATTTAAAATAAAGAAAATGGATGTAGGAGATCTGATCTCCTTCATCACCTTCATCATTTAATAAATATAAAATAAGAGAGAGATATATCACTCTATTTGGAGCTCCCTTAGATGGTGCAAATCTGTTCCATTTTGTTTATAAAAAAAAATATATATTTTTTAATTGATTTAGTTTTTTATTTTGGAATAATTTTAGTTGATTTGTGTTTTCGTTTATGGAATTGATTTGTATTTTGTGTTGGTTGGTTGTAATAAAGCTGAAGTTGAGAAGAAATGGATGGGTTGGAGATGATGTTGTAGATAGGGTTCTTTTCATACCGAAAACGAAACTCAACTATAGATTTTTGATCGCCCCGATAAAGTTAAAGATGACTTTAACATGGTATATTTGTTTTGAATTTTACTAATATTTAACTACAAGGAATAGACCTATGGAACTTTTAGTACAATTAACCCTAGAGAGGATCATAGCAAATTCCATAACATAGAATTGGATTTTTTTATTTTTATTTTTTATTTTTATTTTATTTTATTTTATTTTTTGAAGCAACATAGAATTGGATGTTGAATAGAATGAATAACAGTAAAAGATGAAAGAGTTGAAGAAAAGACAGAATATCTATGATTTTGAATATTACCTTTTGAAAAATAATAATAAAGAATTTGACCAAAAAGATAGAATAGAGTTGAAAAGAAAAGATAGGATAGTGTTTAATAATAATTATAAAAACAACAATAACAACAAAGTGGGGCATGTCATGAGAATCGTAAAACGAATGAAGAGGGAAATCTCAAAGTATCCCCAGCAGCATTGATGTTGGCTACGAGAAAAGGTTATGTCATGAATGACTGACTGACTGACTGACTGACTGACGACCTTTGTCTCAGATCATGGAGAGAGAGAGAGAGAATTGCTTTGCTCTCAAATCTCAATAACTCAATTGCTCTTCTTGCAATAGCTATGGCTTTGGATTTGAGCAAGTGAGTGACATGACAGGCCAATCTAGACATGTTCAAAAACATAAAGTAAATATTACATATCTTTTTAGACAAGACCCACTCTCACATACTTCCAAAATACCAACTACATGATTTGACATTACAGATTCTGTACTCTTAACCTCATCCCAACAGACAATCCCCCACTTAATTATTAACATTTCTTCATCTATATATATAAATATAATATTAATTATATAATAATACTATCATCATTTCTCTCTCTTTCTTTCCCTCTCTGGGTATGTATTTTTTCAATACATGCACATAAATAGGATTCATTCATGCATAATGCTGAGCTATCAACCTTTGTACATGATACATGCCTCTTGCAGAAATACATCACATTTTTTTTTTTTTCCAAGTATATTCAAGTACAAAGCTAGCAGGCATATTGGGATTGTACAATATAAACGGGAGAGGGAGGGACCCATATATATATATATATCAATCTTATTTGCTCTCTTTTGAGAAATCAACGGTAGTAAAGTTAGGGTTCGATTTTGATGAATGATGATGATGATGATCAAGTGAGTCAGCATGACAGCAGCATTGTTCATATGTGACTGCTGCTGGTTTGACAGGTCTTGTTTAACTAATGAGTAACAGTAGAGAAAAAAGTTTGATTACACCCAATCAAGCTAAAGGGGTTGAAACTTCTACTAGTACTATACTGTAGCTAGCGTGGTTGCCAGAAAATCTACAATTAAATTCTTTTTTCTTTTGCTAATCTAATTTTCATAATTTGCTTGGTCAATTTAAGTCAAATCAAAAGTTGTTTGTGAATTCCAGAAAAGTGCCCTCTAAAAGAAAGGCTAAAACTAAGCAGAAAGTTTAGGGTTTCAGCTTTCAGCTCTGTTAATTAAAAAAGAAGAAGCTATATATATATATATATATATATGTATATATGAAGTATTAATTAAGGAAGGATTTGTATAGTCAGAGATGTGTGAAGAATATTTGTATATATATGATTAGGTCGGCCAACCTAAGCATTATTATAAAAGTTGTTTTGGGCATCCCAAGGTGGTGTCTTTTACTGTCTGCATGATTTTCGTGCCATCAAATTTGGTGTTTCTTCTATATTTTTACTTTTTTATTTATTTATTTATTTTTGTTAATGCCCTAATAATTATAAGATTTCAGTTCTGGGTTTTTCTGACATTGGCTACAGATTTGAGTACATACTTATATCCATCATCTATTGGCCTTACTGTTTTGGTACATTAATTATTACAGTATTTTGAATTATTTAACTTAACTTTTACCAATAACAAGCATGTGATTGATTTTATGGATTATCTTGTTAATATATTTTTTTTGATATGTATTATAAGTTGCGGAGATTTGAACTTAAAATACTGTTAGATTAAATAAACAATTTTACCATTAAACTACATTTATCTGTGAAGGATCGACTAATAAATTAAAAAGTTGAAATTTCAAAATGAATAAAAATTAGAATCAAAATAGGGTGAATTATTTAGTGGAGCACCATGATAATCATGGAATGCCATATATATTGGTTAAGTGGTCCTCTCAGCTCTCGGCTCTCTCTCTCTATATCATGCACAGTAGACAAGGTGGCTGTCCATTTTGTCCTCTGTGGAATAGAGAGAGAGATTTACCATAAGTGTGATGAAAACAAATGCACATCATTCAAGAGAATATTGTTCACTTAAATTATATATGATGAAGGAAAAGTTCAACATTTATATATAAATTATGCAACCAATAGATTAGAGAAATCACTTATTAAAGAGTTATAAAAGGAACAAAACACACAGTAATTTTGAAGAGGTTCTTAAGATCTCATGATCACCAACCCCATCATGATTCTTCGATCACTAGTTACTACTCACAGATACATTATTTAATTATACCATTAATTGTTGTTTTAATTAATTAGTAGAAGCCATTAGATGACTTCTGAGTGGTCTGATCAGCAAATGCCTGGTGATCCAATTTTGCTTGGTTGTTTCCATCCAGCTGCTTCAGCCCAAAGTGAATGTGAGGGAAATGTGCCCACTACAACATAAACATCAACATATTAATTATAATCCAGTTTGCATTTCATTGAGACAAAGAAAGAAGAAAAGAACCTCTTCAACACAAAAACAAGGAAAAAAACAAAAATACTAAGAACATTTGGAGACCAAAGCATAGCATGTATGTCAAGACAAATCAATTTTAAATACGAGAGAAATTCTCCTCCATATATTATGATTGCACTGAGAGAGAAACTATACAAGCATATATTCCATTCCATAAAACAATTTTAGAAATCAAGAAACTGGATTCTTTCACTTCCTTGGACCAAGAAAATAAGAAAGTAAACACATTTTAAACTAAATCTCCCTTTAAGATTTGTGTGAGGAGGATCAATCTCTAAACCTCTGAAAATGCAAGAAGCACTCTAAATAACAAAGCTGGAGATAATTTTTTTATTTTTTTATTTTATTAAATGTAAATTTGAAGCTTTGTAAGTATGCAAATAAAAAGACAGCTTCATGAATCTATTCTTGAGTGCCTCTCAAGTAACATATATATATATATATATATACAATGGCTGAAAGCATATATAGCTTCAAATTAATTTACATTCTCCATAGAAGTTTTACTCTTTAAAGGATTACAGTTTATCCTATAATTAGAGTTCCCAAAACTAGGTTTGATAGACAGTGTTGGCTTGCGAAGAGACATTAGCTAAAGACATATACAGTTTCAAAATGATGGGGAGTAATATATTTCTTATCTCCCCTCTGAAGAAAGGTATAAAAATATGATTACGGTAGTCCTAGCAATGCCTGTATCTTCAAAACCATTTTAATTCCTAGTAAAATCTTCTGGTGGCAGTACTACATATATACATAAATTTTCACATGAGTGTGCACTCATATGAACAGCACTATATATATAATCAAAAAGGCTATAATTTAGGCTAAAACATAGACTCCAAAACTAGATCTATGTAAGCTTAAACCATTTACTTGTTGAGAATTTAATGTTTGCTTAATTTTTGACTTTTCAACATATGTATTTAATATCATAAGTTGTGTACTTATATTTTTCTAATTATCTAATTGAACTTTGCTCTTTGACCAAAATTATTAATATTACAAACAATTTTGTTAGTAGTTTGCATAAATTTCCAATGACATGGAGAAGATGAGTAGATGTGCTGAATCTAACATCATATGGTGATCACCAGGACTGAAATGCAGTATGAAGATGGTCATTATCATGTGGTGTATATACATAGCAATAATTGGAAAAAAGAAAGATGTTTACTGAATTTTAAAGCGACATGACACATCTAACATAATGATTGTATGCTTGTAGGGCCAAGAGTACTCTCTTACAGGCTTCTTTTTATGCTTTTCAACTGATCAAACATGTCTGTGTTTGATACAAGTATTAATTGATGTATATTAAGTAGTTCAATAACTTTCAACTGGCCATGTAGGATTTGGTTGGCTCACACTATATAACCTTACACATATGAGTCCTCACATTAACCGCTTCAAAAGTGTAAGACTAATTATCAGATATAGAAGTGAAGTGATTAATAAGACTCCAATGACAAAATGGTTTTCATACTTGTAAGCACTCTTAATTAACAAGAGATTTCATAACCCTCCTATATATAACCTAATTTCCTAGCTAGGCAAGAGTACCTGATTTTAAATATCACCAGACTTTTATGTGCACTTGTAAGAAAATGTGTTTCTTAAATATATGAATTTCTACAAGAAACGAAGAAGACTTGTCATTAATGCTGAAACAATATGTAGATAGACATGTACAAAAAAGTGAATAAGATGTCCACTAGTGTAAAAATGAGAAGAAGAAAAACAATACAGCATAGACAAAAGTATAAGTCATAATCTTATCTAACAGAAGACGATTTAACTTTTTCTTTGCCATCATTTGATCTTATACCAATATTTTACAATATTTTACAATATTTACAAAACTTTGTCTGTATGTAATTTTCTTTTATTAACTTTGTAGTTTATAAGTAAATAATGTTTATTGAGTATTTGTTTTATGTCGACACAACAACTGATTTTTAATAAATTTTTTCCATAGAACTTTAATCATTATTAGTTATTAAGTCTATACATCCATATTTTATAGATCATGGACTTTATATATCTAAATACAGTTTTGATTGCCTTTTCAAAAAAAAAAAGTTTTGATAATATAGATTTAGTAAAATCAACTTCAATAGATACGGACATTTTAGACATTTTATTAGCGTATAAAATTTTGTCTCCTATATAATGAACTTTAGAATTTAGACGTCAAAATTTTACTAAAAAACAAAATGACTCAAATCTCTAATAGGGTTGTGTTTTGACATCTCAATGCAAATCATAGCTATATATCCATTGTGTTTTCTTCTGGTGCAAATAAATAAATAATAAATTACTTCACGGGTCTAAAAATATTATGAGTTTAAGTGATGGTGTTAACTTGAGATACAAGATTACCTATTAAAGTAAAAGGTCACATAGACAGCAGGTAAACGCGTGAATTAAATGCATAAATGAGTGCATGCATACATATTTTGGGAATTAATTAAGTGAAGATAGAGTAATTAGGTAGTGAGTAATTACATTTTTTGCTGCTGTGCTAAAAGCTTCCCTGTGGCTGATTTCAGGATTACTAGCCTTAATCCTTTGGATTTCCTCCCTGCAAATTAAAAGAAACCCCCACAATTTCACCACCAAATCCTTTATATGATCTACATGCTTTTCATTTTTCAGTTTTATTCATTCTGCTTAATATTATCTTCATCATGATTCATGTGGGTAACACTTATTATTTTACGCCCTTCTAACTAGGTGTATTTCGACTTTATTTATTACGAAAAATTGAACTAAATAAACCGAAAAGAACTTGTTAAACTTACTTGATAAACCTGTTGTAAGCAGAAGGAACTCTTTGTCTCTTCTCTGGGGCTGCATTAATATTATCCATTAGAGCACAGAATCAAGCAAGCAAGCGTACTTTATAATTAACACAGACCTTAGAATATTTAACTTATAATACAAATGAACATTTGTGCATCCATGCAGTAGCATTATGGACTAATTTTGAAGTTAAGATGAGATTGGGATCATGTAACATTCCATCTGTTCAATTATCTCAAGGTCCATTGCTCTTAAAGCTGAACAAATATATATGGAGCCTTGATTAGCTCAAAAGGATATCCTATTTTTTTGTTAATATTTTCATTTTGAACCATATTTAGGCTCTGTGGAATCACTGCAATCTTCATATAATAGCTAGGTAAGTACATCAAGCGACATGTCTAGAAAAAGTATTTAATAGTAAAAACAAATGTTAAAAAAAATATATGTTGTATACTTGTGTATATATATACATATAGCTAGAGACTAGAGAGAGCATTGTTTGGTAATTAACTAATATTTTCTGGTGGTTATGTTCGATCACACACTGTCAAATATTTAATAATGAGTTGGATTTGTTAAGTCAAGTCACCATCTGTGATGGGACCATGACTGAATGGAGAAAAAATCGGATGCTCATCTGGGTTTAGAAGGAGAGAGATATTATATATATGTTGCCGTGGAAACAAATTATATTGGACTTGCTGCTGATGCTGATGCTTTGCTTATTTACTTTTACCAGTTGTGTAGACACTTTTCCATGTCTATCATCATTAATTAAGCATAGGACGTTTGGTTATATGCATTTGACCATCTGATATTTATTATAAGTGCATTTCAAATAATTTGTTAACATGATGCACAAAAAAGAACTCATCAGCTATATTATGTGTATTTGATTTGCATCTATCCAATAGAATTTGAACATATGTGCATGATGTACCAAGAAAGAGTGAGAGTACTAACGGCGAATGGGAGGCATTCTAGGTGTTTCATGCTCTGCAGACTCAAATGAAGAAGAAAACTTGTTGCATTTTGAAGAAGAAGAGGAAGAAGATGAACCAGAATCCTTACTTGAATCTTCAGATAAGGTTATTACATGGTGTTGTTTCTGCAACTTTGCTCAAACAAATTAACAAACCAATTAGTAAATTAATAATAGTCGTAATTATTTGGCAAATCTAGAACAAATAATTAAAATAAACAAGGAAAAAAGTCAAATCAAACTGCAAACATTAATAATTGCAGGTTCCTGTTATTTTATGAAAACCTATCATATGTTATCTTCTATATCATGGATATATATATATATATATATATATATATATATTTATATATATTTTGTTTTGTTTTGTTTTGTTGAAAACAATTAAGTTAGCAAGGAATCTGAGTTGTCACTGAAACAAATGTATTTCCTGCTTGTCTTAAATCTCTATCAATTATTACTCTATGCAAGCCAATTTATTAATTATGATATATAGTAGTTAGTTAGAGATCATCATATATAAGAATGTTGTCCGAAAACAGGAGGCCGTCAAAGAGAATGTGAATATTGAATATTACCTGATGAGGATCTTGAAGAGGAACTACCGTTTGAAGTAGTGAAGATCCCATGTTTACAGACAGCAGATTTGCACAATGCCCACATCTCACTGTTACAATGTTGAACATACTGGTGCTAGGAACACTCACCTGCAACATGTATCCATTTTTTTTATAAAAAAAAATCAAACATTATATTAATTTACTTTAAATCAATCATTCAATCATACATATATATATATGAACTTTTATACATAACTCACCACCAGATCTGACCTGACTGAAACTAACAGAAGCTTAAAATTTTCATACATTAACAAATTAAAACTAAATGAATATATAACATCTTAATTTTATGATATCTCTAGCTAGCTAGCTAGAAATGTTGCTTATTTTACACTTAGAGAACACAAAAGGGTAGTTAGTGGATTCAACTTTCATCAAGTAGTAATGACACTGGCTGCTGTATAAAGAAAGTTTAAGAAAGCAGAGATTTCACTGCAGCAATCTTAATTGGAAAATACAAGATCAGGAATTAATAAGAGAATGAAAAGAGTACTCAAGATCAAGAGGAGAGATTAATATGATGACAAAAAAAATAAGTATAATTAAAGATCTGTCTCTCACATGACATGGGTAAAAAATAGCAATAAGGAATTTGTTGTTGTTGTTAATTAATTAAAAGGCCTTAAATTTCATAAAAATTACTCTCCTTTGGGTGCGCCTGACTCTTGTGCTGACACCGCAAGCAAGATGATAAAAGAAAGAAAGAAAGAAAAAAATAAGTCCAGCAGAGAGCTGAAAAGGACTTGACTGGAACGGAAACCATAAAGGCCATCACCAGTAAAACCACAGACATCAATATCAAAGATCTCGATGAAATATATACATACATTTAAAGAAAAAGATGAATATTGATTGATGATGTTCGATTTTACTGATCTTTGTGCAGTGTTTTGGATCTTGATCATTTCAAAGGGTGACAGGCAATAATATTGTAATGTTATGATGAAACAAGTTTTGAAAAGGAAAAGCATTTTTTTTGCTCTCTTGACCACATCTTCTTTCTTACACAGAGATATAAACCATCCTCTTTGTACTTAAAAGAAAAACCATTCACTCAAAATATGCAACAAAGTAGCAACTTGATCATCATACTTGTTTTTTTTTTTTTTTAAATTATGCTTCAGTGTCAAAGTCTACAGCAACAGAAGCACCCACCTTTAAAAAAAAAAAAAAAAAAAAAAAAAAAAGAACAGATTTAAAAAAAAAAAAATTGAAGTGTTTCCCCATCACCATGGAAGGGTACCAATTGGAAAAGAAAGAGTAATAGATTTGTAAGCAGAAGAATTGGATGAGACACATGAAAGAAACCCTTTAAAAGTTCTTCAAAGCTAAGGAGATTGAAAAAGCCTTGTTTGATCTCAACTTGTACCATCATCGATCATCAGCTGGTAAGAACCCTAATACCTACTTGTAGCCCTAGTAATATATATAGCCTCAAGCTTTGTTACCTACTTCTTTTGCTAGTTTGAGACATCAATCAACAGCAGTTTCAAAGGTTTTGAGCCCGTCTACAACTTGTGATTCCAAATCATGGCTTCCATGTCTCAAGCTCCTTATATAAAATTCTCTCCCTCTCCCTGCTATATAAATGGGTAGTGATTTCTCATAAAATATAGACATGATGAGACAAAAATTCTGTTAACTATTTCCAAGTAAAAAAACAAAAGAAAAAAAACTCATGATCTATATGATGGATTCAAGGGAAATTTAGCTAGAAAAGGACATTTTACAAATTGGGTTACAATATATATATATGTTTTTCTGCACGTCTTATCAGCTGATGAATTCCACTTTATGCTCCCACAAAGCAAATCATGGTTTACCTGTAAAAAGTCTTGCAGCAATACTATATATGAAGATGGTTTGATGGTGAATTGAGGTTTAGTGAGAACATTTGGAAATTAAGAAAACCCCAGATGTCTATTGTGATGGAAAAGAGAAAGAAGAAGAACGATGTACTAGGCATGTATGTATATATATAAATATATATATATATATATATATAGGCAGAGAGAGTGAGATAATTGAGTGAGAGTACCGCTAAAATGGTGTTGCAGAAGTTGCAGTGAACATAACAAACACGGTCGGATGCCAAGTCCAGTGACATTTTTCAGATCAAGCTAGAGAAGAAGAGGAAGAAGAGGAAGAAGAGAGTAGATATAGATCAAGAGGGATAGATGTATAGAGAAAGATATAAGGAAGAAGAGAAAAACAAAATGGTTATATTAGAGAGAGAGAGAGAGAGAGAGAGAGAGAGAGAGAGAGATTAAGAAAGAGAACAAAAATCTGAAAGGACTAGTCTGGTCGGGTGAGCAAGTGAAGTGGGGAGTGGGGAAGGGGAGAGAGTAGAAGAGAGGAGAGGTAGTGACTAGTGAGAGAAATTTATTGTTGTTGTTGTAAAATGTAACTCAATTCTAGAGAGAGAGAGAGAGAGAGAGAGAGAGAGAGAGAGAGAAGTGGGGGGTTAGTGTTATGATTGAGTGAATGAGTGGGTGGGAGTCACCCATCTCTAACCATCATGGCTTTCTGTAGCGGACGAGGGGGGCGAGATATTAATGCTTTCGAATGTTTAGGGATGTGAGTGAGTGAGTGAGTGAGATAAAAACAAGGTCATCCACTCATGGGGATTAGAGTTTATGTCAAGCTTATATTTTTTTACTAGCTACTTGCTTTTGTAATTAAGAGGACAACTACTCAATTCCAAACATCTCATGCTATTTTTATTCTTAAAAATTTCTTTCTTTGTTTTTATTCTTAAAAATTTCTTTCTTTTAATTTTTTTTTTTTTGACTTGGGAGAGAGGATTTCAACATATGGGACTTCAACTTCGTGGGGAAGGGGGATTTCAACATGAGACTTCAACTTCGTCTAGGGTATTGCCTTCAACCATTTGTTCCTTTAACGAATGGCTATTATATAACTAGTTTATTTGCTGTTCATAAAAAAATATATATAACTAGTTTATTATATAATATATGAGAAAAGTATAATGTTAGCATATCCAAATTATTTATCTAAAATCATGTCCGAATGATGTGGCATATAAATTATAATCATATAAATCATATAAATCATAAAATGATGTAATGGATAATGTATTAGTTACAACTCATTTATTACATTATTTGAGTATGATTTTAAACAAATAATTTAAGCAACATAAAGCTAGCAATTTGGGTTCGTGGGTGAATTTTTTTAACTCAATCCAACACAATACGATTAACTAAACGGGTTTGTCTTCTTAACCCAGACACGACCCATTTAGTTAAATACTCGACACTCTGGCTAACCTGTACATGTTGTTTCCGATCTTGACCTGTTTGGCCATAAATTACACCTATATCCATATTTAATTTAAATTACCATATTCTTAGTAATCTGTCAACCCACAACCTGTTAAGCTAAACATGATGCCTTGTTTATTAACGAGTTAAATTGGTCAACCCGAACGATTATCTACTTTGGGTTATGTCAGTTCCTGTGGTGTAACCTAAATTGCCAACCCTAGTCTAGTATTACTCTATACAAAAAAATATATTAATATATAAAATTTCGCTTACTCTATAATGGGGAGATATTTAGTTCATATTTATTGTAATTATTATTTTAAAAACAAAATGACTGCATCTCCATTAAAGACTTTCTAATGTAAGTAGGGATGGGCATTTCCCCCAAAATCCTAAAATCCCCATCTTCATTTTTCCCAAAAAAAAAAAAATAATAAAAAATAAAAAAATAAAAAAATAAAAATAAAAAATCTCCAAATGGTGAAATGGCATGGGGAGGGATGGGGATGAATTTCACCCATCCCCATTTTCCCAAAAACCTAATTTATTTTTTAATAATTAGTATTTCCCCATTTACCCCATATTCCCCGCTTTCCAAATTTAAACCCTAACTATAATCACTTTAATAATACTAAAACTTAAAACCTAAACCTAATCTAAAAAGTAAAAACTTAAAGTATTGGATTTTATTTGTATTTGTATTGATCTCTTTTTTTTTTTTTTCTTTTTTTTTTTCCTTGCTATGAGTTATAAGTAATTTTTAAAATATGTACTTTTTAGTCAAAAAGGGTCAACGGGCAAACGGGGGGAATAGGAGAAACAGGGGAATCGGAAAAAAAATTCAAATTGGAAAAATATGGGAAATGGTGGAAATTGGGAAATTGGGATGGAGCTAGGTAGGCTCCCCCTAAACTCCTAGCCACATCCTCATTATCCCCTAAACGGGGGCCTAGGGTAGGGGAAAGAGTTAGGAAATGGTGATGGGGGGACCGATATCCATCTTCATTTCCCCATACTCATCCCTAATTGTAAGAAATGAGAGAAAAAAATAGTGGAGGTGGAGCATTATAAAGGTAGATTCATCTTTTTAACTTTCAACCTTTAAAGTTGAGTTGATTAGAACATCTTAACATCCTAAAACCTACTGACAGTTAAGGTATAAGTTTTTTGGTCATTACTTCATTACTTCATTAAATATGTAGTTAGTGAGTTACGATCAATTTAATTAATTGAAAAGTTTGGGTAGTTTCGCTGGTAAAAAAAATTATATATCAAACTTGTTTGGGTGACTCTTTTGTCACCCACGAAATATCTTCCTACATCCATATTTTAATAAAACTTTTTTTATTTCTAAAATATTTTTACATTTAATTACTTAAAAGTATATTGTTGTATAATTGAATATTTAAATTTACTTCCTACACCAGGCCAATATCAAAACCAACATCAATAAAAAAACATAATTTTCACATATCATCAAGGAAAGGATGAACAAAGAATTGATTTGATGGATTCTGAATGCATACATATATTTTTACTTTAATTTTTATTATTGTTTTGTGATTGAAAAAAAAAAAAAGTTTTTAAACTCCTTAATTGGACCAATTTTTTTAAAACAGAAGTTTCAAATGACAAAAAAATAAATAAATAAATAAATAAATTGGTTTTAAAATCAGGAGTTGATGTGGTCCTACGGATTCGATGATACAGGTAAATTTGTTTAATTACTATTGGTTGTGTGATGATACAGGTAAAGGCAGTGAACTTTTTTTTTTTCTTTCGAAACGGACAGGGCAGTAAATAATTCATTGATAGTTGGTTTTTCTCATCTTTAGTTTGTTGATTACAATATTTTATTAATTAATCTGATCCTACATTTATTTCTTGGCTAGAAAAATAGGTGGAAGGAGAATATATATATATATATACATCGTGGGTGATTCTCTAGTAAGGATATCATGAAATTATAAAGTCAGAACAATCACCTATATCTATACAGTAGGTATTTGTTAATGTGTAGATGTGGGCCCAATATGAATGTGGCTGTGGTTGGACGTACTGAAATTATAAAAACGAGACGTTCTGACTAGAGAACCACCATGTGTAAATATATATATATACTAACAATGTTTAAGGGTAGTGTTGATATTTTGGAAGGTGTAGTGAGTAAAAATAAAAAGAGGAGTACTAGAATCACTCTCTAGTCTCTCCTCTCCTTTTGACAATTGTTCATTATTTACTTTTTTGAAATAAATTTTAGAGCCAATATTAATGAATTGTTTTTACATGTTATTTAGAATTCAAATCATCATATCTTCCCAAATTGCCCTTTTTAACACCAAATTGTCATAGTACTTTTCTTAAATATTAATAATATTTACCTGCTTACATCCTTGTGGAGTCAGGGGTGTGGCCCGAAGTTTTTTATCTGTTATACTCCGCCAAGCCAATATACAAGTCACATCGCAGGGGGTCTGTTTCCAACATACAGGTCACGGCGAGTCACGCAGTTGGGAGAGAACATGCAGATAGATACTTGAACGAAGTCCGGGATCCTCAATACAAAAAAAAAAAAATATATATATATATATTAATAATATTATTATTTTATATACCTCTTTTTTATTTTCTAAAATATCATAACAAACATGGTTTATACTTGAAAAATTATCGCTTTTGTTTATATTATCATAAGTTTATCATATTTTATAAAGTAGTAATTTTTACGTGATTTGAAAAATATAGTTAAAAATATTAAAATTTCATTAATAGTATCAAAACTCAAATATACTAAAAAACACAAGATTTCAATGTTTATTGTATTTTAATAAATTTAATATTGTTAATAATATATTTGCTAATTTTCTTTTTAAAATATAATAAAATAAAATAAATTTAATAAATGTTATTCAACGCGTTTTACCTTTGTAGATTTTTGCTCACATATTTGGAAATGACAATTCGGTGTAAAAAAAAGGGCAATATGAGAAGATGTGGATGGTTTGAATTTTAAATAACATGTAAAAATAATTCATTAATGATGACTCTAAAATTTATTTCTAAAAAGTCAATATAGGACAAGTGTCAAAAGGAGAAAGGATAGTGAGTTGAGAGAGTGTATCTAGTACTGCTCCAATAAAAAATTGAGAAGTACTAGAATCACTCTCTCAATCCACTCTCTCAACTCACTCTCTCTTTATAATGTGATATGTGGACATCATTTATTTTTCTATATCAAACTTGGAGCCATTATAAATGGCCTGCTTTTTCTATTTATTTACAAATCAAACCAACAACTAACTTCCTAAATTGCTATTGTTTTTTTTTTTTTTTTTTACCAAATTTCCATTTAATATTGTATCAATTTTTTTTTTTTTTCGACGGTTCCCAAATTATCAATCGTGGTCAACCATTGAACTTTTTTTTTTTTTTTTTATAATTTCACTCCAACTCTCATCATTTCCAAACATAAATTATTTTCAACAATTGTTATATGTAATTTTTTTTAATAGCTATTTTATTAAATAATTTTATTGTGTTGTATTAAATTTCTATATTGAACTCTTTTTTTTTCCTTATATCACTATGTAGATGAAGAACTAAATGCCTTTGTTATTTTCTTTATAAAAAAATGCCTTTATTATTATATATTTCTTTTTGTAAAAAAAAAAAAAAAAATCTAATATTAGATGACAATTTAGTAAATAAATAAAGGGTAATTTAGGAAGTTAGTGATTGATTTGATTTGTAAATAAATAGAAAAAGCAAACCATTTATAATGGCTCCAAATTTGATACAAAGAAGTAAATGTTGTCCACATATCACATTATAAAGAGTGAGTGAGTTGAGAAAGTGGGTTAGGAAAGTAATTCTAGCACTCCTTATAAAAATTTTAACTTTTTAATATAGATATAGGAAATAGGATATGAGAGCTTATTTTGACAATTCAATTTTTTCTTTTCACATTTCTTTTCTAAAGATAATCTATTCTCAAAATTTAAATTTTAAAAAATTCTAAAGACACTTCCTTTTGTTTCAAAATTATCCTTTTTTTATCTTTTGACACTCCTATTCTAAAGACACTCCATTTAAAAAAATAATAAAAAAATAATAAAAAAAAAAATCTCTAAAGACATTCCATTTTTTTTTAATATTTTACCAATTATTATTTTTGAATTTTAATTTTAATTTTAACATATAAAAAAAAAAAACAAAAAAAATAGTAAAAAACCATGGATATAATAGTGGCACAACTCATATGATGACCTCATTTTTTATTTTTTATATTTGTTGAATGAAAATTAAGGTGGGGTGATGTTTAGAGCCTTAGCCCCGATTTTGGTCTGTCTTGCTTTTGAGGTCCCATGTGCTGACCCTAGATCCTCCATTTTTTTCCTCCTTAGGCCAGGTAAGGCATACAGTGATACAATACTGGCTAGATAGATTTATCTAGGAACCATCAGACGCAGATACAGCTATGCTATATACAATTACGAGAAGTGAAAAAAAAAAAAAAAAAAAAAAAAAAAAAAAAACAATTAAGCAAACCCTAAGACTACTCTGGCACCTTCGTGCTGTCTTTTAGAAATCTCAACCTATGTATATGTTATTAAAACCTGAAAAAGAGGAAACCATCTTGCTCCTCAGCCAGCCATCCTAATGACGGAATGTGGTTCCAAGCAGGTACCTCGACTCCTCGAGATTGTATCATATTCATAACCTAATAACATTATTTTCTAAAACAAAACTAGTTTGAAGTGTCTTTAGATTTTTTTGTCTTGTTTAGTAATTTTAATTCAGGTTAAAATTGTCATTAATAAAAAAATTTAAATTGGAGTGTAAATAGATAATTTGTAGATTGTAAGAAGAAGTTCTTATAGGATATATGTACTAACAGTGTTTAGGGGTAATTTTGATATTTTAGAGGGTGTAGGAATAATTTTAACTCTTTAATATGGATATAGGAATTTTTTATTTTTTATTTTTTATTTTTTGTTGGCAATAATTCCACACTTGCACTCAACTTGTTCTTGATTATTAACACGTGGTCGTTTAGAGATTGAGATATGTAATATGATAGACACAAATTTAGGTGGATTTTTTTTTTTTTTTTAATTAAATTTAGCTGAGTTATCAAGATTCTTTTTTCGCTCTTACTTTACTTGGCTGGTTGCCATTTGGCAGCCAAACTAAACTTTATATCAATCTGTATTAACCGGTTTTCCAAAAACACTAACTGGTTGCCATTTGGCCTTTTTTTTTTTTTAATCCAAGACTTATTTTTAATTTGGTCTTTCCAATACTTCTTGGTAATGCAAAAAATTTTAAAAATAAAGGCAATAAGTCTCGGATGGGGCACTAAGTTTTTTCGCCAAGCCCCAATTTTTTCTTTTTGGTTCTCTTCTTTGTCGACCTCCAGTAGAGTTCAATGTAATAATTGTAGAAAAAAAACCAATGAACCGAATCAAACCAATCAAAGTATTAGTTCTCTTTTAATTATTTAATTATTTTTAGATTTATTCACTTTTTAAAAATAAAAATATATATTTTGTTAAATTATATCAACATAAAATTTTGATTTAATTTGTGACTTCAACATTCATCTATTTATTTATTCTCAAATATCTCATTTGTTTTTTGTTTTTTTTTTTTTTCACCATTTGATTGAAAACAAATGTTTTGATTGATGTTTAAGTAACAAAATTTTAAGTCATGTTAACACAAGACCCATATATAAAAATATCTTACTGAAAAAGTTGAATCACCAAACAAAGTGGTTTGGAAACATGTTATAGGCACTACATATATATATATATATATATATATATATATATATGAAAGAACACATTTATAGATGTCCACACCACTCTTATATATGATGTTATATGGTAATTCTCAATTTGCTTTAGACTGAAAACTATGAGACATTTTGATGAATACATGAAGCCCAATTAAAAAAGTTGTTTGTGAGGTTTCGCCATTGAATATATATATATATATATATAGCTATTTCCTCTAATATATGTTCTCAAATGATATAAAAAATCCCATACAATTTTGTACTTTGTGTTATTACTTGCTGGCTGCTGGCTCTCTTTAATTTCTCAAATACACGAAATGCAAATTAGAATTGATCATTTTATTGTCAGGTGTGTTCAGTTACTGGTATTTAATGTTAATATATCCTAAATCAGTATCTAATATTAATTGCTTAGATTATTTTACTACTTTGGTAAACCAAAACAAAACCCAAAAAAAAAAAAAAAACCCTTCTATGTTCAAATTAAGGTGAGGTCACTGGTCACCTCACGGTCAAGTTAGGATACTCGCATATTCTTGTTTTTTTCTGGCTTTTTTTCAAGGGCCAGTGAAACACTACTTGCTTGCATGAACAAATCTCTACAATGTATTTTGTTTAATACTCAAGTGTTATTACATTATAAAAAATCTAAGGAAAAAAAAGCTAAGGAGAGAATCTCGATCCCAACCGAGCACCACCTATTTATACTTACAACCATGTTTGTTTATTATTATTATTATTATTATTTTGATATACCACGAATGTGAGATTATCGAACTAAATGAGTGTCGTCATATTTGTTTAATATATTGAAAATCTTGTTTTCTTTTTCCTTTGAAATTTCATGTTGCATATTTTTCATGTTCACTTCTACCTAAAAACTGTCAATTATTTGTCCAAAAAGATTTCAAAATATAAATATATTTTTCCCAAAAAGAAAAATTGGAATGAAATAAGAAGTAATTCTCTGAATTTTCTTCTGTAAATTACGACCTCTTTTGTATTTTTCTAGATTAAAGTCATTAAACTAGAGGAAATTCCAACAATATCCTTATAATTTTACGAAATACCAAAAAAAAAATTCAATATTTGTAAAGTTGACCAAATTTGTCCCCTCAAAATACGAGATTTGTCCATCAAATCGAAATTCGATCTATTAGTCAACTTAACAGTCAAGAGGGGTGTAATAGTCTTTTTATTTAAAAGATGTAATAGTCTTTACTCTTTATGCTATAAAAGCAAATAAAATAAATATTAAAACATAAAATATATATATATATATATATATATATGTAAAAATTAAAAATCTTTCATTTTGAACATAATTACTTTATAGACGTAATGTGCAACTCATCACAGCAACTTGAACCGTAATGTGCAACTGTTCACCCTGGAAAATGTATTACTTTTTTCAATTTTTAATTTTTGCTTTGATTTTGATTTTTACTTTTTTTATAGTTATCTATATATTTTTATAAAGTTTTTTTTTTTTTTATTTATTAATTTGTTTAAAAGATAATGTGTATTTTTCTTCAAAAAAAATGGATATAATATTCCCCCTATATATATATATATATATATATATATATATATATGTAAAAATTAAAAATCTTTCATTTTGAACATAATTACTTTATAGACGGAGGCATCACACCAACTTGAACCATAATGTGCAACTGTTCACCCTGAAAAATGTATTAATTTTTTCAAATTTTTAATTTTTGCATTGATTTTGATTTTTACTTTATTTTATAGTTATGTATATATTTTTATAAAGTTGCTTTTTTTTTTATTAGTTTGTTTAAAAGATAATGTGTATTTTTCTTCAAAAAAATGGATATAATATTCCCCCTATTCCCCAGGTTTGTCATATTAGTAACTTTACCCCGTCTTCTTTTTGTAATAACCGTTCTTTCCCCTAAAAATGAAACTATATATTCGTCATTTTTCCCCTACCATTAAATTTTCCATTAAAACCTCCTGTTGACCGTTAATTTTCACATTAAAAGACTTTAATGCCCTTTAACAATTGTGAATAAATGGGTTTTAAAAAAAATCAATCAAAAAAATTATATATTTTTCTTAAATGGATCTCCGTCATCCATCTCAAAAATGGATGGTGGAGATTTAAAAATAATTACAAAAGAAAAAAAAAAAAGCGAAAAGAAAAAAATGTTCAATCTCCACCGTCCATCTCATACATGGACGGTGGAGATAATTAGATAAAAAAAAAAATTCAACAATTCATCACCATCATCATCATTATTCATCAACATCAAACCCATAATATCATCATCAACAACACCACCGTCTCCAATCTAGATTCAACACCATCAATTTGGATCCAAAGAAAAGAAAATTTGTTCTTCCCAAAATCTGAACAAACTAACCACCAAATCTCCATCCAGCAACCCCTCTCACCATCAAAACCAAACTCATCAACCTCTCTGCCACAAACCTAGCCACCCTCCATCTCTATATATCAAACCCAAACCCAGAAATCCCATTTCTCCAAACCTAAACCCATAAATCCATATTTCTTCAACCATCATCATCAACAACACCAAACCCAAACAAATCTTCTTGTTAAGATCTCCTCCCAATAGACCTCCATTAGGGGGAGATTGCACCACCAACAACCAGCACCCATCTACCAACCACCATTGAACCTAGAAACCAAAAATCCAAGCTCATGTGATGCATATGCACAATTAAGATGCGAGATTGAGATGAATATGAGATGTGATCGAAAATGAAAGAAAAAAGAAGAAAAAATAGATGCAGATGCGAGATTGAGATGCGATGAGATACGATGAAGATGAAGATGAATATGAGATGGAGAGAGAAGATGTACGACGGGTTTGGGTGGCTAGGGTTTGATGATGATGATGATGATGATGATGAGATGTGAGAGCTTCTTCAACCATCATCATCAACAACATCAAACCCAAACAGATCTTCTTACTACTATCTCTTCCCAATGGACCTTCGTTGGGAGGAGATCGCACCATCAACAGCCAACACCCACCCAACAGCCAACACCCACCCAACAACCACCACTGAACCTAAAAACCAAAAATCCAAGCCCATGTGATGTAGATGCGCAATTAAGAAGCGAGATCAAGATGAAGATAAAATGCGATTGAAAAGGAGAGAGAAAAGAAGAAAAAATAGATGCAGATGCGAGATTGAGATGTGATGAAGATGAATATGAGATGGAGAGAGAAGATGTGTGATGGGTTTGGGTGGCTAGGGTTTGATGATGACAATGATGATAAGAAGTGGGAGCTAGGGTTTGATGATGATGGAGATAAGATAGTGGAGATCTAGGTTGGATCTCCACAATTTTATTATTATTTTTTAGAACATATTAATTTTTTATTTTAAAATTTTGTTAATTCAATTTTAATTTACCTTTTTATCATATTACCCTTATAGTTTAACGGTCAACTGGAGGTTTTAACGTAAAAGCTAACGGGTGGGAAGGACGAATAATTTCATTTTCAAAGAGAAACGACCATTAATATTGGAACTAAATTGGGTAAAATTACTAATATGAAAAACCTCAAGGGGAATGATTATATCCCTTTTTTAAAAGTAAAAACTAATTAAGAAATTGAAAGTGCATAACAGTATTTTTGTTGGTCAAAATAAAGTCAATCTAATGGTGTTAAACTTCAAGGGAGATTGTTGAATAAAAGCATACTTTCTACATATCTAATAATAGTTGAAGGGTTAGGGGAGGTTTTTGATTTTAACCATTTTGTTTAACTAGATTGTGTTAATTTTGGTTAATATTTTGATTAACATTTTTTTATTAATTGTTGTTTAGATGGGTATTTCATTTTTTTTTTTAATTTTTAATTTTTTTTTATTTCTATGACATTCTCAACAAAATTAATTATTTTATTTATTTGATTTTTTATTTAAAAAATTATCTTGATTAAAAAAAAAAAAAAGACAATTCTATCTTTTTAAAAGTTAAATAAAATAAAATAAACTGTTTAGGTGATTGAGGGGTTGTTTCATGTTTGTTGCTTGCGCCTAACACTTAATGGATCTGAATTGGACTTGTAAAGTTGTTTTTGTTTGTTTTTTAAGTGGTCAAACAACTTAAAATAAAATGTAAAAAAATCCTGATTTTTTACTTAATACCAAATCAATGAATTGCATTTACTGTATTTCCTTCCAAGAATATCCTACAAAGATAACATGTTTTCAATTTTGTTTTTTTAACAAAAATATATTCATTAGCCACAAGGCTAGCAAGAGAACCACACCAACAACAGAAAAACCACGAAGGCAAAACAGAAACCTGACACAACAAACCAAAACAACAAGATGTAAAGCCCTTTCAACAGAAAACAGTAAAAACTGGAATCCCCACCCTAAGACCTCACCGAGAGGGCAGGGCAAACCCACAAGAAAAAACACAAACAAAGATCATAACGGGATTATATCGCTCCCCAATGGATGATCTCTCTCTACGAGCTTGAGCCCTGTTTTGCTAAAAAGTCGGCAAAAGCATTATAGGCTCTAGAATCATGTATCACCGTCGTCTTCAATATCATCTTCAAATTGCTATGAATCTCATAAATGTCATCAACATGTCTAAAGCTGCCAAAATCACCACCATTCACCCATGAAACAACCGATCTAATATCACATGAAAATACATAGTACTGTAAATAGGATATAAATGTGAAATTAATTGGTTTCAAATAATTTTATTTTTTAAAAATAAACAAATTAACACTATATTCAAATGTGAGAATAAAAATAAAAAAATAAAAAAAAACATGTCATTTATGTTCCTGTCTCTATTCTCACTTAGATAAAATTTAGGACTGTCCAGTTTCAAAATAATAATAATAATAATAATAATAATAATAATAATAATAATAATAATAAACGACCCCGACACTAAGGACAAGGACTTTTTTGGTTACTTTAAAAAAATGTTAAGGGCTAAAATGGCACATGCTTAAAACATTGAGGATCATTTTGGTTAAATTGAAAACAATGAAAAAGAGTGGTATTTCATTAAACAATAGGGACATTTTTGGGATTTCTCCTTAAATCAACAAAAACACAATCCAGGATATATACTGTTTGTGACGACGAAGAAGAATAAAAAATAATACTAGCAAATAATTAAGATGAAAAATATGAAGCAAGCACAACCAAAATAAATAGGCATGTGAATTTTTCACATGGTTCATCAAATTAGATACACCGACGGGCCACGGAGGCTATTGATTTCACTAGATTTGAGAGTATCACAAATATAAGAAAAATATATCACCTAGTCCCTTGGCTCTCTATCACTCTTAGATCTTAATCTCTTCAACTTCACCCACCCTAAAACCTCTTAGGTAACTCTTAAAAGAGTACAAGTCTCTCAAAAATCACTTATCTTTTTTGATATATCACCTAGGGGTGGGTGCATAAACATAAATCGACCTGAACCAATTTGAGTTATGAGATCTGACTATATGTTTTACAAAGATGTCACATGAAATATTAGAAATATAAAATAATAAAAAAATAAAAAATAAAAAAAATGTCCAAAATCAATAAGTAGAAGAGATGGGTTGCCATCAAATATGGGCTTTAATAGGTTAAATGGCCTTAAAATTTTGTTAAAATCAATATACGGTTCAAAGGTCCAATAATGCCCAAAAATAAAAACAACCCGAACCGACTAGGTTCGGTTATGTTCAGTTTTCTATTCTACAATCGGTCTGTTTAGTTTTCGAAATTGAAAACCGAACCTGATTTGCACACCCTTAAGTTATATTATCATGATTCATGTTACATGAGAGTCAAAATAAATAAAAGATAATATATCATTTATGGTGTGACGAACTCTTTATTATGATGTTATATGTGACATTGTTACTTGATGATAATGAACTTATGACCCTCTATTTGTCACCGTAAAAATTACAATGAACCCGCTATTATAGTAAAAGTTTTCTCGTTCCTTGTAGAGATAAATTTTCCTATGACTTAGATAAAAATAATAAATAAATAAATAAATAAATTCCTATAACTAAAAGACTTTTTAAACTAGATTTCTAAAGAAATAATTAATTACTTTCTTTAAACCGAATAAGATTCATCTTGTACTCTTTATCTCGACCTCATGGCGTAGGTGTGAAGGGTTTACTATCAGATCAACCTCATTTTGTCTCGAAAAAAAGACTTTTACACTAAATAGTTAGGTTTTCTTCTTTTCCAACCTCATTACACACGCAATCCCATAGTCATTCTTACCCAGTATGCACAAGCATAAATTCAATTAAATCTTTCTCTAAATTTGGTATGATCAGGGAATAAATTCTTAGATTTTTTGCTTTATCACAATTGATGTAACCTAGCTACTTGAACTATCTTGTTGAAGACAATTCCAGCTAATCTGATTGATTCTTACTTAATATAATATGTGAAATTTTAAATCATAGGCGAACTAACTCAAGAAGAATATTGATAGATCCTGGAAAAAACCGGAAAAATTGGAGCAACACTTTTAAAATGTGTAGTTATTTTAAAACGTCACCAAAACATATTTGAGTGGTGGCGTGGAAAAGCAATGACAGCCTCGCCGACTCAACAAATTTACTTAGAATGGAAGGAGGGAAGAATAAAGTCAATCAGCCACCCACTTCTCTAACTGGACCTTTATTATTTTTCGATCATTCCATGGCTTGCTCACATGCTTTTGGTAAAGGGATAGAATCATTTTTCCCTTGAAGTATGACATATTAGTAATTCTCCCCCATGTATGTTACTTATTGGCCATTTTCTCCCTGTCAGTAAACTTATTCGCCACAATCCCCCCTCCTGTTAGCTTTTTCGTTAAAATGGAGAGTTGACTGTTAGGTTGTTGTTGACTCTAAGGGTAAAATAGTAACTTAACGAAGGATTCTTATGACAATGAAAATAAAGGGCAGAAACGTAAATTGAGTAAAAAATTTATGACTAAAAAATAGACCATATAAAAAGGCCAGATGCTTTCAACCTTTCATTATTGTATTCCTCAGAGTGGTCCCTCACTTCAACATTTTTCTTTGATTTCTACCTTCACCATCACGAACCCGTTGTTCTTCCACTTTCGCGCCAAAAAAAAACCTACAATCACCAAATATTCACAAACCATTTGAGATGTTTTCTGAGTGTTAAAAGGTATCTTATGTTAGTTTTCTCTGCTTACGAAGCTTAGGTTTCAAAATTGGTGGAGTTAAAGAGGTTTCTGGTTTTCTGTTGCTTGTAAGGTATGTTTATTTCATTTTTATAGTTTGATAGTGTTTTTATACTGAATTTGAGTGCATGGTATGTGTTTTGTTTGTTCTTTTTAACTGTAGTGAATGATTTAGGGTTTTTGTTGAAAAAAAATTGGGGGTTTTTGTTTAAAGTTGATAACTTTGAAATTGGTTGTGTAGTTGATGTGTTAATAGTGTTTTTATTTTTATTTGAGTGCATGTTATAAGTTTTGATTGTTGGTTGTGAATTTAGTTAACGATTTAGGGTTTCTATTAAAAAAAAAATTGGGGTTTTTCGTTTTATGTTGATAACTTTGTAATTGATGATATAATTGACATGTTGATGACCATTAAACATGTTTGATGCTGCATTTGGCTTGTGCTTTATGTTGTTTGACAGTGTATATTGTTCTCTCTTTGCCTTGGGTATGCTTTGGCCTTAATAAATGTGATGTTCAAAAAAAAAAAATGCATATTGTTCAAAATTTAAAAATGAAGAGATTTTTTTTTTTTTTTTTTTTAAGAAAAAATGAAGAGATTTATAAGCTTTCATCAACTTCCAGTAGGAATGACAACATAGCAAATAATGAAAAAAAAAATAAAATATATGTATCTAGAGCTATAACAAAAATCCTGTTAATTAGTTATTATTGTTAGTTACACAAGTGTTTTTTAATAATTAAAAGATTATAAAATTGTAGATGAAATACATTAAAATAAGATCATCAATATATTGGTGTGTGCTGTGTGCAGTGTGTTTTGGTGTTGTTAGTTGGTTGTTATGTTCTGCCGGTGTTGTTTTGTTTCTCTTTGTTATGCTTTTTTCTGTTTGTTTGTTTTAGTACTATTAAGCACCAATGAAAGAAATAAGAAGGTTACCATCTTTTATACCTGATTGCTAACCTCCCCATGTGCAGCACATGCCCTCCAATTCCTTTCCACTTTCAACAAACAGTTTGAGTTAAAGAAAATTTGGGATAAAAACTGAATGGAAGTTGATGTAAATAAAATGGAAATCAAGGTTCTTATTTATTGTATATAAATATTGAAAAAAAAAAATTAACAGATGTCACGAGCACATGGCGTGAGTGTCCTAGGGCATTCGCTTATAGAAACACATATTATTTTAAAAATAACTTATTACAAATAATATTATGACATCACCAATATTTCAAATAAAATAAAAAAGATATCATATAAATCTATTATCAGGTTGTTGCTGCTGCCTTTTTTTTTTTTTTTTGCTTTGCTTTGTGTTGCTTTTGCTGTGCTGTTCTGTGTTTTGGCTGTTTATTGCCTCTTGTCTTGTTTCGCTAGGCTCTATTGCCACCCAAAATTTTACTAGAGAATTAAATTGGATCTTGAGGTAGAAAATGTGCTTTTGTGTTTTTCTGTCAAAGATATATATATATATATATATATATATATCTTTGTATCTTTATTTTCATATTCTTGTGGGTATTTAGAATATAGTATATTTAATGTTTTCATATGTATGTAGTATGTCTGATATGTATATAATATGTCTGTGTAGTGATTGAATTTTTTTTTTTTTGGACAATAAGAACATGGATATACTTGATGTTGTAGTCAATTATGACACTACTATGGTTGATCTTGGTAGTTGTGATGCTGATAACATCAGCTTGATTACATTGTTGTATGCACTGTCTAAAAAAATCACTGGTAGTGAAGAAGTTCCAAGTGAGGAATACTATATGTGGGTGTTTTGTCCATGGTTTGGTGAGAGAAAGGAAGTTACCACTGATATGGAGGTAGTAGATTTGTTTAGATCATTTGTAGATCATAAAGAGAGGAAAATCGTGTTTGATATAGAAAAGAAACCATATATCCCACTCCCACCAGAATATTCTTTTAACATCCCTAATCCACCTACTAATGATTTTAACCTAAATCTAGGGTTTAGTGATTTTGTAAATAATGATTTTAACTATGAGGGTGATGATGATGTCCCTGATGCTGTTAATGTGGGTAGTGATGCTTTTAGTGCGGGTAGTGACAATGAGGAAGTGGTTGAGGTTGATGATGCTAGGGAAGATGGTGGTGTGGATAGGGTTGGGGATGAACATGGGGTAGATGATGAAATGAATGAGGTTCATGATGCTTTGGCAGTTGCTATTGTAGAAGAGGAGGACGTGAGTGTCAACCTTGAATTGATGGAAGGGTATCAATCTAAGAGTGATGATGAGTATTTCAGTGAGTCTAAAGATGAAAAGCCCGAAGCTAAAATAGCTAGATTGATGAAGGGTAGCCTTTTTAAGAAAATGGTAAGTGGTCATATAGAATTCGAGGTTGGACAAACATATGATTGTGTGTACTTTTTAAGGGCATTGTTGAAAGATTATGCCATTCAAGAGGGTTTTAATTTCAAAAAAACGAAAAATGATAATAATAGGTTGACATATGAATGTAAAGAGGAGGGATGCCCTTAGAGGTTGCATGCTTCTAACATTTTAAATGATGTAACAATGCAAGTCAAAACTTACAATAACAACCATGAGTGTCATAGGGTTTATATAAATGAAGAGGCTAGATCAAAATGGATAGCAAGTAAGTTTGAAACAATTGTTAAGAACAATCCAGATATTAAGTGTGGGGTCATTGCTGATCTCTTAAGAGAGCAATTTAATGTTACCGTTGATGTTCAAAGATTGTACAAGGCAAAAAAAAAAAAAAAGGGTCTTAACTGTGTTGAAAAAAAAGCATACTGTATGTTTTAGTCATCTTAGGAGATATGCATTCATGGTGCAACAATGTAATCCAGGTTTAGCAGTGTATATTGCATTACAACAACCTAAACCAACCTTCCATAGGTTTTTTCTTAGCTTTGAAGCACAAAAAATGGGTTTTTTGGAGGGCTGCAGACCTTTCATTGGCATTGATGGCTACCATTTGAAAGGGTCATATGGAGGAGTACTCCTTGCAACTGTTGCATTGGATGCAAACAGTAGTTTGTATCCACTAGCCATTTGCATATGTGAAGGGGAAACGTTGTTAAGTTGGACTTGGTTTTTGAGCACATTATGTGGATTTTTGATGTACCCTGAAGATCGCCCAATATGTTTTATGAGTGATAGGCAAAAGGGGGTGCTAGGGGCTTTGAAAACTGAATGTCCAAAAGCAAATATAAGGTACTTTTTTTTTTTAAATGTTTCAAAATCTTTTGTTGTTTAAATTCCAATTTATTGAATATACTAATTGCCTTTACATGTTATAATTAGGTAATGTACTATTTTGATTTATTAAAAAAAAAAAATTTAATGTTTCAAAATCTTTTGCGGTTTAAATTATAGTTTGCTGCATATACTAATTGTTTTTACATGTTATAAATAGGTATGGTACTATTTTTTTATTTTTTTAAATGTTTCAAAATCTTTTGTTGTTTAAATTCCCAGCTTATTGCATATACTAATTGCATTTATATGTTCTAATTAGGTACTGTGTAAGGTATATTTATGCCAACTTTAGAAAAACATATTCAACTAAAAAGCTGGAAGATCTATTTTGGGAAGCTAGTAAGGCCTATGATAGACAAGTGTTCAAGAGAGTAATGGCTAATATAGGTGTTGTTAGTGTTGGTACAAAAGCTTGGTTAGAAGAAATTGAACCCAAACATTGGTTTAGGTATGCCTTTGAACCTAGTATTAAGTGTGATCATGTCACTAATAACATGACAGAAGCTTTCAATAGTCTGTTGGGGGAGTATAGAGTGAGGACATATTTGAGTTTGGTAGAATACATTAAAAGGTTGGTGATGACTAGATTCCAGCAAAGAAAAGAAGATTGTTCTAGGTGGAAAAGTGAGTTCCCACCAACTGTTAACAAGAAGATTGTGAAAGCTAGTTTGGAGAGTAGAGTCCTTAAAATGATACATGCATGAGAGGGGGAATATGAGATGTTGGATTTAACCAAGGCATTTACTGCCAAATTAAGATATGCTACCTCTGAGTGTGGGCAATGGCAAATTAGTGGGGTGCCATGCAGCCATGCATTGGATGGTATTAGAAGCTTTTATGGGATGGGTGGAGCGAAGGTGAGGTTAATTGACTTTATTCACCCTAGCCTGTCAAAGTCAGCCTTTGAAACAACATACCGTAGTATGATCAATCTCATTCCTGACTTATCTATATGGGCTGATATTGATGTACAACTTGTTATTCCGCCACCAATTAAAAAGAAAGCTGGTAGACCGAAGCTTTTAAGGAAAAGGGAATTTGGTGAGAAACAAAAAGCAGCTAGGCGTGGAAGTGTTATTTGTGCAAAATGCAAACAAGCTGGCCATAACAAGAGGACTTGCAAAGGTGTTGAAACTTTTAGAAGCAATAAGGTAATAATAGCTCTATTAAAATCCTTTTGAAATTATCGATGGTATTCATTAATCATTGTGTTTTGTTGCTGTTTTTGTCTACAAAAGGCTGCAACGGATGCCTCCTCTGTAAGTAATTTGATTAAAAACTTAATCAACATGCATAGGCACATAATCAATCCAAATCTTAACCTAAACGTGTTTCTATTTAATCAAACCCTAAATACATATTAATAACCCATATCAATTCAAGAGAAAAGGGAGATAATAGAAAGCAGAAGCATACCTGAATCTATTGCCGGAATTGGTGGACGGATTGTGATCTTCCAAATTATCACAATCTTTATGAACCCTAAATTTTTCTCTGTTTCTCTGTTGATAGGGATACAGACAAACTAAAAAGATCGTGTAATTTGGGGACCATAACCCTAATATATAATAATTATATTATTATAAGTTTTACTATTTATAATTCGACCCCTCATCAAATTAGATATAGTATTATGGTATCTACACATTAATTCCATAACAATTATACCCTTAAGCCTTAATACTTTAAATCTTAATTAGATCACTTTAATTTAGGCTTAACCAAAGATAGCATAACATATTTAATATTTACATGTGTGGCCCCACATGATGGAATTTTTCCAACAATCTCCCACTGGGCCATATATGTAATTATACAAATGTATATGACTTTATGAGCTCCAAAATTTTACTATCACAATTTTAAGGTATATCCGAACAATCTCGTCCATTGATTATGCTGTTATAGGATCAAAGCGGTTTTCGTCATATTTAGCGTGACTAAACCCATCAATGGTCACGTACACCAACATAACCAAACGACATAAATCAATCATGGATGTGTAGCATGGAAATTACATGCAATGTGATATATACATGTCTGTTTCCAACTGGTCCTACTTTATTCCTTAGTGAGATCAATGTTTAACACAATGTAACAGAGTGAAATGAACTGAATACTTTATTTCTGATCAGAAAAATATCCAAATACATAGCATAAGTATGTCCAAAATCAAACATAAAGCAATAAAATACAAAATAATACAAACTCCCACTATAATGTGATATCCTCACACAAAATAACACCTATATGAGCAGTGTGCTCATGAAAGACCTTGGGTGGTAATCGCTTATAAGCAGATCCGCTATCATGGAGTTTGTCCCAATGTGCTCTATGGATATCTGTCCACTGTCCACTCTGCACTCTCACATTTACAACTAGGAACTTAATGTCAATATGTTTTGACCTAGATGAGCTCATGTTGTTGGAATATATCACTGCTAACTTATTGTCACAATATAGTTTGAGTGATATTTCAGTACCCTTCAGAATGTGTAGCCCAGTGACAAAATTCCGCAGCCATATCCTAAGGTTGGATGCCTCATAGCATGCTACAAACTCTACTGCCATAACATCCAGCATAATCGGAGTCGGAATACCCTATGATCTCAAACTGATCCGATCTCCTATATGTGAGCATGTGATCTTTTATTCTCTGCAAATACCTTATAACCCCATAGGCTGCTTTCCAATGATCCATCCCATGGTTACTTAAATATCTGCCTAAGATACCAACAATGTACGTAATATCTGGATGCGTACACACCTGAGCATACATTAGACTACCTACATCTGATGCATAGGGAATCTTCTGCATTTCCTTAACTTCAAGGTTATTTTTAGGGCACTGACTGAGACTGAACTTGTCTCCCTTAGCGATAGGGGTGTCACCTGGTTTACTGTCCTGCATGCCAAACCTTTTGAGCACTTTATTAATATAGCTCATTTGTGATAATCCAAGAATACCCCGAGATCGATCTCGTTGTATCTGGATCCCTAATATAAAAGAGGCGTCACCAAGATCTTTCATCTCAAAATTCTTTGATAGAAATCTCTTGGTTTCGTGCAACATGACTATATCATTTGTGGCAAGCAGTATGTCATCAACATATAAAACCAGGCTTACTCCCACTAAATTTGTGATACACACAATTATCAACAATGTTTATCTCAAAACCAAACGACATAATCACTTGATGAAACTTGTGGTACCATTAACGGGAAGCTTGCTTGAGTCCATAAATAGATTTTGTCAATTTGTAGACCATGTTTTTTGGGTCTCCCGACTCAAAGTTTTCTGGTTGCACCATATAAATTGTTTCGTCAATGTCACCATTGAGAAACGTCGTCTTGACATCCATCTGATGAAGCTCAAGGTCAAAATGTGCAACAAGTGTCATGATTGTCCTAAAAGAGTCTTTCGTTGAAATTGGAGAGAAAGTCTCTTTAAAGTCAATCCCTTCCTTTTGGGTAAAGCCTTTAGCTATAAGACGAGCCTTATACTTCTCAACATTACCTTTCGAATCCCTTTTGGTTTTAAAAATCCATTTACAACCAATGAGTTTCACACCTTCTGGTAATTGGACAAGTTCCCAAACCTTATTGTCTTGCATAGACTTATACTTCTTATTCATGGCATCAATCCACTTTTGAGAGTTGGAACCTTACATGGCTTGATGGAGGTTGATTGGATCATCTTCCACCATTCTAATGTCTTCCTCATGTTCTTGAAGAAATATGATAAAATCGTCTGGAATAGCATTTCTCCTTTCTCTAGTGGATCGCCTTAATGACACTGGTTCTTGAGGTTGTTGAGTTTGTTCCTTAGGAACAATTACCTCATTTTGAATAGGGGGTTGATCAACATTGTCTGGTTGAGGATCTGGATTCGCTTCTTGATTAATGACAGGTATAGAAACCTACATATTATCAAAAGCGATAGTGGGAATCGAAACCGATTCCTTTTCAAAGACAATGTCTCTAACCTTATTTCTCCCCCAAACTCAACATCCTCAAAAAATATGGCAATTCCCGTCTCAAAAATTGACCTAAGTGTGGAATCATAAAACTTATAGCCCCTAGATCGCTCAGAGTAGCCAATGAAGTAGCTGCTCACAGTTTTGGAGTCTAATTTCTTTTCATGTGGCATGTAAGGTCTTGCCTCAGCTGGACATCCCCAAATGTGAAAATGCTTTAGACTAGGCTTTTTGCCTGTCCAAAGCTCATAAGGCGTTTTTGCAGCTGCTTTAGTTGACACTCGGTTCAAAATATAAGCTACTGTTTTGAATGCTTCTCCCTAGAGTGACTCTGGTAAGGAGGAATGACTAATCATACTCCTTACCATATACTTAAGAGTCCGGTTTCGCCTTTCAGCTACACCATTCATGCTAGGTGATCTTGGCATGGTGTACTGTGGGACGATTCCACATTCCTCTAGGAATTTAGCAAATGGTCCTTGACGTTGTTCACCTGAACCGTCATATCTGCCATAGTATTCACCACCATGGTTAGACCTGACACTCTTTATTCTTTTGTTGAGTTGGTTCTCAACTTCAGCTTTAAATGCTTTGAACACGTCCAAAGACTGTGATTTCTCATGAATAAGAAATAGGTACCACCCATAGCGTGAGTAATCGTCTATGAATGATATGAAATACTGTTGGTCATTCCAGGAAGCCGTAGGGAATGGTCCACATATATCTGTGTGTATCAATTCTAAGACGTCTGTAGTTTTGTTAGCACCTAATTTCATTATTTTGGTCTGTTTTCCCTTGATGCAATCAATACAAACATTAAAGTCTGTAAAGTCAAGGGAATCTAAAATCCCATCGAACACAAGCCGCTCAACTCTAGTTTTAGAGATGTGACCTAAGCGTTTGTGCCATAATGTGGCCGAATTTTCTTTACTTGGTTTGCGTTTAGTACTTCGTGATTCCACATGCAAGGTTTCATTATAAGAAACAATTGTATCAACCAAATATAAGTTGTCATATGCATATAAAGAACCAGTTCCAACAACATTTGAATTTATAGATAAACTGAATTGATTATTTCCAAATGAACAAAAATAACCAGACTTGTCCAATAAAGAAACTGAAACCAAATTCCGTCTAAAATACGGTACAACAAAAGTATCTGATAAATCCAAATAATAACCAGTTCCTAATAACAACCTAAAATGCCATATCGCCTCTACTTCTACCGACTTGCCATCGCCCACGAAGATGTGTCTTTCAGCATCACTTGGCTTTCGGTAGCTCAGGCAACCCTACATAGAAACACTGATGTGAGTAGTAGAACCAGAATCTAACCACCACGTGTTTCTAGGTACTGAAGCTAAATTTACCTCAGAACAGACCAAAGTAAGAAATGTACCTTTCTTTGCACGCCAAGCATGATACTTGGTACAATCCTTCTTCACATGTCCAGGCTTGTTGCAAAAGAAACAACTCTCTTTGTCCTGCTGTTGTTTCTTTTGAGCTGGACCCTTAGCAGCTTCAATATTCTTTCTCTTTTTGCCTTTATTCTTAAAGGTGCTAGCCAAATGAGCACTTTCAGTTCTGTCTTGCTTCAATCTCTCTTCCTCTTGCATACAATAAGAAATGAGCTCGTTAAAAGTCCATTTCTCCTTTTGACAGTTGTAACTGACCTTAAATTGACCATATTGTGCAGGAAGTGAAATTAATACCAAATGCACGAGAAAGTCATCAGACAGCTCGAGCTTCAGTGCCTTAAGCTTAAAAGCAATATGAGACATTTCCATAATGTACTCCTTTATATTTCCCTTGCCTTTGTACTTCATAGAAACCAAGCTTTGTAAAAGCGCGCTTGTTTCTACCTTATCGTTTTTCACAAAACGCTTTTCAATTTCGGCTAGGAATTCTTTGGCTTTGGTTATCTCTTTAGATACCGCACCCCTAAATGCCTCCGGAATGCCGTGCTTGATGATCATAAGACTCATGCGATTTGAGCGATCCCACTTCTCAAAGTTCTTCCTATCATCAGGAGAACTTGCATCCGTAAGAGAAGCGGGCTGCTCAATCCGAAGTGCAAGGTCTAGATCCATGCAGCCGAGAACAATTTCTATGTTCGCTTTCCAATCCTTAAAGTTGGTCCCATTAAGCATGGGAATAGAGTTGATATTAGCATATATAGTAGAAACACTAGCTGTAAAGAGAACAAAACAAACAAACAAACAAACATGCTCACATTAATAACCAAATACAATAATCAACAAATTCAAATAATGGTAAGTCCCATCTGAAGATACCTAACACAACATTAATATCAAGTCTTTGGACAATAATATTAATTGTAAATGGTACTCTTGTTGTAGTGATCAAACATTAACAATAATTCATGTCAAATAATAAATCTATCTTTGGATCGACTTATTATTCACATGTAAAACCTTATAATCGCCACATGTTTACCACCACAGGTGTGTATGCAATTCGGCCAAGTATCAACCTTCCTTTGGGCCGGTTAATTCCCGCATGAATTTACACACACACAAACATCTAAGATCCCTGATGAACAATCTACATAAGAAAGGTCACTTTAGCGACATCTTGTTTCAATTAGACCATTTAAAATGATGGACTACTTTATTTAACTATAAAAGGTATACCAAAAATATTTGAATTTGAGTTGAAATTTTTTTTTTAAATTACAAAACAGCCCATGATTGTGTATAATTATAGAAAGGTCCCTTAATTTTAAAATTACATATCGGTCCCTAAGTTTTCACAATTACATAAAGGCCTCTAAAGTTTCAATAATTACAAAAGACCCTAATATTTTATCAAAATTACATAATGACCCAAATAATTACAAAATAGACCCCTCAAAAATTTCAAATTTTCAAGAGAGGGGCCTGAGCAAAAAATCAACACTGTGAATTTCAGAATTTTTAAATTAAAAAAAAAAAACTCTTTTCAAAGTACATACTATTATTCATATAATCATATATATATATATATATATATATATAACTTGCTTGATGTGCATGTCAGTGTGCCACCAACACAATTCCTTTTTATTTATTTATTTATTTTTTCTCTTCTTAATACTCAAGCACCAGACAATTCTACACTTTTATTGCTTAAGCACTGTTCAACATACTATTCATCATGTAGGAATGAAGTCATGCATCTGGTGCGGAAATTGAAAAATAATATGCACCTTTAGATCGTACAATAACAAAAATCAAAACACCAAAACACCAAAACTCAAGCAAATTTTACAAAAGAATATTAAAACCCTAAAATTTTCAGAAATATATCTTAAAACCTAAAATTCAAATCTCAAATCTCAAATCTCAAGAATCGATTATGGGTGGCTCTGATACCACTTGTAAGTAATTTGATTAAAAACTTAATCAACATGCATAAGCACATAATCAATCCGAATCTTAACCTAAACATGTTTCTATTTAATCAAACTCTGAATACATATTAATAACCCATATCAATTCAAGAGAAAAGGGAGATAATAGAAAGCGGAAGCGTATCTGAATCCATTGCCGGAGTTGGTGGACGGATTGTGATCTTCCAAATTATCACAATCTTTATGAACCCTAAATTTTTCTCTGTTTCTCTGTTGATGGGGATACAGACAAACTAAAAAGATCGTGTAATTTGGGGACCATAACCCTAATATATAATAATTATATTATTATAGGTTTTACTATTTATAATTCGGCCCCTCATCAAATTAGATATAGTATTATGGTATCTACACATTAATTCCATAACAATTATACCCTTAAGCCTTAATACTTTAAATCTTAATTAGATCACTTTAATTTAGGCTTAACCAAAGATAGCATAACACATTTAATATTTACATGTGTGGCCCCACATGATAGAATTTTTCCAACATCCTCTTCTCAGCCAGCACAAGGTGGTGGTGGTGCCTCTTCTTCCCAGCTAGCACAAGGTGGTGATGCCTCCTTTCTCAGCCTCTCATTGTGGTTCAGACCCAACAACAATCCTAAGTGACTATGCACTTAGACTAATTACATAGCAGCAATGGGTATTTTTGTAAGCACTTAAACTGATTGGTGGTTAGGTGTTGATACATTTTTTGTTTGCTATTTTCTACTGGATCAAAAGCATGGTTTTGTAACCACTTGTTAGGATTTTTTGTGGTTAGCTATGAGAATATTTTATGTTGCTTTTGATGGTATTATAAGCATGTATGCATGCTAAGTTAATTTGAATTATTCATATATGAATGCAAGCATTTAATGGTTTGTTTCTCAATGTAATTGTTCCACCATTGTTGTTTCTTGTGCTTGAAATTCCTTACATGGTGGAAGATGAATGTATGAAAATGTGTATGCAGATGTTTGTATGATTGTATTAATGTGTAAAGGAAATAAATTGATGTATAAAAGAGAGAAATGAATGATTGTATGAATGTTGCAGATGTGTTTGTATGTATTAATATGTAAATGGGAGAAATAGATGTGCAAAAGAGAGAAATGGATGATTTTAGCTAAGTAACTATAGCAGATGTTTTTGGAAAGCAAAATAGAAAAATAATGAGTGTGTGTAGCTCTATTGGAGAAGAGGGGGCATTTTTATACTTTCTAAAATTAGCATTTGGGTGTCCAACGGATCATTATAGGGGCACAACAGTATTTTATCTTTAAAGAGCACATATCAAGGGCAAAATGGTCTTTGAATCTTCTACTGCTGCCAGAGTTATCTGATTTAACAGAAAAGCTAATTGGAGGGGGGATTTTTGCGAATAAGTTTGCTGACAGGGGGAAGAATGACCAATAAACAAAATTGGGGGGCGGGGGGGTTGTGGGGGTGGGGTTTGTTGGGGAAATGATACCATCCATTTAGTAAACGATTGTCTTCTGATTAACCTTCGGCGTTCAAAAATTTTCTAACACTCTTTACTACATTACTTTTAAGACTATGACCAATTTAAACTTAGTTTGGAATTGTTGTGTTATGGGGAGAATTGCTTTTGGTTCTGTTATTAGGAGATTTGTTTTTGGATTTACTGTGAGAAGAATCAACTGAATGTTTGGTAAACTGATTTTTAAAAATGTTGTGAGAATCAAATACAATTTCAATATGTTTAGTAAACTGTAAGTAAAAAGTGATTGATTGTGCAAAATTACTAAAAATGACATAAATGAATATTGAAGATATTTTGAAAATAAATAATTTGTTTTATTGTTATATAACCATAAACATGTTATAAAATAAATAATTTGTTTTATTTTTGTGTGACCATAACATATTATTACTTTTCTTTTTTTATCTATTGTCATATATATTGCGTATATATCAATAATCTATTGTTTTTTATTACTGCTTCTTGGGAAACAGTTTTCTAAAAGCTATAAAAAAAAGCTTCTCAAAACTACTATTGAGGAAGCTAAAAGTGACCAAAAGCACTTCCTTGAAATTCTACTAAACACCCTAGGCCCAGTTCGGAATCACTTTTGGCCCCAAAATCAATTCAGGAAGCATTCCCAAACCGGGTCTTAATAACTTACGTTTTAATAGCATCTAAAGTGTTGTTCTAGCAAAAATATGCTTAAAACACACTCAAAAAAATAAATCTAGCGCTTTTGTTTTATACATATTTTCGTGTTTTCGAGACTTATTTTGTAATTCTGAGACTTATTTTGTAAATTTTGAGACCCATTTTGTATTTCCAAGACTTGTTTTGTAGCTTTCGAGACTTATTAGGCATTTTTATAATTTTCAAGACTTATTAGGCATTTTTATAATTTTTGATTCCATTTTTGTTTTGTTCTTTTTCATCGACCTCCATTGGAGGTCTATATATAGAACTCCAACGGAGGTTGAATTGGAGGTCGAGCCTGTTCCATCTCCATTGATGGAGGTAGACCTATCGTCGGTTCCGATTTCGGTTTGAAACCGAAACCGGCCTTAGGAGGGCTCGAAACCGAAACCGAAATCGGCCTTAGGAGGTTCTGGTTTCGCGATTCTAAACCGATTTTTGTTTTTGTCTTTTTTTTACAAAAAAATAACATTTTACTTATTAAAAAAAAAAATGTTAGAAAGGACATTGTAAAATATTGGACTGTGACCTATAACCTTTGTCCAAGTAATATATTTTCCCTTGCATTCTCCTCCTTTTTATATAGGTTAATTAGGTCTCTCTCCACTTCTCTTATTTATCTAACGTGGGACATGGGTTGTTCTTATCCTTTCTATTCTAATTGTTTTGTTTTTCTTTGTTGTTAATTCTATCGTAATATTTTTCCTTCCTTGAAATATGTGAGGAATATTCTAACTTAAAACTTAATGTTTCTATTGTTTCTTGTATCAAAGTCTGATAAAAAAATACTGCTAAATCGCCACTTTCGATTGTCAAAAGATAAAATAAAAATAAATAAATAAATAAATGAAAATAGAAAAGCCTTAATATAGGAATGGAATCAGAGATCATCCAATTTGTTTCAATCCAGTAGATAGATAAACATATAAATCTCGAAAGCATTGCCTCAAAAAATCTATTACAAGCTTCATTTATTTAATTATCTAACAAATTCCAGTACTTGTTTATTTAATCCATATTACAACTAAATGTTCTATTTTCTAACTAAGGGCATACACATGTAAATTTAATAATACGAAAACTAGAGCCACAACAACATGCAGAAATCAAGGCTAGACTGGAACAAAACTTGTCATTTTGCATATATTTGGTGGCCTACCCAAATATATTTCAAGCTAGATTATTAGTTTTAAGCTAGATTAATATTCCTCCCATATTTCAAGGAAGGAAAAATACAATGATAGAATTAACAATAAAGAAAAACAAAACAACTAGAATAGAAAAGATATAAAAATTCCCACATCCCATATCGGATAAACAAGAGAAGTGAAACGTGGCCTAACTTATATAAAAAAGAGAAGAATAAAAAGGAAAATATATCTACTTTGACAAGAGTTATGAACCATGGTTCAATACTCTTCAATGTCATTTCTCTTTTAAACATTTTATTTTTATAAATAAAGTGTTATTTTTTTTAATAATTATTTTTGAAAATAAAATAAAATAAAATAAGACAGAAACCGTCAGTTCCAGTACGGTTCGAACCGGACAGTTCTGTGAAAAATGGAACCGGAACCGCCCTGGTTCCGGAACCAAATTTTTTGATCCCGGTTTGGTTGGTTCCGTTCCAACTTGAACCAAACCAGCAACATCTCTAAATGGAGGACCTCCATTGATATTCCATTAATGGAGGTTTTTGAAAAGAAAAAAAAAAAATCAAACCTAAAAAAAGGGTCATAGGGGTGGGCAAAAAAGCCCAAAACCGTTGAACCGGACCAAATCAAACCACCCTATTTGATTTGGTCCGGTTTTTTACTTTCAAAAAAACCGTACGATTTTTTTATAATAAAACCATATGGTCCAGTATAGTCTATGGTCCAAGCTTATCAAACTCAGACCGAACTGTAAACCGAATACCTTTAGCACACATTTTTATTCTATTATATATCGCACCCAAAACTTTAAAACTAAGAGTTAAAGTGAAAACCCTAATTTATTATTTCATATTTGTTTTATTAAAACCACCAATAATCTATTCATTTTATTACTTTCTTTGGTCTAAAAGGATATTTGAATTTGAATTTTTATATTTGAATATATTTTTATTTAATTTATATTGTATGTATGAATTGGTCAATAACTCATCATACCATATATTTCTTTTAAATGATGGACCATTGGATATAAATTTTAAAATACATAAAAATTAAAAAAGAAAATTTCAAGTCAAGAATTGTTAGACCGAACCAGACCTAACCGAACAAATGTAATTTGGTCTGGTCTGGTCTACAAAGGAGATTGGTCCAAACTAATCCTGTTTAAAAAATAAAAAAATAAAAATAAATAAAAATTTAAAAAAAAAAACCAAAATTTTTGGTTTGGTCTGATTTTGGTTGAAACAGTTAAGGTATTTTTATCCATTAGTGCTGTTTAAACTCAAATTATTTATTGAGTGCTAGTCTTAAAAGTCACTTTGGATTTAGTGCTATTTATGCCTATTTTCACTTAACCTTTGCTAGTTCCAATAATTGTAAGGGATAATTACAAAAATCCCTTTTAAGTTAAAGTAAATTTAAAATTACTTTATTTTACAATATAGGTTTAAAGTATATTGTTATTCTAAAAAATTCATACAATAACTTAAAAAGTATGGTTAGACATATCAAAAGAAAAGTTGGATCGATGACTCTAAAAATCGACATGTCCAAGGCCTACAATAGGGTCGAGTGGATATTCCTTCAGAAAATGATGATGAAGTTGGATTTTTCAGAGATATGGATAAACTTAATTATGAGATGTGTATCTTCCGTTTCTTTCTCTTACATTCTTAATGGAGAGGTACGTGGCAGCTTTAAGTCGACTGACGACATGTCATTGCAGTGTCGATCAAAAGATGAACAATTAAGTTCGACCTCGTTAGCGCACGAGTCACAGAGACTAGCACAGCGACAAGTGAGGGTATCGTTCCCCAAGGAGGTGGAATCTATCGACCGTCACCGGTTCTAGCTATTATTACAACATGCTGAGAGAACTCGTATGTTGCGTATGTAGAGAAATGTAAATAATACTATAAATATCTAAATTACATAAACTAATATTTACAAGGATAGAATGGAATGGAGAGATGGCATGAAATGTGATTTAACTCAGGAAACGATTTAACTGTAACAATCCTCCTAATTAAGTGCTAGACTCATTTAGTCCCTCAATGTGCAAGTATATAATAGACTCATGTCCCCTTAATTGATCTCTAATCTCTCTCGAGTCTTAGAAATTACATCCACACATCATATGGATTCATTAAGTACTTAGGGACACAGACACAAGCCCTGTATGCCAACCTCGCGTATCTCTACCTTACTGGTCAAATACAGTGGTTATTCGTTGGGCATGTAAAGCGCAACTGCGTGGGCCATACTACAGTCAATAATTCATTCACAATGGCTAACCAAATACGAGATGGCAACCAAGTAAAAGCATTAAGAATACGAGATACTCATACAACACATATGTTATATGCTCGCATCCCCTTAATTAATCTTTAATCTCTCTCGATGTCTTTGAGATCACATCTATGCACAAATGCTTGGATTCAGTAAGGACTGTGAGACACACACATGAGCTCTATACGCCAGCCTAGTGATCTCTCAACTTATTGGTCAAATATATAGGATATCATGTTGAACATGTTAATGCGAACCACACGATATATAACACATAGTCTAACTATCATCCATAAGGTGGCTAACCGAGTGAAAGCATTAAACAATGAAATACCCCTATAACTATACGAGCATAAGAGGAATTCAGTTTGTCTTTGCTCTAAATATGGATTCGGTTTTATCAATCTCCCTAGGATGGCTAGACATGGGAAACAAGTTTACCAAACAAATATGTACATAAAGCCGGTTGTTATACATTAAGGACATTCAATTTAGGTTAAGGGTTTGTTCTCTTGATTTAAGAATTTTCCGTAAATCAATTTATTATCAAATCCGACTAAGGATAGATAATTGTGTCTTAAAAAGACTCATTAAGCACAAGAATTGGAACCAAGGCCAATTTAGCAACTAAATGCCTGAACTAAGCCTTTCTTACTCTTTGGAGCTAAAATCTCTAACACTCTAATTACTCTAAACATAGTATTTTGGTCATCCACCAATATACAAACGATCATGGGAAGCTAAACTACTCTACTCCTAAATTAATTACTCTACTCCTAATCCTATTCAAGCATACATATCAATTTGGACCTCTACACACATGGATATTGTAATTAAAGCTTAAATCATGTCATTAGCAAAGAGTAAAACAAAAACCAAACAAATTTAAGAACAAATATACATATATTGCAGAAGTGAAGGTTTATAGAATTCCCCAAATCAGGGTTACACATCAAAGAAGCAAGAAATTACAAGGAAATGAGTAAATAAAAGCAAACCCTTGAAGACAAGTCCTCCAAAGATGCTCCATAGCTTTCCTAGCTCGGATTTGTCTCCTAATTCCTTGAAATCTAGTCTAAGATGGATGGATGAAGTGTATTTGGGGGTTGTGGAGGTATTTGGTTTCCTTATTATGTGAAGAAGATGAAGAAATTTGAAGAAAATGGAAGAGAGAAGAGTTGGGCGTGGGGGAGGAGAGAAGTCTCATGAATAGTGAGAAATAGGAGTATTTATAGTAGGGGAAGTTAGGGTACAAGAATAGGGGTGAAAAGACATGAATACCCCTCAAGAAAAGCCCTAAAAAACTCAATATGGTACAGGTCGTAGTACGTCTCGTAGTACGTTTTAACGACCTGTTTGACGAAACAATTTTTGGTGTCTGCTACTGACTTTCGCCATACATGTCGCTGTACGCTTTAACGAAGCGTACTACGAAACTTGGCAGAAGTTCACCTTTTCTCATACGCGGTACATAATGCAGTACGCTTTAAGGAAATGTACTACGAAACTTCTGTTTTGCCCTCCAAGATACATTTTGGCCTGGAAACACCCCATTTTTGCACAATGTCTTCCCAAAACAAAATGAACCTACACAAGGCTCACAAAACATATTATATTCACAAAAACGCTCAAAATGAGAACAAATGATAGGAAATGGGGACCTCAAAATGTGTATAAATCGTTCCGATCACCGACTAGAGGTCTCAGATAGGGTGACCCCCTCTCCTCGTATTTATTTATTATTTGTGCCGAAGGTTTCTCTCGCCTGATCAATGAGGCCCATGCGAAGCGGAAAATTACAGGGTTCAATTGTAGTAAAGGAGAACCGACAGTTTCTCATTTGATATTTGTAGATGATAGCTTGGTTTTCACAAAGGCCAATGACTCGAATTGCCTGGAGGTGAGAAAGGTGTTAGACACTTATGCAAAGGCCTTTGGCCAAATGATAAATTTCAAAAAATCCGCGGTGTGTGTAAGCCCCTCTTTCTAGGCCGCTGAAGGTTCCAGACTTGCCTCCTTGGTGGGAATGCAGCTAGTTGATTGTCATAGTAAGTATCTTGGCCTTCCTTACTTCTCAGGTAGAAAAAAAGGGTTCTTTTTTCAGATATTGTTGACATGGTTTGGAGCAAAATTAGAGGATGGGGCGAAAAGATGCTCTCTATTTATGGAAAAGAAATACTCATCAAAGTTGTGGTACAATCTATCCCAACATATGCAATGAATATCTTTCGTCTTCCTAAATGCATTATCACTGAAATTCATCACCTATGTGCTCGCTTCTGGTGGGGAAGCAATGAGACTGCCCGAAAACTTCACTAGTGTTCTTGGACCCGCCTTTGCAAATCAAAAATGGTAGGCAATTTGGGTTTCCTTGAATTAGAGGCTTTTAACAGGGTAAATTTGGCAAACTAGTGTTGAAGGATCCTTAAAAGCCCTGACTCTTTACCTGCTAGAGTCCTCAAAGGATGCTACTTCAGAGATATTAGCTTTATGGAAGCCCCTTAAAGCTCATCAACTTCTTTCATCTGGAATAGCTTGCTATGGGGTAGAGAGATTCTTGCTAAGGGTATGAGATGGAGTGTGGGAGATGGTTCCTCTATTAGTATCTACAAAGATCAATGGATCTGAAGACCTTCTACTTTCAAAGTCCCCCCCCCCCCCCCCATTTTAAATGGTAATACGACAGTTGATCAATTATTGACTCCTACTGTTGGGAGGGACTTACAATATCTCAAAAAACATTTTTGTATTTATGATGTTCTTGCTATAATGAGCATATATGTTGGCTCTAGATGCATGAGGGATTATCTCTTGTGGCATTGTGAAACTTGTGGCTCTTATAATGTTAAAAGTGGGTACCGTGTGAACCGAAACTTGGTTCCTCAGGCTTGCTCTTCAAATTCTGGTGCTAGTCTTTGTGATGATTGGTGGAAAACCTTGTGGAGCTTGAAAATACCTCTAAAAATTAAAATCTTCGTCTGGAAAGCCAGTTATAATTGGATTCCCACCTTGTCCATCCTCTTCCGCTATAAAGTTGCTATCCAGGACTCTAGCCCTCTTTGTAAGAAATGGGGTGAATCAACTCTCCACGCTTTGTGGGGTTACGGAAAGCTTGAAAAGGCCCGCAAGCCTTGGCTCCCCAGCAAGATTAATGTTCGAGGTAACTACTATGATTTTTTCGACCTTATTCTCACATGCTTCCCTCTTCTAAGTTTAGAGGAGTTAGAGATTTTTTGCGTTATTGTGTTAAGAGTGTGGTTTCTTCGAAATAGTGGCATTCATGGTGCTCCTTTGGAGAATTTTGACGATGTGGTTTTTTGGGCTCCAAGCTTTCTAGTCGAGTTCAAGGCTCGAAAGCTTAAGGTCATGCCCCCCCCCTCTCTCCCACTACGGCGCGTCCTAGTGTCTTTAAAATTAATTATGTTATTGCATTGACGGAATTGGATGGAAAGTTGGTTTCGGCCTATCAAGGACTCATCTAGTTTTGTCATGGCTTGTAGCTCTCAAGTTATGACTACTTATTTTTAGCACGCAAATTGCTGAAACAATGGCGATCTGCAGCGCTATCCATTTCAGTCAGGATTGCGGTTTGTTCCCATGTGTCCTTGAGTCAGACGCAGCAGTGGTGGTTAAATGGATTGTGGATGGTAGTTATTTGGATTCTGCGGGAGGTGCAATCCTTGCTGATATCGCTAGGTTAAGGAAGGATTGTGGTGGCATGAGTGTCGTTTTCACTCCTATGCAGGCCAACCAAGTTACCCATGTGCTTGCAAAGCAGACGTTAAAGAATTTCGATGATTTTTTTTTTGTTGGAAGAATTTCCCCTATGCTTTGCTCATGAAATCCAGGCTGATATGCCTGACGAATGTTTGTTTGTTTGCTTGCTTTGGGCTACCGTTGGTTGTTGCCTCTGGGTGGCATGCTATCCTAATAAAATAAAATAAAATAAAAATAAAAAACTCTATAGCTTTATTCGTATTCAAACACACGTACAATTATGTAAGAGTAACGGTCGATGATCCCTTATGACCCTTACCATTAAGCACTTGATAAATACCATCGTGCAATAACAAATGGGCAAGAGGAAAAAGGATTACACTTCACATGGGGCGTCCAATCTATGTGTGGCACCTAAGTTTGGGGTATTTACGTGAAAAGGCCAACTACGATTAAAAGGAAACTCAAGGAAATGGGCATGCCACTTAGGGCCAATTTGGTAATACTTTTGAAAAGTTAAAATCAGTTTATTTTATAATTTTGACAAAAAATAATGTTTGATAAAACTTCCAAAAGTGATTAATTGATAATCTGACAAGTTTTGACACTGATTTTACAAAGTAGGTTGAGAGTTACTTTTTTCAAGTGATTATGAAATAATATATTTTAACATTTAATGAATCTTTCAAAATATCATTATTATCCTCATGAATTCAAATTAAAATAATTAATATACCTTATTTTATCTCAAAATTAAATATTCTACTTAAATATTGATTTGATTTATAAAATCTTTTAAAAATATTTTTATTGTTCTTGTTTAATTTTTTTTCTAGTTTAAATATTCTACTTAAAGAGCGGTACTATTGGCACACTACTGTTGAACTATTTATACTCCACTTTTAAAATTATTTAGAATTCTTTTTTTCTCTTTATCAAATTACTTAAAGAGATATACTATTTTTATTTATAAATAAAAAAATCATGTACAAAGTAAAACTAATAAAACCCCACTTTCCTTATTTCAAAACCCTAATACCCTAATGACATAAATTATTTCAATTCACTGAATGCTTACCATTTTTATTTATATTTTTCTTTCAGATCTCGATTTCATGTTATCTATATTTAGTATTTATTGATTTTATTATTTCACATGTTTTTTTTGTTTTTCTTTTCAAATTTCATATCCATGTTTGCTATTTTTTTTTTCTCTCTGGTTTATTTTCTTTCATATCTTCCAAGCTTTCTATGATTTGTATCAATTTTTTTGTAGATTTTATTCTGGATCTTCCAAAGTTATTTTAATGTGTTCTATAAATAAATTATGAAAAAAAAAAAAAAAACGAAATCGTTCCGAGAAAACCTAATCTCTAATGAAACAAAACCACACCAAAACCCTAACTCAATTGCTCAAAAAATCATCAGACGATCAATATCACACTCACAATCTACCACCAACAATCCAATCGACTATAGAGAAAAAAAAAATCGCATCTAATAAGGATGATTTCACCATGAAATAAGAAGAAAAAACAAATCTTGTGAATGAATGTGAGAAAACTATATATATAGATTAGGGATGAAGCGTATTTTTATTTTTACTTTTTTGAAAAAGATATTGGATGTATTAAGTTTGAAAAATATGTAAAAGGGTAATCCTGCAAATAAATCAAAAAAATTAATAAAACCATTTAATTTTATATAATTAAATCAAAATTTTAAAACGTGGGATATAAATAGTTTAGTAGTGGGGTAACCAATAACACCACTCCTACTTAAATATTGATTTTTTCAATAACTATTAAATCGGGACCAGATATTTTTTTGAAAGTTTTCGCCATTGATAGGATTCGAGTCGTTGGCCTAAGAGTCATTTGTCTAAGCCCTAAGCTCGTCTATCTAATAGTTGAGCTGCGCCCCTATTGGCTACTTAATAAACCATTAGTGGATTTAATAAATATAATTAATGAAAAAAAAAAAAAAGTAGGGTTCTAAAATCATGTATATTTTAGTCATTATAACTAATATTAGCACTTTTGCAATAAAATTACCAAACACAAGTATTTTTTTTTTTTTTGACCTATACAGTAATTTTAAAAATATAATTAGCCAAACATCTACCGATTAATTTCACAGCTAATTATTCCTTCAACACAACTAACAGTGATTATTATACAATTTAGAGCAATACCAAACTGGCACTTAGACTGTCTAGAAGATTATGACCTAGTAGAACATTAATAAAACACGCAGGTGACATGTCAATGAAGGGACAATCACAACGCTCCACGTGGACCAAAGGTAAGACATCCCAGACAATATAAATATTTTTCTCTCGCATTCTTAATCATGTCAATTATTTCCTTGAAACTCTCTTTCTATGCTTTATCTTTGTAGTATTTTTATGCCCGGTGTGATTGTCTAAGGTTTCTTTCTGACTCAAGCAGCGAAGCAGTAATGCCAACACTCTGCTGGCATTACCTCTAACCCGAGGCGAAGCCAGCCCAAGAATTTGGAGAGTCAATTTGATAAACTATTAGAAGTTTGATAAAAAATGTAAATAACAAATAATAATAAAATAAATAAATAACTATAGTAAAATGTAAATAAACTTTTAAAACAAAATTGTGGGCTTGGAAAAGAAAATTGTAAAGGTATTTATGTCTTTTCATCTTTTCTATCACGAAAATTGTTAGTAATAACGTTTAGTCAACATTTTCTCTAAAGGTTATGTAATCAAAGGAAAATTTGAATATGCATATAATTTTACTTGAACTCAATGGTGTTTGTCAAATTAACCACTAACACTATGACATTCATTCTTCTTCTCTTTCCCATTCACCCATTCTCATCTTTTTGTCTTTCCATTTGAGTCATTAACTTCATAGTTAGTCAACTGTTTGGTCAACATTTTTCACGGATGTTTGTGTAATAAAATGAAAACTTGCCTGAATGTGCAATTTCACCTAAAGTCATGGATATTTGAAAAATTAACCCTTTGTTTTTTTGGTATTTTATTTTATAAACAGTTAAGTAAAACTCAAAAAATAGTGTATTGTACTTCAAAAGGAAAAAATATATATTTTGATTAATTAAAAAAATTATGAAATCAAAATAAATAAATTTATAAAAAATGCTTTATCAATTTATTTTTTTCTAATGTGATCATCCATCAAAGGACAAATCCTATCTTCTTTTTCGTGCAACAAAGGACACTAACTCTCATTTATTTGTGGATACACAACACCCAGTAAACTACCAATGAGCTCTGGATAAAATTCATATCCAGAGGTAGAGATTTGTGTATGCAAAATTAAATTAGTTTTAGAGATTACTTCTACATTTTATCAAAACACATTGATCCATTCCTGAAGCAAAACTTTAAACAAGACAAGTTGTAAACTGCAATAAAATGTTTTGTGTCAAACTAGCACATCTCCTAAACAACTGTAGCAATTGCTGAAATTTTGTAAAATTGAACTTCATCCAAAGTATATTATTGTATACTAGGAAAATTTTGAGATTGATTTATCATGAGATATTGACTCATTTCTAAAAGACATTTTCAGAAGAAAAACCGTTGAAAGTAAAACCATTTTGCCCAATGAAGTAATTCTTCAAAACATCTCTGCAGTGGCTTTATTTTTGTACAGCCCTACTTTCTCACCAATTGACAAATTTTAATCAGAGAATGTTGTAACGAAAATTTTAAAAACATTTCAGAGAATCAAAGTATTTAAATGTCAAATACTGGCCTTGTCTTGCCTGTTTTGTACTATAAATTCATCTTACTTCAGCTACATTAGAACATTAAATGTTGAAGATACAAGAGACAATTCACCAGTACAATGTACAAGGCAATATCAAAGTAATTATTTAAACAAAACAGAAACAGAGCTAAGATAAACACTGAACATCTTGGACCACAGTGTCCACTTCACAAAAAGAGAAAGAGTTCCCTAAGCAAAGGTTAATCACAGTGTGAGCTTATTCATGGATCGCCAACTGAACACCCTCCAAAATAGCATCTTTACTAAATAAAATAACAACAATTTGCACATAAGCTTGAAGCTTGAAGCTTCTATAGAAAAACTAACCTAATTCAGCCTCCTTCCAGTCATTTATTTACCCTTTTTTTGGCCTCATCTCAATCCCTTGGACAACAAGGCCATGCTTCCAGTTACCACGATTAATCCCCAAAATAGTCATTGACAATTCGCCATCTTCATCACTTATATGAAAAAATTCACCCAATTCACTTTCCAACCACCCATCTCCTCTCTCTTTGGGGAAGAGGCCAGGATTGTCTCCAGGCACAATGTTTTGCTGCCGCCGATCAAAATAAACAGTTCGGTTTTGGACATTACCCCTAGCAAGTCCAACAGCGACTTCTACCGGGTTATTATCAAATCCGAAAAAGTTATCTGTTGTCTTGAATACAAGGTAAGCTGCATAAGTTGTCGTTGTGGACAGAAGTGAAGTATCAATCTTGCCATGAATTTGAAACCAGCACACCGCTCTCAGCTCGGCCACCTCCGGGAACCTTTTTGTCATACGTAGGCAATCAATATTACTATAACAAGTTGGAAAAAAAAAAATCCAAACAATAATAAAGACAAGAATTAGAGAGAAGAATATACCTGGCCTCAGGGAAATCATTAATCCAGCGCCAATACTGGGGAGTATCACTACCGGCCCAGGTAATACCGAGTTCCCTAGCCGATATCATATAACATTTCTTCCCACTTGGGTGATCCAACCAAAAGCTCTGTTCAATATGTCAGTTAAACAATCAGAATTTCATATAAATTTACAAATCGAAACCAATTACAAGGGTTGTTTGTAATCAAAATTTTTCCCAGAAAACAAATAACACTCAATCAATTTACAACATACCAAATCCATCTAAGCTCCTCAATTTTTAAGCAAATTTTAGCAAATACTTGATGGATGGATCCATCATCCACAGATTCTGGATCCAAATACCAATCTCATAACATACAAACACAAACCCCAAAATTTCTCCCAAAATTTCAAGACAAAACAGAAAAGAAAAAAAAAAAATACATATCGTGAATGGTGAAATTACCAATTTGCCATTTTGAATGAGACTGGGACTCGTTCGGAGGTAGAGCTCCTTCTTCGAGAGTACCGAGCACGTAGAAGAAGAAGAACCGGAGACAGGGTCGGAGATGGCGGACAAGTTTTCGGGAAGCAGGAAGCGGTCCCAAACGGTGTCTGAATCAGCGGCAGATCTGAAGGTGGTTGACACACAAGCCAAGCGGCAGGCATCGCGAGGACCGGTGAAAGAGATCACAGCCGCTATACAACCCTCCGGTAACGCTAATATCCCACTCATCATCACCAAAGCCAGAATCGAATGGATTCGAGGTTTCTCGGGTTCTTTATAAAGTAATAAAGACTATGAGAGTGGTGGAGATGGTGGGGGTTTAGATTCAGCTATGCTTATCTCTTAACTCTTAACTCTTAAGTCTTCAAAATGTCTATTTTCGACATTATCAAAATGATTCCAAATTCTTCATGAGATCCTTGCAATCCAAGTCCTTTTCTAAATACAGTATATTTTAAAAAATTTTAAAAATTATAAAGACACTCCATATTTTTCAAAACCATAATTTTTATATTTTGAAAAAATAAATAAATAAATAAATAAAATTTTAAAAATAACCCAAAACTTGAATAGTTTACGATCGATGGTTGCAGGTTGAGATTAGAAAAAAATAAAAAAATAAAAAAATAAAAAATGTTGTTGTCAACATCAGAACAGCTGCAGGTGGTTTTGATTCTTAGGTCATCAAAAAATATGACCATGGTACCAGTTGAAAATCTCTACAAACAACAACTACAACGTCATTGCTATTGTCATCACCCATCTTGTTTATAGCGGTTATAGTGGTGGTGGTTTTATGAGTCGAAACCGTAAAACAAATGGTTATGATGGGACTTAAACAGCAGTAGAGTGTTTAGGATATAATGATTCTAATATATACTTTCTTTTTTGACAAAATTTTATCAATTATAATAATAACAATAATAATTCAATGACTGTTTCGGATAAATCAGGAACTAACAAATTAGTAATCTGAATTTTATCCAGTTTCATATTATTCTCTGTCAAATCTCATTCATACAAATAAAATATTGATAAAATATAAAAATAAAAAAAGTTTTAGGGTTTGTAACGGTGGATTCTAAAAAAAATGTTTGTAGTGTTTTTAGAATTTAAAAAAATTTTTTTTTTTTTTTTATCATTTTTAATAATTTTAGTTTAGGTTAAAATTGTTATTAATAAAAAAAAATTAAAATAGAACGTAAAAAGACAAAGCATCTCTCATTCTTTATGATAATTATTTTATATAGGTAGACATTGTAGTCCCTAGCTTTTTATGAAATATACATTTTTTTAATGTATTTGTTTTAATGGTACTTTTCTGTAACATATAATATACGTTTGACCAAATTTTTGATGATCAAACATCATATAATATATAAATCGACCATTATAAATTTAACTTTAGAGATTTTCTCCTTACAATCCAATTATATTTTTTCATATTTCTTTTATAAATACATTTCATTCTAAAAAATTAAAGGGATAACTACCCAGTGAACACTTATTTGTTACCACACTATCAAAATAGTCATTTTTAATAAAAAATGTGACATTAATAGTTATTCCATATAATTCCATTAACTTACCGTTAAATGAGTAGCATTTTAGTGAATAAGGAAATAACATTGATTTATTTTAGATTTTTATTTAGAAATCAATTTTTTCCTTTATTTTTTTAAACGAATAATTATATTTGGTATATATATATATATATATATATATATGTTTTCAAGTGGCCTTTACATCTCCTTAGAGTGGCCACCTAGATGAAATGAAATGAAATGAAAGAAGGATTGTACTAGTCAACAAGGCCAGGATTTTTGAGGCCCTGGTCTAGACCTCTTTGTGCCTTGAAATTTGGTGCAAGACTGTATGAGAGAGGGATTCCTTTTAATAACTGTATTACCAAATTGTCTAGGCTGTGTTTGGTAGAAAACTTTAGAAACAACCAGCTCTCATTGTTGCCGAGGTGGTACTGGTGCATAACCCAATTCGTCTTCTTTTCAGCTTCCCATAGTTGGTGTTCTTGTAACCTTTGATCTTGCCATTGACTAATACTGGCCTTGTGTTACTTGTTTTGTGCTATAAATACATAGAATGATTTATTGGATGCCCTAAAAACATAACAGAACATTACACAAGATACAAAGGCAATATCGAAGTAATTATTTACTAAGTTTCCATGTCACTCATTGCAATTCACCATGTGGAAATCTAACCTCAGTCATTTTCAAAATGAAACTCTATTATTATTTTCTCGTATTAATATGAAACAAACAGGCCCAAATAATTGACCGCCCCAACACTAATTATTACTAAATAAAATAACAACAATTTGCACATAAGCTTGAGGCTTCTATAGAAAAACTAACCTAATTCAACCTACTTCCGGTCATTTATTTACCCTTTTTTCGGCCTGATCTCGATTCCTTGGACAACAAGGCCATGCTTCCCGATATCACAATTAATCTCCAAAATAGTCATTGACAATTCGCCATCTTCATCACTTCCATGGAAAAATTCACCCAATTCACTTTCCAACCACCCGTCTCCTCTCTCCTTGGGGAAGAGGCCAGGATTGTCTCCGGGCACAATGTTTTGCTGCCACTGATCAAAATAAACAGTTTGGTTTTGGACATTACCCCCTGCAAGTCCAACAGTGACTTCTACCGGGTTATTTTCAAACCCAGAAAAGTTATCTATTGGCTTGAACACAAGATAAGCTACATAAGTTGTCATCGTGGACAGAAATGAAGTATCAATCGTGCCACGAATTTCAAACCAGCACACCATTATCAGCTCGGCCACCTCCGGGAACCTTTTTGTCATGTGTAGGCAATCAATATTACTATAACAAGTTGGAAAAAAAAAAAAAAAAATCCAAGAACAATAATAGAGACAAGAATAGAGGTTAAATTATACCTCGCCCCAGGGAAATCATCAATCCAGTGCCAATACCAAGGAGTATCACCGCTGGCCCAAGCAATGTTGAGTTCCCTGGCCGATATCATGTAACATTTCTTTCCACTTGGGCGATTGAACCAAAAGCTCTGTTCAATATGTCTATTAAACAATCAGAAATTCATTTAAATTTACAAATCGAAAACACTTACAAGGGTTGTTCGTAATCAACATTTTTTCCCAAAAAACAAAGTGCATTCAATCAATTTACAAATCCTAAATCCGAAATTCCAATCACACCATAAACGTACCAGATGCATCTAAGCTTCTCAATTTTTAAGCAAATACTTAAAGGATCCATCATCCAGAGATTCTGGATCCAAATATCAATCTCAAAACATACAAACACAAACCCCTAAATTTCTTCCAAATTTTCTAGACAAAAAAATAAATAAATAAATAAAAAAAACTGAAATTACCAATTTGCCGTTTTGAATGAGAGTGGGACCCATTCGGAGATAGAGCTCCTTCTTCGACCACGTAGAAGAAGAAGAACCGGAGACGGGGACAGGGTCCGAGATGGCGGACAGGTATTCGGGAGGCAGGAAGCGGTCCCAAACGGCGTCGGAATCGGCGGCGGATTTGATGGTAGTTGAAACACAAGCCAAGCGGCATGCGTCGCGAGGGCTAGTGAAGGAGATCGCAGCCGCTATGCAATCCTCCGGTAACGCTAACATCCCGCTCATCATCACCAAAGCCGGCAATGAATGGACCGGTTGTGAGGTGGTCTGTATTTTATGATAGATTCGAGGTTTTTAGGGTTCTGTACAGAGCGATGAAGACTGGAGAGAGATGGAGATGGAGGAATTTAGGGTTTTAGATTCAACAATGCTTAGCTCTTAAGTGTTTTTTTTTTTTTTTTTCACAAATCTTAGCTCTTAATATTCCCGCTATAAATAATTAAAAGGGTTAATTGCACTACAGTACCTTGAGTTTCTTCGTTTGAGCAAAATGTCTCAAACTTTCATAAATTCGACACAAAGTGACCAAGCTGTTAACTTCTCACTGTTAATTGTTAATGTCAGAAGGGTAATTCAGTCTTTTTACCATTGAAATATTAAAAAAAAAATTAAATGAGTGCATATTATTTAAATATTTAAAATAAAGGAAAAGAGACATAGTTAATCATTTAATAATAATAAAAAAGAAAATAAAGAGATGGAGCGATCTCAAGATCACTCCATCATTAGCTCAAGCAACATCATTGCTCCATCAGAGATGAAGGTTCAGAGGGAGGGAATCAAGAGTTGGAAATGGTGATGAAGGTTAAGGGGAGGGGTGTGTAGCCGTGCAGGTTCAAATGATCAAATCAAGAAGAAAGAAAGAAAAAAAAAATGGATAGGTTGGTGGTAATGTTGGGAATGAGGTAGTGAACTTGTAATTATGTTTCAAATTGAAGACGGAGTTGATGATATTGTTGGAGATGGAGTATTGATATAAAGTTTTTAGTTTTAATAAATAAATAATAAATATATTTTGTTTATGTGACAAGGGTAAATTTATCGTATCGAATATTTAACAAGTCAACAGTTAAAATTAACGGTTTGACTTTAATTGGAGGGTATATTTGTATTGAATTTATGAAACTTATCAACACTTAAAAGAAAAAACAGAAATTAATAAGTGGTTGGGAATTTTGGATCGTAAATTAATGGCCTCGTATTCGTAAATTTATACTTCAATAGATTCGTGCATTGCGAGTATTTAAGATTTATCACAACAACTACTTTACTCCGAAGAAAAGAAAAAACAAATGTGGGGACATGTCTGTGAGAATAATTATACGGTTGCAAATTAAGCTTATTCGGCAAATGGGAAAATGTCAATAAAATCTATTACCAAATTGCATGAGGATTTTGAAAAAGAAAAGCTCTCCCTAGAGAGTTGGATGCTCTTTATAGTGCAGCAATCTTATAAAGTATAATGTACTACGGTAATGAATCATTAAACAGCCACCGCGATGAGTCGATAGAAGAAATTCTTCATCTAGATGGGTTCGTGCTTGTGCCTCAAGACAAGTCGTAAACCGCAACAAAAGGCATCAGAACGCTGCCCATCCATAGCTTCCCATCCTTCTCTTCCACTTCGCTAACTGCTTTAACAACCTTCCCCTGACTGTCCTCCAATATCTGCAAAATCTTTCCCTCTGGACTGTATTTGACAACTACTCCATGGGGCCTTCCGCCAATTTGAAGCAGGAAATGAATCTTTGCGGGAATTGGGAGCTTGAGAAGGAACGTCCTAAGTTTAGGGTATTGACCCATTATGTGAGAGTACAAGTTCCGCCTGCAGTGGACTCCCACCCAAAAGTCACCATTTTCATTTGTTCGGATGTTGTCAGGAAATCCAGGCACTATGGCCATCACTTCCGAGGTACCTGCTTTCTCTCCCTTCAACCAGTACTTGCGTAATCTGCATTAACAGATGCAACGAGAATTCATGGAGTAAAATAAAGGCAGAGTTATTCCTGAAGGATTCAGTATGACTTCTACTGGCCATCAAATGTTTTTTTTTTGTCAACCTAGTACATCTCCTTAACAATCACATCATAGCACTGGAGTTTGGAATTGCTGAATTTTTGCAGAGAAATGCGGAATTAAATTCATCTAAAATATAGCATTGCATACTGGGAAAATTTTGAGTAAGGCAAGCTTATTTAAAGACATTTTCAGAAGAAAAACTGTTGAAAGTTAAACCATTTTGCACTATGAAGTAATTCTTCAAAATATCTCTGCAGTAATTTAAAAGATAATTTTGTAAAGTTCCCACAGCGCCAGGGTCTGCATGCCTTTTCTTTGAGTCAAGGAAGATGTCGAAATAGATTTTAAGGACTCCACAGTCATTAGATATCAAATCTAAATCTGCTTACTGGTCACATATCGGTGCATGGATTAATGTAAGTATAGCAATTCTACATATTTAAGGAGAAAATTAAAACTCACTGTGTAGATCCTATCCATAAATGTGGCCCATATTAATGCAAGGGGAAACTATTCTAGGAAAAGTCACAAGAATGTAGAAGTTATGTGCATTTCAATGTGAAGGGAAGAAGTCTCACCTGCCAATGACTCCTTCGCAGAAGACAAAGAAGGATTTGTCCTTGCTTAAGGACAAACCATTAGGGAATTGGATATTCTTCATAAGGACAGTAGTGTTTCTCGTAGCTGGATCATATTTTAGCACCCTCCCAGTATCCTCCGAAGAGAAAACCAACTGCAAGAAGTTCCTGAGAAATTATGTTGCATCAGAACCAATGAACCACAACCATGCATTCTGAGGGTGGGGGTAGGGGTAGACTAAAATCGTTATTACCAACTCAAATGAGAGAAGCAATATCGAAGACTAATTGTACCTAGAGCATGGCTTTATTTTTAGTACAGCCCTAATTTCTTACCACTTGGCAATTATAATCTTGCACTACATTATACGCGGTTTCCTCGCATATTACAAAGTACATAATAGGGACAGTACGAAACGTACAATACAATCTTAGAATTAGATGCATTCTAGTCTATAAAAATGTGAAGACCCTTCTTCTGGAAACAATATAGTCTTTCTGAACTGCATGCAACTTTTACGCAAAGAAGGACAAATGGCAACTTAAAAAGCCTAGGTGAAAGTGCATTATCATGCATACAGATACAATGGATGTCTTCATTAGCAGAACAAAATTATAACCATCAGCATCTCAGAAAGGAATTGAATTAAATGCTCACTCACCTCCTTTGGTATACGGTGCTGCTATCAGTAAAGTAAACATTGCCTTCCTCATCGATGTCTAAATCGTTGGTAAACCTCAGAGGCACACCTTCTGCTTCAGATGTAAGTGATGTTGCTAACCCTCCTTCTGGTCCCACCTTCATCAGCCCAAAATATGCATCAGCAATGTATAAATCACCAGTTTTCTTATCAAATCGAAGCCCCAAAGGCCTGCCACAGATGTGCTCATTCTTCAAGTAACCCCAAGGTGATGGCTTTGGGCCACATAGTTCTTTCCTGAATTCCAATATATATATACGAAAATGAAATTATCACGTCAGAAGTTATATTCCAGAGGTAACGACCACAAGGACAGCTCCAAGAGGTTTTCTAATAAATCAGAAAAAACAAACAGATAATAAAGCAGACCTCTTGATCAAAACAAGCCAAATTTCATAACAAACCTTATTGATTATACACTTCACTGATCAATAAACTGGGAAACTAGGAAACTTCCATGGAAACACATATTTTTTCTTCTTTGGGTAAGTTTTCTAAATGGACTTACTAAGTAGATTTTTTATCATAAATAACAAACATATTATCCAATGAAAGTTCCCATGAAATTAACCTCTTCACTGATATCAACTAATCATGAGAATTAAATTTAATAAACAGTAGACTGTTCAATGAAAATGCGAACTAATCATTTGATGAAGAAACATATTGTGTTTGGATTCAGCTACATTTACAGATTAGTACTGGACCAATGATGACAACAGTCTGTATATTATATCAAATCAGTCTATTACACCAAACCTTCTTTATCTATTAAACAAGAAACAACAATAAAGTAATAACAGATTTTCCAGGAAACAATTGAAAACACAAAATGGCAATCTCTCAATTACCCATATCTGATATCTCCCACAGAACCCCAAAAGCGAGTCATCGACTCGTCCCCAAAAAGAACCATCAAGAGAAAACTCACCTGTTATCGGAAGTAAATGCAAAATCATTCCATTTGAGGCCATCCCAGAAGAGAACTCTGCCATCAGCAACACCAGTATAGGGTCCACGGCCAAGTGGGTCAAAGGCCATGCTCTCAGGACCCTGAATTTGATTCAAGAACATGATTGTTGAGTTTTGAAGCAAGTTTTGATCATCTTTATCAGTTGGGACCTGAGACCAAGGAGGCAGGTCCACATAAAAGGAAACAAAATCAGGAAATTCAGAGATTGCACTGTGCTTAAAAGGGTCAAGGCCACAGTACACGGCTACAAGGAGGAACAAAACACCTATGAATCCTCTGGGCGTCATTTGATTGAAGGCTGAGAGTTGAGGGAGAGATTGGATAGTGATAGTATAAGCGATTAAGCGAAGACTACTACCAAGTACCAACAAAAATAGTTTGGTTGAACGTTGTTTATAAAGTATCTTGAAATGATCACCGAGATTTTTGGTTCGTACTTTAAAGAAAAATAAAAGATGGGTAGGTGGGTGTATGCATAAGTGTTAGATAGTGAGATGGTTTGGTTGTATAATTCTGTGCCCCATCTTTTTTATTTATTTTTATTTATTTATATTTTTTTTTACTATATTTATTAATTTGAAATTATGTAATTTTTTTTTTAAAACTTTCACCATTCGCTGAATTCTGTGACTTATCTCTTAAAATGTTATTAGGCGTTTTCAAATTAATGCCCATTTTAAAAACCGAAATAGGTTGGTTTGGTGGTAAAACTCTTCACACTTCATCATGAGATTACGGGTTCAAGTCATTCCTCTTTTAAAAAACCCTCAATTATGTAATAGTGAAAAACTTCAAAAATAAATAAATAAAACCTAGAGTATGAAATTACACATTTACACCTACCCGAGGTTTATTGTTCGACTCTTGACGCCGAAACAATTTCAATTTTTTTGAAAAATTGTAACTCACACTCCCTATGTTTAATAAATCATGATATAGTCGGAGGGTATTTCAGCCATTTGATATATTAAAAATATAAAACAAAAAAAAAGATAATGTAAATTAAAATATTTTTAAGAAAATAAATAAATAATAAAAGCCACCGGTGATTGCTTTCTTGTGCGACGACGAGACTATCGTGTTTGGTGGTCTCATGTATTTATTTTTAATTTAATATGTTAATTTTATTTTGAATATTTATGTTAAGGATATTTTAGTATTTTCCTTTGTGTGATGAGGGTAATATAAACTTCTCAACGGACAAATGTTAAAACTAACCGAGTCAAATTGACAACAAAGAAGGTAAGTGTTTTTGTGAACCTATGTAAAGTTTTTTTTTAAATTATTTTTTATTATACAACAACAGTAAGGACCGGTGAGATTGGATTTTAATAGCACAGTCCGGACTAGCAACTCCCATAAATGGGGAGAGAGTACCCATATATTAATGAGACAACACCCACACTATTAATGAAAAAATTTACATATATTATTTATACATACTTTGGCACTTGAACCTTGATGGTGGAATCTCTATTTGGAGAGCCTCAGCACATTGATAGGAGGTCATTTGTAACCCATGTAAGTTTTAGTTTGGTGTAATTTGGTGAAAGTTGAAAAACAGTCACATCTTATTAGGTTTGATATAATTGCACCAGATGATCGAAGTTCATTTTTCAACATTCATGTCTTCATTCATTATTTCATTATGTTATTTATGATTGCTTGAATGTAAAAAATAAGTAAATAACCCTTGCATTATTTAAAATAAAAATAGTATTAATTAAAATAAAAATGACACGTTGCTAAAGAAAGGTCAGAAAAAAATGGTTGTTTCACCATTGAGTCGGCTGACGTCTGAATTTGGCAAAAAAAATACACCAGCAATTTGTATTTTTTAGAAAAATGTTTTATTAAATAAAAAAAAATGGTTAGTTAATTAATTAAGTTCTATTTATAATAAAATCTCTAATCATTTAAATAAAATAAAGTTAGTTAATTAATTTTATTATAATGAAATCCTCAAATATAATAATTATTATAGTTAAATAATTAATTTATGGGTAATTTAGTTATTTTAAATTTTAAGGCTTGTCAAACACTTAAACAATTAGTCAATGAAAAACAGGAGAAGTATGTGTAATTTTAGCAAAAGTTGCATTTGAGTACAATATGTGTTAAACTCATAGAAAGTTTGTACAATTTTCCCTCGTTTTTTTAATAAGTTTACGAGGAGCGTTATTCAATTTAAACGCTTCAAAACAAGTATGAGAGTCTTGTTATTCTATTTAAATGCGTTTGAATGAGTTTGTAAAACGTGTTATACCCTTAAATAGCTTTTAAATGAGCTTGAGAGGTGCCTTATACCATTTAAATATGATCAAACGTGTTTTTGAAGCGAGTTATTTCATTTTAACTCGTTAAACGAGAGTCCGACTAACTTTATTCAATTTTAATGAGTTTCCAAGTCTGATTATTAAAAGCATCTCTAATGTTATTATGTATTTAGAGAAAATGGAGTACCACATAGAATAGATATTTAAAAAGTTAGAAAAATTATCTCCAATGCTATTATTCAAGTTGAATATGGAGATGATGTGGACAAAAAAAGTTAGAGAATATGGAGTTGGGTTTCTAATTTTAGAAACTCTCCTAGAAATGATAACTAGGATTTCCAACTCTTTCCACCAATAACATTAAAGCCTTTCAACTCTTTCCACCAAAAAGATTAAACCTAATTTAATTGTAAAATAAAAGAGGAGAGAGAGTGTAATAATTGTTTTATTATGATTGACCATAAAATAGATATATATTTGACTTTAGATAATTGCATTAAAGATGCGAATATGAATTTCTCTAATTTTTTTTTTCAAAAATAGGCCCATAAAATAGAAATGTTAATGTTTAGAAACTCAAAAATGCATATTTACATTGAAGATGCTATAAATTTAAACAAATTTGCTAGTCCCATTATACCTTTTAAACATGTTTTAACAAGTTTGTGAGGAGCGTTATTCAATTTAAACACATCTAAAAGAGAATGGGAGTTTTGTTATTTTATTAAAAAGCTACATCCGTAAATTGTTGACATGAAAACATCCCAGTATGGCTATATGGTGCATCTCAATACTCCCAAGTTTTTGCCCTACCTGCTATAATAAAAAAGTTGTTATCAAGGGTGCTTATATTATTGTTGGCGTGACCTCTTTGACGCTCAAGGCATATTTTTTTTTTTTTTTTAACTAGATATAAAATAAAATATATACTTAATAACACCAAACCCCTCTGAAGTATACGCGAATTTGCAATGTGTCCTCTGAATGTTTTTTTTTTTGTAGTAAACCCCTTGAACTCTCCTTTTCTTTGCACATGCTTGTTTTATTACCTCCTCCCTTGAAGAGGGGGCATCTCCATAAGGGTGGTGCAAAGAAAAGAAGAGTTCGACGGGTTTACCGTAAATAATAATAAAAAATAATAATAATAATAAAAAAAATAAAAAAAAACATTCATGGGGCACATTATAAATTCGCCTATACTTTAGAGGGATCTAGTTCTATTAAGTCTAAAATATATTTTCTAGTAGAGTAATTAAAGGAAGCCTAATGTACCTTTCTCTCTCTCTATCTTAAAGGATTTCCGTTTACAATGATTTCAAGACCAATGACCTGCGTAGGGTACCGAAATTGAGAGATAATTAGAGAAAACTCTAAAAAAATTATTAATTCAACAATTAATTCTCCAAATCCAAATACAACCTATTTAAAGGAAACAAATTCGAAATCTCCTTGACACCTGAAGATCCTAAACGAAATCGGGAAAGAATATCAAATAAAAAACTAAAAACAAATTCTAATCAAAAAAGGAAAAAAAAAAAAATCCTAATTAAATATATAATAAATAGAAATAAAATAATATGTATTAATTACAATAATATTTTTAAAGTCAAAATCTTCAACAATATTTTTTATAATCTCTCCTGCATCATTCTCTTCAGGTTGGAGAAAATTCATCCTCAAATTTTGATTACTTTCGTCCCACAAACCTGCATAAAAATTTTGAATGCTAACAGCCGAGATCGTATACTACGAACTTTAAATCCTTTAATTATTGTCATTATATCCATCCAATCGCTCCAATAGAATTAAACAAATTCATTAATCATCACTTTTGATAACAAAAGATAAACCGATGAATCTTTATGGTGAGAAACGTGTGATTCACAAAATATAAATCCCAAATTACTCACAGACTCTTTTTCAAATATCTCTTCATCAAAAGTCGGTGGTAGATCGAAATCAACAAAAGCTTCTTCTGATAGATATGTATCATCGTAGAACAACAAATGATTAGATTCCCCCTCGCCACTTTCTTTAAACTTACTGTAACCACCCGAATTAGGGTTTAAACCCTAGAACGGGTTTTGGTTGGCCAATAACTTAGCAATTTGCTCGACTAAGTGCGCAACCTGTTGCTTCAACTATGTTATGCGGCTACGTTCATAGGCTCTATCTACAAGAATCCAGTTTGGTGGACTTCTCTTCGGCACCATGTCGATGTTGTGCCGAGCGAACTAGGCTCTGATACCAAACCGATGTAGCGGAAGCGTCTACGAGAAAAAGTCACAAGAACAATTCGAAAAGCAACTTACCAATATTTTGTTGATCCGCGCACGGATGCCAGAATATCAGGCTTCAAGACCGTTGACCCGTGCGAAATTGGGAGATAATTGGAGAAAACTCTAAAAAAATGTATTAATTCAACAACTGATTCTCCAAACCCTAATACAACCTATTTAAAGGAAACAAATTCGAAATCTCCTAGACTCCTAAAGTTCCTAAACGAAATCGGAAAAGAATCACGAATAAAAAACTAAAAACAAATTCTAATCAAAAAAGGAAAAAACACCTAATTAAATATATAATAAATGGAAATAAAATAATATGTATTAATTACAAGAATATTTTTAAAATCAAAAATCTTCAACAATATTTTTGATAATCTCTCCTGCATCATTCTTTTCAGGTTGGAGAAAATTCATCCTCGAATTTTGATTGCATTCGTCCCACAAACCTGTATAAAAAATTTGAGTGCTAACAGCCAAGATCGTATACGAAGAACTTTAAATCCTTCAATTCTTGTCATGATGTCCATACAATCGCTCCAATAGAATGAAACAAATTCATTAATCATCACTTTTGATAACAAAAGATAAACTGATGAATCTTTATGGTGAGAAACGTGTGATTCACAAAATATATATCACAAATTACTCTCGGACTCTTTTTCAAATATCTCTTCATCAAAAGTCGGTGGTAGATCGGAATCAACAAAAGCTTCCTCTGATAGATATGTATCATCGTAGAACAACAAAGGATTAGATTCCCCATCGTCACTTTCTTCAAACTTACTGTAACCACTCGAATTAGGGTTTAAACTCTGGAACGGGTTTTGGTTGGCCAATAACGTAGCAATCGGCTCCACTAAGTGCACAAACTGTTGCTTTAACTATGTTATGCGGCTGCGTTCATAGGCTCCATCTACAAGGATCAAGTTTGGTGGACTGCTCTTCGGCACCATGTCAATGTCGTGCCGAGCGAACCAGGCTCTGATACCAAACTGATGTAGCGGAAGCGTCTACGAGAAAAACTCGCAAGAACAATTCGAAATGCAATCTACCAATATTATGTTGATCATGCACGGATGCCAAAATATCAAGCTTCAAGACCGTTGACCCGCGTAGGTACCGAAATTGGGAGATAATTAGAGAAAACTCTAAAAAATTTATTAATTCAACAACTGATTCTCCAAACCCTAATACAACCTATTTAAAGGAAACAAATTCGAAATCTCCTAAACTCCTAAAGATCCTAAACGAAATCATGAAAGAATCATGAATAAAAAACTAAAAACAAATTCTAATCAAAAAAAGAAAAAACACCTAATTAAATATATAATAAATGGAAATAAAATAATATGTATTAATTACAAGAATATTTTTAAAATAAAAAATCTTCAACAATATATTTGATAATCTCTCCTGCATTAGATGGAGTCTGTATATGATTTTTAAAATTAAGTATTTTATAGAATGATATCTTGTTTCACTTTTATAATATTTTATACAATATAAAAAAAATTAAATATTTACTAAACAAAATTATCAGAAAAAATATATAGTTCCATGATTTTTTTCATAATTCTTACAAAATACACTGCATGTTTGAAATTTAATACCGCGATGAATTCTTTGGTGGTTCAAAGACATAAGATGTATTTTCATCTTGATTCGTGCAATAGTCTTCCTAGGAAAATGTGCTTGCATAGTTTTCATAGTAATTATTAATACACAACATGTATGTTATTTAATCTCTTCCAACAAATCCATGAATTGTATTTGGATTTACCCAACTTGGTGGATATTGTTGATCTGCATGCATAAGTATTGCATATGACATTTGAAGCGAATGATAATCAAATATATTGTAGTCACCATAACTACTATAATATGGTACCTAGGAATCCGACCTTTTATGTGAACCACCAAAAAAAAAACTATTTTGTGTCTATACTTATTAAGGAGAGAGTCATAGTCAAAGAATTTTCATCAATTTGACTCATTCCTCTTGCTTGTCAACACGATTTTGATCAAAATTACATGCACCAACATTCCAACTTGTTGCACTAGCATCACAACCTGTTGCACCAGCATCCCAACCTCCTACACGAACATCTCAACCTGTTGTGCCAGTATTCCAACATCCGCTCTCATCCCCACCATCCCCATCATCTTTTTTACTTTTCCTCTACTATTTCTATCAGAGGTACATTAGTTATCAGAAAAGCTACTAACAATAACTCCACGATCTACACCAACTTCTTCTATAATCACTTGTTCAATATTTATTACAATGTCTCAAGCATGAGAAGTAATATGTGGATCAAGATTTCTCTACTCATCATCCAAGTAGGTAGGTCTAATCCATTAAAAAAAATAGGATTCTCATTATCGTCTCCTATTTAAGCAGATACTTGAAGTAGATTTACAAAATCAGTTTCATTTATTTATCTTTTTCAACTGTCATATCCTTAAGGGGCCATTTGATATGGGATAATGTTTGCATGGGAATGAGAATCTGATAACATTCTCATGTTTGTTACTAGATTTGTGTTTTTTGATTCCCGAGAAAATGAATCTCATGGGAATCACATTACCCTCTAAGGAGGTAATGTGAAACTCATCCCAAAAGGTGAACTCATCTCAAAAGGTGAGTTTCACATTACCCTCCATCTTATTCCCATTGTGGGATCCACCCTCATTAAAAAATATTATTATTATTCTTTCTTCAATTCTTTTCTTCTTCTTCGTTATTCTACTTTGTTTTTCTTCTATTTTTTCCTCTTCTATTTTCTTCTTTTTCTCTTTCTACTTTTTTTTTTCTGGGTTGTAATCAATCAATCATGCAAATTTTCATTTTTGCAAAACCAACCCATTTGACCAATTCCTCAAAAAATATCCAATCTTTGGATGGACAACCTTCAATCTTTTCTCTCTTTTTTGGCTCCAAAACTATTTCATTGTAGAAATCAAAGATTTTAGATTGAATCCATGTGATCTGCTTTCCTTGATTCTTATTACAAAATAAGGAATCACAAAGTGTCCAGATTCAAAAAAAAAAAAAAAAAAAAAAAAAACCCCAAAAAAATCCCATCTTTTTTGCTTGACATTAGAAGATTTATGGTACCAAATTTCTGAAGAGGAAATCGAGAATTTAGGGGTTGACCCATTTGTACAGGGAGAGAAGAAATCAGACACACCCAGATTCGAAAACCAACCCATATGGCCTAACCCTAGTTCTTCAATTGAGAAGAGAGGAAATTTTATTTTGTAATCTTGACAAGAAAGTTGTGATTTTTCATAGCTTTGCTTTCTAGGTTTGGGAGTTGGTTTCTAGGTTTTATGGGTTTGGGGTTTTGGTTTCTACATTTGGTGAGGGGTTTGAATTAGGGTGATGGTGACTGAAATTTGATAATGGTTTTGGTGTTTGGATTGGGTGTTTGAATTGGGTGTTGGTGATTGGTATTTGATGATGGTGGTTTGGTGTTGGTAACTAGTATTTGATGTTGTTGATGATGGTGGTTGTGTTTTTGGGATTGATTTTTGTTTTTTTCCTTCTTACAAACCTGGGTTTGATTTTTTTGGTTGTTTGAATGTGATTTTTTGATCATCATAATTCCCAGATTCAATCTCCACCATCCATCTTAGAGATAGATAGTGAAGATTGAATCTGGAAATTCTTTTTTTTTCCCCTTTTTTTAGTGCAATATTTTTTTTTTAATGAAATTATGGAAAAAAAAAGTGAAAAAAAAAAAAAAACACAATTCAAAATTGATTCAAAAGATTAAAAAAAAAAACATAAAAAACAATTTCTCATGTACAACCAAACACTGTTACTTGATATCCTCATGAATCCAACACAATATTCCCATATACAACAAAACACATGTATACAGGTTTCCCAAGAATCACATTACTATGTTTAACTTTCTTAGGAATAATATTAATTTGATTACCTCGTACCAAACGACCCTTAAGTTTCAACTAATAAATGCCCCACTTTTTGATTAGCTTATTTCGTTGACAAAATCACAATAAGGTTTAAAATTGTAAGGGTAGCTTAGGTTCGAAGAATTCTTTTCAAATGCTATTAACCTCATTATGGACATCAAGTGCTTCAAGGAAGGTAGCTTCCTTATCTTGACTCTTAAGTGAAGAGATTTAGTTGCATACACACACATCTCATGCATCTTCATGTCTCATACATTCTTGTGCGTTTCTTATTGATGCACATTCATTTATATATCTCTCTTCATGCATGCTCATTATATTGTATCTTGTTTAATCATTGTCTTGACATTTTAGATCTTAGAATGCATGTTTTTCCTAGGCTTGTGTGTTTGCCTAGTTACCATGTGAGTACTGATGCGGCTTTCACAGCGGTCAGCTACCACTGAGAACTGCTATATACCGTTGTCGTTTAAGCTGTGTGTTTCCACAGCGGTTGGCTTCACAGAGCGTACCGTTATTATTACCGTTGTGGCTTTCATAACGGTACCCACATCGATTATCCTCTGTTTTTTTTTTAAACGATGTCTCTTCGAATTCCTCTCTTATCTCTATATATAAATACCTCATATTCTCTATTTCTCTTTAGAGCTTTAGATTTAAGTTATCTAGAGAGAGAGAGAGAGAGAGAGAGAGAGAGAGAGAGATTTAGATGCCTTCAAAGAAAAACTACCAAGATTTGATCATTCTTAACCAAAACCCAAATACCCATCATTCATTCATGATTCAAACATCATCTAGGGTGTGTTCTTCATGGGTCTTCTTCATCTCACATAACTTGGTAAGTAGAACATCATCTTCATCCACTCTTATGTTTTTACTTAACAAGATATCTCCTTTATGACTTGATTTGCATCAAAATTTGATTCTTATCTACAAGTTGAGATTTTTGTGTTGTTTGTTGGGTTTTATTTTGTGATAATTATTGCATCTAGGATTCTATTTGTTCATATAGCTAAGTTGTATGTATGTCATATAGCAACATGATATTTGGGATTGTTTGACTTGTTCATCCATGTCTAGATAAGCATTAAATGTGTTGACCTTGCATTTATGTATTTTGAATATTGTTCATATTCACATTAGGTTGCATTTCTCTTCTATTGAGAGTTTAGTCTTGTATTTACTGTGGGTAGTTTACAAACAAGAGTATAAAATCACTATTAAAGGCATGCGGGTAACAACAATTATGCTAGTGAGTTTTTTACTCTCTCAAGGTTTTCTCACGTAAAACAAATCATTGTGTCATTACTATTATTTTCACACTTATCTTACAATGATGGTTTATATTAGACATTAGAGGTGTCTGCGATTAATTGATTAACCAAAAAGTTGGCGATTATTTTGGTCCCCCCGCCCCCGGTTTAGTAGACACTATATGGGAACACTTTAAGTGTATTTTCATGACTTCATATTATAATAACTAATAACAATATCCAAGTTGTTCAAGTTTAAAATAGGTATGATAATTCATTTGTTTTGTGTAGATTAAAGCAAATGTGGATAAATTTCTTTCGCATGCAGAAGATGATGCTGTTTGTGATAGTATGTGAACTGATATTGCACGCAATGATGGATCACCGTTGTTAGGTCGATAAATGTTGATATTTGAGACCCCTAATTCCTATATTTTATGTTATGTTCTTGAGTATAATTGAATGTTTTAACGTGTTTGTTGAGATTGTGTAGAAGATAGCTCTTGGAGTGAATTTGATGACAAAAAGGTGATTTTTAGTGAAGTTTGGAGAAATACATATGCAGCACATCCAACTTGTGAAGATGATATCTCCCTCCTCAGATCGAACCAGATTGAGATCTACATGTTTTCGGAAAGCCCCAGAAGTCTAGTTTCCGACACACTTAAGGCTGATTTAGTAACCGAAGGTCAGAGTTGGAAAATCCTACCACGGCCAATACCGCTGTTCGTGCACCATGCATGCGGGGCGGCCTAGGCAGCGGTAAATAACAGAGGAGCACCGTGGTTTGAACCAATGGCTGCCTCCGGAGCAGCCTAGGTAGTAGTATTACGTGTTTTTGGAAGATTTCTACTCCGAATTGGACCAGATTCGTCCCAAAGCTCCCCATATCAAATCCTAATGACTTTAAGAGATCAAAACATGTTTGGGAAACTTCTTAAACTCAAATTAGGAGTCAATCATCAAAAGAGGAGACCCAAGTTAGGAAAGAATTATCATTCCATGTTTAAATCATCTTTCCTACTTGGTATGACTCCTACATCAAAGCAAATTAGGGATCTACATAGTGAAACACCTATAAATACCAAGAGTTTCTTCAAGAGCAAGGGTCGAAAATTCATTGTTCAAGATCGAAGACTCAAGCAACATTCTCTTCTTCTACCTTTCTTTAGATTAGATGTTTTCATTTATTTTTCTAGTTTTTATGTCTAGCTAATTTTCTTGTTAGTTAGGGGTACTTGAAGCCCTAAACATGAATTCAATTCGATAGACGAGTTTTGTTTAATGAAGTATTATTTTCCATGCATGATGATTTCAATTTCTCAATAAGAATTGTCATTCTATTATTATGTTTCTTTGATTGATCACCTTAGAGCATTATTATTTTATTATAGAATCTATGTTGCAAGAATACAAGTCGAACACCATACGAATCTATCATTGGTTGCAACAATTGATTGAAATAAAGTCCAATTAAGGGAAATTGATTCATGAATTACCGATGATAGATACGATGTTTTAGGGTTTATCTTATATTCATATTCTCTTTGTTTTTAATGAATTCCAATTATTAAATCTAAGTAGAAACCATGCTAGGTTATAATTTGGGATATAAGTATTTATGTAGACATCATACAATTTACATGCCAACTAAGAGAGAATCATACGGCTTGAGTGAGACACCATCACCTTGTCGTGAATATCTTCATCATGTTTGATTATTTGTTAACTTCATTATTGTCTATGGATTGGATGATTGTTTAGTGGTGGATAGGAGGTCCTAACTAGTGTTTTCCATATATTTTTCCTCATTAGATTTTCTGCTGCGTTTTATTTCTTGTTATTTAATTTTCTCTAGTTTATTAATCAATTCAAAAACCCCCAATTCGTGTGTGGGAGTTAGAGTCTTTGTTTATATATATTTAGTTAGATTAGAGTCCTAAAGTGTCTTAGATATAAACTCATTATTTCAGTAAGTAATTAATTCTTTGTGGAAACGACCCTTAACCGTTGTATTATCGTTTACGATTTATACATTTGTAAGGCTTTTATTATTTTTGTTTGCCTATTTGGCAACCAATAACCGTCTCCATCTATAATTAAGGTTTTTTTTTTTTTTTTTTCTCAGATTGCTTTCAACTTTAGCAAAAGATAGGACATGTTTTCTGCATTCACAATTTGTCCAATTCTACTTCAATAAACTTATTATTGACTATTGTATTGAAAATTTTTATAAATTTTGTAATGATTCTTCTAAAATAATTCTCAATCTATATTATTTAAACAATAGTTTAAGTGTTTAAAATTAAAAATATTATTATTATTATTATTTGCAAAATATCCATAGGTTTTTAAGGTGAAATTCACAAAATTTCAGAAAAATTGGGATATTTTTATGGATATTTTGAAATCATTCGGATATTCTATCGGATATTGGATATTTGATTGTTTCGATATTAGTCCCTCCAAAATAAGGATATATTAGTGGATATTTTGGTGTATCTTTCGGTATTTAGTTCCCTTCTAGTTTCCCACTTTCCACATAGGCACATTGCAGCAGCGCGAGCCCAAACGACTCAAACGCGTCAACAGTGCTGTTGGGACAACCTCTTTCCAGTGGCCTATTTGCTTGTATAAAAAAGAAAAAAAAAGTTAACGTGGATGCTGGTAAAATTACCAAAACATAGGATTTTTTGGTAATTTTGTCCTACAAAAAGTTTAAAATGTTGTGAAATAATTGACTTTCACTACTTAGAGAATATTTCGCAATTAATTATCTTGATCTTATTTCTTATTTTATTGTAAGGCAATTTACCTCTCCTGATCTAATTTCCTATTTCATTGTAGATTCAATTCTCTCTATACCTACAAATAGGCTTATTGTGTAAGCATTCAAAATACATAGAGAAATAAACTAATGTAACTAGTTTTGCTCTCCTTCTTTCTTTTTTCGGTTAGTATTACTTTTTATGCTTTTATGCTTTTATGCTTTGATTTATAGCACGTTATCAGTACTAATGCTTTTCTTTTATTTTTTAATCTCTTCTTCTTCCTTTCTTGTTATTAATAATAAAGGTTTGTAACAAGAAGATTGATTCAAAAATAAGAACCAGAGGTTCTTGATTTGAAAATAAGAAAAATCAGAACCGGAAGTTTTTGATTAAAAAAAAATATCAGAACCAGAAGTTCTTATTTAAAAATATATATATATCAGAACCAGAAGTTTTTGATTAAAAAAAATCAAAATTAGAAGTTCTTGATTCAAAAAATAATATAATAATCAAAACTAGAAGTTCTTGATAAAAAAAAAAAAGGAATTAGAAGTTATTGATTCAAAAAAAAAAAAAAAAGAAATAAAAGTTATTGATTCGTAAAAAAAAAAAAAAAAAAAAAAAAGTTCTTGATTCCTAAATTATAATTAGAAGTTCTTGATTAAAAAAAAAAAAGAATAAAAAGTTCTTGATTTGAAAAAAAAAAGAAGAAAAAAGAACCAAAAGTTCTTAAATTAAATAAATAAATAAAAGAACCAAAAGTTCTTGATTAAGAAAATTAGAACCATGAGTTTTTGATTCAAAAAAAAAAAAAATCATAACTAGAAGTTCTTGATTCGAAAAAAAAAATTAGAATCTGAAATTCTTAATTCTAATAAAATTAATCAGAACATGAAGTTCTGAATTCCAATTCCATCATAACCTGAAGTTCTGAATTCCAATTCAATCAGAACCTAAAGTTCTAGATATATATTGATCCAAATTTTAATCAGAACCCAAAGTTCTGCAAGCATAGTCATTGATCCAATGTTTTGAAAATTAATTGAATCAGAACCTGAAGTTATGTATTTCAATTTAATCGATCAGAACCCGAAGTTCTAGATTCCAAGTTAATCGATCAAAACCCAAAGCTCTGTATTCCAATTTAATTAATCAGAACCTGAAGTTCTAGATTTCAATTTAGATTTTGAACTTGAAGTTCTAAATTCTAAACATTATTTAGAACTTGAAGTTTTAAATCCTAAAAATTATTTAGAACATGAAATTCTAAACCCTTGAAATTATTTAGAACCTGAAGTTCTAGACCCTTGAAATTGTTTAGAACCTGAAGTTCTAAATTAGATTTCTCTTTTTGGAATATGGATGAACAATCTAGTTTTAAAAGGAAATTAAGGACATATAATTGGTCGATAGTAGAACAACGCATACTATTCTTCGAGATAGAAAATACTTCTTAAATTTAACTTTGACAAATGCCAAGGGAAACATTATATCTGGTCCTACAGACCTAGTAGAAGGCTATGGAAAAGCCACAATTATATTAACAAACAGTAAAAAAATAAGCATAAATGTTGTTTTATATTCTAGTTGATTCAGTAGAAATCTACTTAGTTTCAAAGATATAAAGGTACTCTCTATATCCTCACCATAAGTGAGGATAATAGAGAGTACCTTTATATTACATAACATGTCTTGAACCAAAAGCACATTTTGGAAAAACACAATGCTTATTCATCTGGATTATATTATATAAATATAAAACCAATTGAAACCTATGCAATTATGAACCAGAAGTTCACAAATCCAAAAACATTTTTACTTTGGCATGATTGTCTCGGTCATCCAGGATCTACTATGATGTGTAGGATCATTAAGAATTCTCATGGACATCCATTAAAGAACCAGAAGATTCTACTGTCTAATGAAACTATGTGTGCCGTTTGTTCACAAGGAAAATTAGTGATCAGACCATCCATTACAAAGGTTGATTTTGAATTCCCATCTTTCTTACAACCTATAAAGCACGGATACGACACGATACGGGGATACGGTAAATCTTTAAAAACTAGGATACGGATACGGCAGTATATGTCGATTAAAATAATATATATAAAAACATATTTGATAATTCATTCAAAATCAAAACATATCCAGAATCCAAATAAAACATGTCATATATCTACATAAGTCATAACATTGTAACATATTACAAGATTTAAATAAAACATGTCGCATAAATTATAACATATTACAAAATCCAAATATGACATATGTCACATAAGTCATAACACGTTATAAAATCTAAATAATGCATTAAAAAAAAACCCTTATAAAACATATTCTAAATTCCTAATTAGTTTCACTATCACCATTCACTTTGTTAAAGAATTTAGATAATTTGGCCTTTAACTCTTAAGGTTTTCAATATCATGTAACCCGTTATTCTCCATGTCAATGAAATCAAAACCAAAACCAAAATTTCTTTACAATTTCATTTTAACACCTAAATTTTTGAAATTATAATTTGACCACGTTTTATACTAAAATAATTATAATATTGCCCCAAAAGTATCCTTAATGTATCCTCCAAGTATCCTTCAAGTATCTCTCAAGTATCCTCTAGTCAAACTTATGTAAAAGTCAATGGATACGCCATTTAGCGTATCGGATACGTATCCTAAAGTATCCGGGGAGTATCTGAATCGAATACGAGTTACCTCCACTAAATAGAGTATCCGTGCTTCCTAGCTTACATCAAATTCAAGGAGACATATGTGGATCCATCCACCTAGCGAGTGGACCATTTAGATACTTTATGGTATTAATTGACGCATCTGCACGATGGTCACATATTTGCTTATTGTCTACACATAATAATGCATTTTCTAGATTGTTGACGCATGTTATTAAACTTCAAGCACATTTTCCATATTATCCAATCAAAACCATACAAAGAACAATATTTTTGGTTGTGTCAATGGCAGTATGTTTAATGCCAACAGAAACACATAGTGAATATGTGTCTTGTGTACGTGTGATAGAAACACAGTGAATATATACAAATAAATACATATTGTTGGAATTTGCAGTTGTGAACTTTTTCCAAATTCATGATCACCTTACGACCGATGATACAATCAATGGATGATTCTGCTTCAGCCGTAAAATTCAAATTCTCAGTGAACGGTATGTAATCCGAAAAACACTTTGTTTTATATATAGAAAACCAACAATATATATTTTAATTTTTATACATATCATCTTGGTTAATTATCATATATTCATGGTTTACATGACGTTTTTAAATTTGCTATGCCTTTTGCACTTGAAAATGATTATGTAGGGAAACTATGTTTTTTCTTTTGTGCCCAAATAAAATCATTTATCTTGCCTGATTAGATTGAGTGATATCATTTCCTGAAGTGAATGTTAAGTCATCTAATCGTAATAGTGGAAATTTTGGTAAATTAAAACTATTATGACATCGGTGATCATATTAAGAAACTCTAGCCACCAGAAGTGGAATCACACCAAAATAAAGTAAGAAAATGTTTACTATTGGTGATGAAAATAGTGGTGTACCTGAAGTATACATAAATATTGTGTTGATATTTTACCAACTATATATAAATGCTCTATGAAACAGCTAATTGTATGTTACAAAGTGAAAAACAAAATGACATATATGTGAAACTTTGTTATTTTAATAGATCCGGGAGAATTTATTTAGTTATAAAATTATACATCATAAATAAATGTTGTATTATTTTATACTGTCTCATGCCAAAAGCATGCAATTCCAGTCTTACAATTGAGTAATTCCAGTCTTACAATTGAGTCTATTATATAGAATCTACAGATTCTTTAGTGAAAGTCCTTGAAGGACAATATGATAGTACAATATATCCTTGAAGAATGATATGACAGTATAAATATGTCTGAAAATGACATTTTAATGCTGTAAATAAATCCATTAATGATAACAAAATAAGGCCAACAAACAAATAAATTCACTTCGTTAAGGGAAGAAAGATATAAATAGAAAAATTAACGACGTGAAATTGCAATTGACATGCATCATCTTTATCTTATCTTGATCCTTGTTTGAAGTTCAAATGATCATTCACTTGTAAATTGCATATTCGTATGAATTTATTAATTGCCAATATATTAACTTGGGTGATTGTTCCTGAAGAACAATTTATGCAAATGGCAACAAATAAATTATTTTTGGCACACTAGAAGTGTGAAATGTGACTTTTATTTAAAAGTTATTGTTCCCTAAAGCGAATATGAAAAATCATGATCATGTTAATTACGAATAATGCTCAAGCTATATGTAATTCTCATCATGGCTCCCAAAGAGTTAAATGTCTTTGAAGAGACAAAAACCTTTTTGAAGAGGTACAAAGTAATGAAATGTGAACTCCTCCTCTAATACTCATAAATTAAAGGGATCTCAAATGCCCATGCAAAGGCACTTATATTGGAAGTATACAAATATTACAATTCCTCATTGTAAAATTTTACAGCAGTCCATGAAGAGGCATATTTATTGTAAACAAAATTGAGATCTTCTATATTGTTGCTCTGCATATTTTAAAATGATAAGGACCTTAAACCACAAATTGTGGATGAATGTCGACATAATATTATTGTCCAAAAGACAGAGCTATATTCAAGGACATATAGTGTAGACACTTGAAGACGTCAAACGTTTTTGTTAAAAAGATTATTCGTATGAAAATTAAAATAACGAGATATAACTTATATCTCGAAATAAAGGGTTTACTACAGAAATCAAGTATTTGATAATATGTAAATATTTTGTTACATAATTAATATTTTTATGATTAGAATAATCCCTGAAGAATTCAAAATGCCAGAAGCATATAATTAAAATTCTTGTAACTTATGTTCATTAAAGTTATAACGATTTTTATATGTTTTGAAGCAATTCGGAAGAATGTGATATGATTGTTTTAGAGAAAACATCATAAAATGGGCATATAAATTAAAGTTCATATATACCTCATGTGTATTCATAAAGACATTGGAATCCGAATTTGCATCTGAAGCAATATATGTCGATGATATGAATTTAATCGGAGCTCTTGAAGAGTTTCAAAAACTACTGAATATTTGAAATAAGAATTTGAGATGAAAGTTTGGGGAAAACAAAATATTGTTTCGGCTACTATCAAAATGATAACACACTATCAAAATGGCCACCGGATTGGAAAGTTGTTCCAAACTGGCCATTTTTAGCGAACTTTGTGACACCAATGACCATTCCATTCAATTTCATCCAATAAGTGGCGTTTTGGTAAATAAGGGGATGTCATTAATTTATTTTAAATGTTTTTTGGAAATCAATTTTTTTAAAAAGAATTATTATATTTAGTGTGTGTATAATTATTCTTTTCAAAAAAACAAAAGAAATTTTTTAGATCAATACATGTGTCTCTTCTTTGTTTTTTAGATTTTTTAGATTTTATAACCTTAATCTTCTTAGAAAAGAAATATATATATATATATATACTGTTATGTTCATATCAAGATATCTTTATATAACTTTATCAATATATTGAATATAAGTTATTCATTTATAAAAGTGATTTGACAAGTGCATATATACCAAGTCAGGGCATCCTCATAGAAAAATTTATGTATATATATATATGTGTGTGTGATATATATATATATATATATATATATATATATATAACATTTGAACTTATTAAAACATGTGGTTGTTGTTGGGTGTCATGAAATTATAAATTATAATAACGAGTTTGAGCATTTTAAAAAATTAATGGCCATTTAGGAATTGCCTCATCAAATCAGTGACGTTAGAAATCACTAACCCTTTTTTTTTTATTATTATTTTACACCTCATTTGATATCTATATATACATATATATTTATATACACTAAATATAATTATTCTTTTCAAAAAAAAAAAAAATTGATTTCCAAAAAAACCTAAAATAAATTAATATCATCAACTTATTTATCAAAATATCACTCATTAAAAAAATTGATTTTTAAAAAATATCTAAAATAAATTAATGGCATCCCTTATTTACCAAAATATCACTCATTAGATGAAATTGTATGAAATTAGATGAAATTAGATGAAATGTCACAAAGTTTACCAAGAAGCAAAAATGATTATTTTGGAACAGTTTTCTAATCCGATGAACATTTTAACAATGTGTTAGTAATTCGATAATCACCGGGTGTAGTCAAGAAAGAAAAAAAATGATACTCTTTAAGTAAATCCAATTTTAAAAGGTAAAAACCGATTCCAATTGAATAGTAATACAAGCACCGAGACCAATACCAAATGGTAAAGTGTGATTGGTAAATGAACAAACCGTACCTGGGCTCACCGTAGAGAATCCTACAATTCTAGCAGCTCCTGTATTAAAAAAATAATAAAATAATAAAGAGTGGAATCGAGAGAAAGAGAGCGCAAACTCTGTGTAAAGTGTGGTTTTTGAGTGAGAGAGGTTTTGTGTGTGTTATAGTTTTATTGTTAGAAGAGTAAAAATGGGAGAGTCAGAGGCAGAGCAATCGTTTTTCAAGAAGCACTGGGTGGGATTCAAAGATTTCTGGGCAGAGAGGTTTTCGTTTCTAGAGAACTATTCAAGATTCGTCAATCGTGACGAGCCTCTTCCGTCTTGGTCCTCTTCTGATGTCGAACAATTCATCGCTTCCGATCCAATTCATGGCCCCACTGTAATTATCAATTCCTTATTTATTTATTTATTTTTATGTATTGGGTTTCTTTTGATTTGGTGTTTCATTCAGCTTTGTGGATCTGTTTCGTTTCTTCATTTGGTTGCCCTTTGCTTTGCTTTGCTTATATATCTCTTTTCTATTGTTCTTAGATAGATTCTTGTGTTCATCTTTCAGATTACTTTTTTCTTTTTCTTTCTTTATGGTGGGAAACAAATGTTAATATTACGGGATGTTTCAGATTAATCAAGATTGACTTTTTGTGTGTTAATTTATATTTTGATGATTGCTAGAGATTATAATTGTTGATTTGATTTTATATGTTTTGTTTGTTGGAATATGGTTGAGGTTGAGATAATAATGTTGGATAAAGCATATGGTTTGTTGTTTAAGGAACACAAAGATGCAAAAGATGATGGTTTGAAAAAGGTAGAGCCACAAGGCATAGGCTCAATAGTTTGAAAAGGGTCGGCAAGGATAGTGCAAAAGGGTTCCTTTAGCCGTAAGTAACTAAGTTGAGTTTAATGGAGAGTGCAAAGTTACATCTTTAAATATGTTCAAAATGCTCTTTTGAAACCTATGAACTCCTGTGTTATCTAAGATTTTCTTAGTTTTCACTCATATGCTAGACTAAATACAGCCTTGTTTCTGGTTGATGACTTTTTTCAGTGCTTAATAGTTTTCTTAAACCTGATTTTTACTTCATAAACCTGCAATTTTTCTAAGGGATATTCCACCTTTTGGAGTTGCACTCATTTAATATAATTTATCTGTCTTATAAAAGAATAAATGAGATACTGAATGTCTGATTGACTATTTAGTTTCATTTCATTTCTGTTTCTTTTGCTCAGTGTTTGACTATCTATACATTTGGATATATGGGTAGGGTCTTCTGTTTAGAAGAAGCAAGACTTGTTAGTAGGTTCCGAAGATTTGAGAGGATATGAAATCTTTGATTAATGCATACTTTTACATAATGCTGCAAAATTTGAAATATTGCTGACGTAATTTATTTCTTATTAAGTATCGAGTTACATGCCTCCTCTAGAGAATGACCAAGTCTTTTCCATTTTCAGTTGAAGACTGCTAGGCAAGCAGTGAGCTTCGCTATCACTGGAAGTGTTATTGGAGCAGCATCAACTGCAGGTGTTGCTTGGAAGTATTCTAAGAGTCCACATGGTAATTTACTGCCTCTTCTTTCTATTAGCTGTTATGGAGATCTTACTTATCGGTGCATACTGCCAACTGGCAAGGGATGAATTGTATCCTTCTACTCCAAGTATGACGATTTAGAGCATATATTTAATTGTATTTTATGAGTTTCGGTTTTAGTTGTTTTATATTAAAAGAAAGAAAGAAAGTTAATTAGTACAGTATTTCCATCTCCTCCACTGAATATTATCAAATGAACTATGAAGAAGAATATACAAATGTTGTGATAGTAAAAGATGTTTATAGAAAAAATGATGTTCTTTTGTGTTTAATTTCATCTGTCTTGCTGGTCTGCCCAGGCCTTTTATAATGTTTAATATATTTGGAGCCCTAATTAGGAGGTGGGTTGAAGAAATGAACTTGTGTCCAACTAAATAGCCAAATAGGTTGTGATGTTGCAGCTATCTCACATGCACACATATGAAAGAGAAGTTTATAAACGGAAAAGAAAAAAAAAAAAATTATAGGATGCTGTAGTATTTTACTTCCTCTTCCTACAGAGACAAGGCTTATTGTTAAGATGTTTTGTTTACATTTATATTTTTACTTGCTGCTTAGTATAGTTCAGTTCGTTTGCACATGAAGAATGATTTTTTACTGGATGAAGATTTGGTTTTGACTGACCGACCAAGACAATTTGGTTTTGACCAATCTATTCCAGCAGCTGGCCATAACATTTATCATGCCAACTGGGACTGGGGGATTGATAGAGAAGGTTGAAGACCACCTCAATGATCTTGCTTGATTGAAGGTGTTGGTGCCAACACCGTGTTGTGGCCCAAAAGAATTGTGCGACTATGAAAGCATTCTGATGGATAGTAACATAGATAGAAGCTTATGGAAAAAATGACAATCAAGTTTTTCACAAGTCTTTTTACGTATGCAATGCAGAGAATTGGTGTTTACTGTTTAGCTTCTTACCACAATTATTTAATATTACAGGTACTGCACTGTCACTTGGAGCTGGAGCTGTCTTTGGTTTTACATTTGGACAGGAAGTTGCCAGCCACTGGTATCAACTTTATAGGTTGGACACCATGGCCGCACAGGTTAAGTTTATGGAGTGGTGGGAAAGGAAATCTGAGGGGCAGTCTTAAATTTAGCCTGGGGTTGAAAGCAATGTCAAAACTTTGTTTCCATTTCTACAATAAGAGTTGAATGGTTTCCCTGTTGAAAATGTATGAGTTGATTTGCTTATGTTTGATGTTAGAAATTTTCGCGATTGAGGAATTGTCAGGAAATTCTCTCTTTTTTCAGGAAGCAAATTTGATTAAAGTCTACTCACAGCAGTTGTTTCTGTGATTATTTTTCTTAAATAAGTGAATGGGTGGTAGCTTTAGCTTCCTGCTTCTCTTCTTGTTCCAATGATGTTGGTAATAAATTGAATGGAATTGTGAGTCTGTGACAGGGACTGTTTGGCCAGGTCCTACTAATGGGAATACATGGGAAATTGTTAGTTAAAAGAAATCAATTTGTTTGATAGTTATCTTGATGTATAAGTTTGATTAGTATTTGCTGGTTCATGGTTAACTAAAAACACTGTCAAATGCTGTTTGTGATTTTATTGGAAATGAAAGAGTGTGCATATTGGAAAGATAAAAGTATATATAATCTATAGACTATAATCAATTTAATTTATTTATTTATTTTATTTTCCAAAGTGCCTAACGGATTTTTCTTTAACAATGCTTTTGTATAAAAGAATAGCAATTCTAAAATTATACCCAATGCAGGATTGTGTTGCCTTGCTGGTCACGGTTTGTTTATTCAATGCATTCATTTATTTTAATTTTTTAAAAATAATACAATTTTTCTCTTTAAAACTTGACTTTAGTTTTTAGCCTTAAATGATACATTGCTGCTTGCTTGCTTCTATTGAAGATTAGTTTTGAGTCTGGTTGTCAATAAGAAAAATAATTTCTTTGGGTTTTAAATGATCAGACCCACATGAATTAGACCCATAAAAGAACCGTATTTTAAAAATAAAAAAAATGTTTTGAGTTGTCTCATGCCTCAGACTCACTCTCATGCCGCGTCAACTCTCCCTTCTCATCTCTTCTCTCACCGTCTCAAGTTTCCACCATCTTACGCCTTTCATCGCTAGCGTCAGCTCTCTTCGCCTCTCACCGTCGTCACAACTTTAATGTATCTTCTCATGTAAGTTTCGTTTGTTTACGTGGATTTTCTTTACTGGGGTTTTTCTCACTCTTCTAATTTATTCATTGCTTGTCAAAGATATCCACTTTGATTTATTCATAAGATTTACATGAATTTTTTATATCTTATTATTTAAGTTTTCTGTTGACTACCGAAAGCCCAAGTAGCTATTTTCGAATGTCTCTACGTCTTCAACAAGTACAATTATGGAGGAGTGACAAAAATGACCGTGTCCAGAAGGTTTGGGTCTGAGTTTAAACCCGAACCACATTATTAAGATGCCTGAAATTTACGGGTTTTAAAAAACCGTCATCAGTTGTGGGCCGGTTAGGGGGTAGACCGGGCTTATTTGAAACCCGCAAATGACCTGCATAAATATAAGAAATATAGGATTTTTTTTTTTTTTTCTGAAAACCTTCTCAGCCTCTCTCATCTCTGCTCACCGGTCACTGCCTCTGTTCTCATCTCTCATCGCCCATCGTATATATCCTTTCGTCGCTGTCGACAAGGCACGTCTTACGCCGCCGGTCGCCGCCATTAGCGCATCACGTACCCGTCATCGGCGAAGCTTCTCACGGTAATTTCTTGCTTGGTCGCAGTCTATTGAAAACCCCTCACAAACTCTCTCCATTCGCTGAACAATTTCTCTTCAATCAAAACAGTTTTTTCTTTTTTTCTTTTTTTCAATTGGGTATATTTTTGAATTTGATGGGTGTCTATCATTTCAATCACACGACATTTTGTGAACCCCATTTATCGAAAATTTTCAATCTGTTTCTGGGTTTGTTTTGCAGTGTAAGGAATTGGAGATAATGGGATATATATATATATATATATATATATATTTGATATCTTCTTGTTCATTTTCCTAATTTAGATTAATTGTTCACGCTCAATATCTCTGAATAAATTAACAATATCTCTGAATAAATTACTTTAATTTATTCAGAGATATTGAGTGTGTTTTGCCTTTTATCATTTTTGTTTATCATCTTTAATTTATCTCTCACCGTCTCCACCCTATCGCCTTCGTCAATAACTTTCATGTCTCTTCTCTTCTAAGTTTCGTTTGTCTCCGTGGATTTTCTTCACTGGGATTTTTCTCACTCTTTTGATTTATTCATGGCTAGTCAAAGATACCTACTTTGATTTATTCATGTGATTTACATAAATTTTTTGTATCTTGTTATTTAGGTTTTCTGTTGACTACTGAAAGCCCAAGAAACTATTTTCAATCTCTTTGCGTCTTCAACAGGTACAATTATGTTAATTTATTTCTCTGTATTGGAATTATAAGCTACTATGTCTCTTCTGTTTTCATCGATTTATTTTGTAGCTTAGCTTGAACCATTAACACCAACTACTTGTTTTCCTATAATGCTTAGAATTATAGCTAGTTTTTCCTATTATTGCTTTTCTTAAGTTTTATTGTTGGAGCTGTTCATATGACAATGTAGGTTTTATTCATAAATCATCAATTTTTTATGTCAAACATTTTAGATTAATTTGTAAGAGAGGTGATTATAATCTGGGTTGCTCATAAAATTGATGTTAGATTAGTAAACTTCTTTGAATTTTCTTGCTTCTAGGTGTCGTCTAAAGCCAAATAAGATAACTTCATTTATTAGTAAGTATTATCATCATCAAAGTTTTAAAACTTGGAAGGCGGTGTGGGGCGGGAAGGCCTCTGCAAGGAGAGGCGGGTGCCTCAAGGCGATCGAGGCGGCCACCTCAGCCAGAAAATGGAAAAAAAAAAAAAATTTAAAATTAAAATAAAATTAATAAAGTAGAAAGTAGAAAATATTCAATAAATAAGTCATAATCAACAATACAAACATAAATATCCCAAAATTAAGCATTACTAAAAACCAATAGGTCATGGATGGAAATATCATCATCCCAGAAGAATCTTTCAGGCATGGAATGCAGTTTATCAATGGAACTGTCTAGAGCTTCATGTGAATCTGATGAACCAAAGTCGCATCAAGGAAATCCATCCATGACCTGATCAATAAACATTACTAGAGAAGAGAATAGGTCATTGAGAAAAGATAGGTCGACGGAGAGAAGAAGTTGCAGCCGAGGAGAAGAAGAGAAGAAGCGAAGTCGTGCGTTGAAGAAGAGAAGATAGGGTTTACAAAACGCTGTGTTTTGCTGTTAAAAAAAAAAAAATCAAATAAGATGAGGCGGCAGCAGCCTCGAGGCTATTCGGCCAAGAGGCGGCCGCCTCATGCGGCGTAGGTGGGATTTTTGTTCAAAACAAACAATGCGGTCGCCTTGGTGCATTTTCGTCGAGAGGCGGGAGAGGCAACTGCCTCAAACAGAATTTTAAAACAATGATCATCATCATGGTCTTCGATTAAGGACCTGCAATCATGTTGCTTGCATCAGTCTTGTTTATCAGTAGGTGTTGAATAAAGTAGTTGGGTTCATCATCTAACTCTTTGCTTGGAAAAAGGTGCTTCCCATATATTCTCAGTTATTTATTCTTTTCAAAGTGATTGGAAGTTTTAGAAAAAAGATTGCTAATTTGTTAACTGTGAGGCCATTCTGCAAATATTTTAACATAATGTCACAAGTTCTCCTGCCATATTTTGATAGACTAATTAGAAGTGGCAATGGACGCCTTGAATTATGTTCACTGCCTTAATGGAGCTCATCCCGTTTCTTTACTACGATATTTTATTATTATTGTTTTAATTTTTGGTGGTGGGTAATTTGGTTTTGATTGTATTGGGTTCGTTTTAGATATAGATTTCTTGATATGTGTGTTGACTATATATACTCAGCCTGTTGTTTGATGAAAATCTGATCATGATGTGTAATTGACGAAACTAGGTTTTTTGGGTTAATTTTTTTTTTTTACTTGATTGTTTTTATTAGGTGGCATTCCGAAGGGAGAAATATATGCGCCTGAAACAATAGATGAAGACGAACCATTAGCATCTGCAATTTTTTTTTCGGTGCTATTATAATTAGCCCCAAAAAGCCTTTGAAAAAAAAGAAAAAGTTCAAACAGCCTGTCAAAATTCCAAAATAAAAAAAATCATGAGCACCACCGGCACACGACCGTCCTCCTCCGTGACCAACACTGTAACCCTAGAGAATCCGGCAAGCGGCCAGTCTCAGTCCTTGGTTCTCCGGCTGAACCGGCGTAAGAAGAAGGTGACGTGGAAGGAAGGAACTGTCGACAACGAGCTCATGCAGAAGAAGAGCTCCAAGAAGTGCTGCATCTTCCACAAAGACAAGCCGTTCGACGAAGATACCAGCGACGACGACGATCATGATCACGATCACAACCATCACCATGATCACGATTCGAAGGATGCCGGTGAGACTTCGTCAACCGCCACTTGATTGATTGATTGGTGTGAGTTTTACATCTATTGGAACTTGAACTATTGTAAAATTTGACGAATTGATAGATTTGTTTGTCTTGATATTCTAGTGCAAAACAAAAGATTTGTCTTGCTTTGAGTTCTCTAGAAAGTTGAGTTTTAATTTTTTCATATATATATATATTTTTTTTGAGATTTCGTAAGAATTTTAATTAAGTTGGAGAGAATTTTAGGGGGGCGGGTTTAAGCTGAATCAGTATAGTGTTGTTATATAGAAATTGTTAAAACAGGGCACGTAATCATAGATAAGGATGATTTATGAATGTTGGCCATAAAATATGTTACAAGGGCAGTTGCAATTTGCAAATAAAAATTTGAATCCATCCAATCCATACAATATACGTTTGTCACATAGAGATTTATAAATTTATATTCCTCATAATAGAACTTTAACAATGTATGCTTGTAATAGATTCAAAGACATGGAGACAACATACACATATGATAATAGATATATCATTGAATCTAGCATACATGATCCAGATAAATATATATCATCCATAATAAGTTTGATTTACATACTCTACTGGCTTCTAGGTCCAAATAAAAGAGCTGTTTATTCAGAATAGATCTCGATCTCGATTATCGTCCGTAGCTCCTTTTTTGTATCTAAGAGAATTATCCACTGAATTGAGGAGAGGGTATGCATCAAAGATCACAGTAACCGAATATCTGAAAAAGAAAAGAAACATACATGTTTTATTCAACAATCTCTTTCAATAAATCGGGATTAATTTGTAGCGCAACAGTAACGAAAATAATAGCATGAGGAAGCTCTCATCCTGCTAATTAATTTATACCCTTTTCACACCCTGCCCCAAGCTTTCAAATTCCAGTTAAAGCCTATTGAGATTTAATACATACATAGTTGTAAGAATGAGTCAAAGAAAAACCTATTGAGTTTTTAGTCGGGGAAACTGAAAGGAAAAGAAGAATATCGATTACAACAGAGAATGATAATCACATGCTACCATGCAATACTGTAGAAATCTATGAAATTATGCAAACTGGCTTCTCAATAAATAGAATGTGGTTAAGAATCATTTGCAATTAACCAACTGTAGAAAGAATTTGACTAACCTTAAGGATAAAATGCTTTGCATTGATGCAATTGCCGAAGGTAATATTAGTTTGAACCAGAACTTGCAGCACATGAAGATTTTACATTAGTATCACTCAAAGGTCTATCACCATCAGCCTCAGATATTTGATGGTTGTTAGATTCTGGAACTGGGCTATTTGGATTGCTTGGCACAGTAGCAGTGTCATTTCTACTGTTGTCTCTGGTTTCTAGACGCTCCATCATACGTGATACTGTTGCAATTCCGGCATTAACCTCCCTTCTAACCTCAGAACCAAGATCTGTCATGGTAGTATTGCGAGAAAAAAATCTCTCTTTCCACCCTCTTGTACTCTTTGAAATCGATTCTTTGTACCTGAAAAGAAACAAGGCAGTGGAAAAATCTATAAGCTTTGTGGATGAAGGAATGCTTCTAAAAGCTATCACCCTTATATAGAGTGTTTCATATGACTGATACCTCGTTGAAACTGCATTAAATCGAGATTTAAGTGATTCTGAAAACGATTGGAACTCTGATGGACCTGCTCTGTCTTGACTATTTGGGGAAGACTGATTAGGAGACCTCCTGCAAGAAAATAATAGATATATAACAGCAAAGAAACAGAGAAAAAGATTCAGAAAAGTATGTAATCAAACAATATTACCTAATGGAACTAAATAATAAAAACATGTAGAATCAGATGAAAAAAAAAATAGTAAATACCTATTATTTATCGGATTTCCATGTTGATTAGAAGCAAGAGCACTTGATCCAGACGCTGAAGCAGACAAATTATCAGCTTGAGCAGAAAGTATTTGTGTATTCAATTGGGAAGATTCATCATCCAAAGCTGTAGGAGGAGAAGAGGGAGTAGCTACTCTAATTGTAGTTGGTTCGCCTTCTCCTCTAAGAGTCGGAGATGAAGAATCAGGACCAGCAGGAGTCGTATTAGGGTGAGTTGAGAACACGAGGAATTGTTGACGACCTTGAGCTGATGATCTACTTCTCTGGCCCTCCCTTCTAGCAATGTGACGTGCTCGTCCCATTGCAGCAGCTGCAGCTAAGTGCTGGATTATACGTTCTTCAAGTTCAGCGTCATTTGCACCTACTGGTAACTGCATTAAAGGCACTTATATGAATATGAAGCTTTCTCTAAATATTTACAAAAATAAATTTCATTTAGCATGAGCAGAGTACAAACATGCTGTAACTCAAAATCTCCCAGAGTTGGATGATGAAATATTGTCGCATTTCTAGGTGGATTTAAACTAATGTTCCTCTCCCTCTCTACAGCTTCAAGTAATTCCTGGCTGCAAAGGTGAGCAAAATCCTTAACTTTCTGCGTAACCAAAAGAAAATAAACGATAGGAAGATTGGAATACAAACCTGGTGGGATCCTTCAAGCTTATTGACTGCCAACACATAGGGCACTGGGAACTTCTCTGGCACCTACAAATATAAAGAATATTAAAAACTCATGTCATTATCATTTTTTTTTTTCAAATATGCACTGAACATATAAACCTCCCATAAAAAATTTCAACAGAATGTTTTATAATAATGCATTGAAGTGAATTGCAAGTTAGAAGTCCTGAATGCCCTGAACTAATGTGAATCCAATGGAAAATTGATGCTCTCCAAGACATTGAGGGCTCAATAGGAAAACACGGAAGGGAAGGGGAGGGCGGACAATACATTTTTTTAAATAAAAAAATAAAGGTCCAAAACTAACACAATTTCATAAGCACAGAACTCATTCCTTTTGCTAATTATCGAATATCATTTGGCATGAGAAAGATTTAGCTTGAGGTCTGCATTATATATAACAACTGTTATATAATTCTATCACCTGTCTTGGTAACGATTCAATGCTAATCTGATCTGTCATCGAAAAAGGGAATTAATAATGAGAATGCAAGTATGAACAAGAGTGTAATCAAGAAGTAACTTGGTGAGGATAGAACAGAGAATCATTGAAGCATTACGTCATGAAATGGTTGCAAAGATGAACGGAAAGAAGCAAGGAACGAAATTAGAAAAGGAAAATTTAATTTGGTTGTGAATCAAGAATCCAAGGATTGGTAAGTATGCACAATGAACACTTACGAGCACCAAATTACAATGGGGTCATTTTTGTTGCTTATGTAATATGTTGATATAGTTATAATTCCATTTTCAACTTGTATTTTCTTTTAGTTTTCTTGTCTTGCAATGAAAGAGAGTAAGAATCTATTGCTTCTCCATAATTCTATTATCTGCCTTGCATGACTTAGGATATGAGTAAGCAGGCTCTAGCTTCTCCTTTCATCCTTCAAATTATTATTATTATTATTATTATTATTATTGGATTTTAATTCCAAAAAAAAAAGTCAGCTTAAATGGTAAGGTAAGTCAATGGCCATGTATGTTTGCAAAACCATGTATTCTATTCTCGAATATTAACGGTAGAGCCATGGAAGAATGAAATTGCCTCTAGTTGGTAACATGATTGCTTTTACTTTGTAAGGAAAAAGAATATAGATTTATTTATTTATTTATTTATTTATTTATTTTTATTTTTAATTTGGTGCTTACCACACACCCAACCCAATTCACCAATATAAATTTAACTAAATCCCCCTCCTAATGTTGGTTGATAAGGATTGATCCTTAAACCTTTCGCTTTCACTGCAAGAGCATTAACCAACATTGCAAGTAATGGTTTCTTTATATCCCTAAGGGAATAGCCTATTTGATATGAGCTCTTACGGTGGAAGCAAGAGGTCTACGGATCGACCCTCTCCACCAAAGGAAGTAAACATCGATAACATTCCTGATATTTTCCATATTTTGGGGGTATTGATATAAAAAATATCCTTGAATATCCTCAATATTTTGAGAATATTGACAATATTTCTAATATTTTCACCAAAATTTCCAAAAAATTGAACCCCCAATATTTTCACAAAAACCGATATTTACTTCTTTGTCTCAACCAACCTTTTGAGAAGGATTTATTTAAATTTGTGTAGGTGGATAGGACTGGGTGGTGTGCAAGGTGTGTTAAATAAAATAAAAGGCATCTCATTCCTTCTTCCTCTCGGAGTGCAAGCAAATCATGTACCCTCCATATCTAATTTCATGCTTCGATGGCTCTATATTTCAAGGTGCTTCAACTTCGACTTTTGAATTGAGATCTGCATGTGGACCTTGATAATTCACATGTTATCTATAAAGTTTTGAAATTGAATGTCAAATACCTAAGAATGAGATCATCAATGACAAACTACTGAAATTTCAAACCAGGTATTCAATATTATTTATCAAGTTTTGGCACCAAGTTCAACTAAACTGATAGAAATCAAAGTTTGCAAATTGGTTATAGTTAATGGGTTTACTAAATATATACATTTTTTAATTGTATGGTGCTAGGATAAACTCTTCTCCATCACCACCAGGCAAGACTGTTAGACGACAACTTGCAATCTAGTAGCCTTCTTTTCAAAAAAACTTTTTGGAACAAAATATATTATATATTATATCGTGCATGATCCGTTTAATTATAAAGAGAAAAATTTAACAACTCGCTGAAAACCTGTATTTTGTAAATATCTGTATGAACGGATGAGAGAAAATTCACTCAAACTCACACACATACATATTAGAAACAATATGTGTGTATATATATAAAGAAAGAAAGAAAAAGTAAGAGATGTGAACAAGCTGTCTGCATTCAAAGCTTCCTATATTTGTAAAATGCATATGTCATACATTTACTTCAATTTAGTTGTAAATGTAATTTGATTTTGTCACTTTTTTTGAGAGAACAGAGAATTCCTTAAAAGAATAGGGGGCCAACGTGCTTTTGATGACACTAGAAATACATGTTGGTCATACTTGACTAGACATTTTGGGACATCTATGCCAACATCTATTGTAGAAATCCTGATATGTCCCGACTCTATTTGAGAGTCGAGTAAAATGAACAAAACCATTCTGATATACCAACAAAAAAAAAAAAAAAAACAATTGAAAGGTAATGTGAAAGATGAAGAACTAATAGTCTAATTTGCATGTCCAATCGCCCCACGAACACACAAGTTATTCAATATCACAACCTTCCATGCATTATCTTTTCTCCTCTGTCATGAACAGCCCTATGAAATTATAATTTTGTATCCTAACTGTTGCCATCAGAGGCTATTTGTTCATTCATAACTGCAGACCAATGAATAGGTCTTGACCTCCAGCACTCTGTCCAACATATAATTAAGCTTAAAGCCAAGACTAACATGCAAGGATGTATCGTGTTGACTACTTTTGCACAGGTTGATATCCTTTATGTAAGTTCCAATGTCCATTTTGTTGACAATCAACAATTCTAAAACCTAAATGCTGTAATATGACCACCTGAACCTTTTTGTTGACCAGAATATAACTACTTGAAGTCATATCCTACTTCTTAATACTAATCATTATTCTGAGTTCCATTAAATTAGGTTATCAACTGAATTTTTGATTGCTATGACCTAGTGAACTCATAAAACTATTAAGACACTCCTATATCAAGACAAGATCACCTACCTTTACCACCACAATTTCAATAGCAAAAAAACACAAAACTTGAAATCCTCAATACTGAAATTAACAGAAGTACCATTCAAGAATGCACTGAAGATGGAACTCATGCTTGCAACTAGTCACCTGTAAAACAAGAGAAGAGTTTTAAAGATAATTAAAGAAACAACTTGAAAGGAAAAGATCAGTGATATCAAATTATCAAATACCGTTGAAGGTTCACTATCACAAAAGGCTTCAAGACATATGCTGCAGGCATCATCACAAGCCTCTTGTATTCCCCCTTCTACAAAAGCAGCAGCTGATGTCAAATGTGCATCAGACTGCTTAGTCTCTTCCATGTCCTGCAAACCCAAATTGTTAAGCATCCACTTTAGACTAAGAACTAAAAAAGTTCGAATTGGGGAATTTAAATAATCTCAAGGTCCATAATCTATCTTGCTTTTGAAGGATGAAGCACACTACAATGCCAATTACACTGATGCTCAAACCCAATATATACAAAAGATTAAACCCACAAATACAATGTCACTTGGACAAATACGCATGTCAATCCACTTGATCAATAGTGTAAAGCAGACTATACCACTTTTACTGAAAGCCTTATATAATCAGTTTATATTCACAGAGCGGTAGCAAAACTACTTGGATAAACATCACAATTATATATAAATATATAATTAACAAAAACCTTAAAAATAGTCCATGTTCACAAAATTCTACCAAAATTGAGCCCGTACAAATTCGAAAAAAGAAAATCAGATAATAATAGACTCAAATTATAAATGATTCAAGTAGTATTAAATCGGATTAATAGCAACAAAAAAAAAAAAAAAATCAGAAATAAAAATTTAACATGAAATCAGTAAAAAATTCGGGAAATTATAGTCAGTGGATAGAAATGGTCTCTCGAAAAGAGAGGATACAGCAATGAAAACATAATAAACAAGAATGAAATTCAAAAAATCTGTTACAGTCTCTTGAAGCTCAAGAGCATACAAACAGAACAAATAAGAAAAATTAAAGCGAAAAGAATTTACCTCCATGAAAATTGAATAGCAACAGGAAAAGATAAAAACAAGAAAAACGATCGGTCTTGTAGATCGATGCAAAACCCTAGAAAAGAATGATATAGATAGATAGAAATGGAAATAGAAGAGAAGACTTGGTTTATGTTGGATGACTTTTTTGGTCCTTTGATCTTTAATTTTACGACACGTGGCAGTTTGACGGGAAAAGTCATTGGTCTGCTCACTGGGCCCTCCGCTATATTTGTCCGTCTAGTACACTTCCAGTGCCGACGTCGCGTACAAGCTACAGAGTTTATACTGTTACTTTTGCTTCTATTTTGGTTTTTTTTTTTTAAAAGAACTTTCTATTTTGGATATTTATAATTTATACCATTAAAAAAAAAAAAAAAATTCCTAAATATGAAATTACACAAAAATTACTTAAGACATCTCCAACCGGTGCGGTAAATCTTAAAGTTGCGCAAAAAACTTCTCCAACCGGGCGCAATAACTTGCGCTACTTTGCCTAGTCAAAAGTGTTGTGCCAACTCTGGCGCAGCTACTGGCTTGGCGCTACTTTGCCTTATTTATTTATTTATTTATTTTTATTTTTATTTTTTAACTATCTAAAGTTTTATTTAATTATAGTTTGACCTTTATTAAATATAATTCATTTTAATTGTATCCCTTATTTAAAAGTTTTTGTTTAATTATAATTTTACCCTTATTCAATTAAATTTATTCCAATTGTATCTGATTTCAAGAATTCCTAACTTAATAATAAATGCAATATTTAGTTTATTAACTTTAATTTCTTAATTTACTAATTGTTAATTTCTTAACTTATTGTAATATTATGTTAATTATGAGGTGAAATGTTACTTGTTAATAAATAATAATAATAAAAATGAATATTTAAGGAGATATTCTTTTTAGAATAAAATTTGATGCAATGGGTTGGAGATGGAAAAAAAAAAAAAATTAAATTGGTACAATGGGTTGGAGATGACTTTAATTATCTCGACCCATATTCTATCTCTAATCACTATCTATAAAATAGAGTTTCAAAAAGGAATATTCTCTTTAGAATTTATTTCTAAAAAAATTCCACTTCAACTACACTTTTTGTTTATATTTTTATTTTTATTTCTATATTCAAATAATTTATATTTTCATTATTATTTTATACTTTCTTCAATAAATTATTTTTATATAATTTTATTTTTAACTAAATTTTAACTAATATTATTTTATAACTTTTTCTTAATTTTTTGTAAAAATATAACGTTTTTATTAGTGTATGAATTTGTTATAATTTTTTTAATTAGTTTATCACTTAAATTTTAGACTAATTTTTTCACATAATATTTCTTACCGAATTTTTTTCACATTAATACAATAATAATAAAAAAAATATTCTCTCATATATTTTTATCTAATCTTTTTCATCAATCAAAATTATGATGCTAATTTGGATTAAATAATAAAAAAAAATCCCAACGAACATGAATTGTTTTAAACAAAGAAGATGAAAAATCTTGAAAAAAAACACTCGCAATTTCCAAATACAAGGTGGATTATTTTCATTTGAAAGTTTTAATGTCACTTGTTTTGGTTTTTATTTTATTGTTAGCTTATAATTATAAATATGCAAATAATATAAAGTATTTTAAGAATAGATAAGTATTGATGAATAAAAATATTATTAATAAATATTCAATATTAGTTTTATTTTAAAGATCTAAATGAGATCTTTTTAAAGGTATAATTTTTATAATAATAAAATTTATAAATTAAAAATTATTATGTATTAATTTAATTTAATTGAAAAGGTAAAAAAGATATGAATGTTAAATATTTGTTTATTACTATGAACATAACAAGGGTAAAAATGGAATAAAAAAAATGTATAAAGTGAATTTAGAGTTTCATATTTGATACATTAACTTTAGAGTACAAAACAATGAAACTCTAAAAAAATTTCTTGAAAACAGAGTTTTAGAGTATGGTTGGAGATAATCTTAAGGTTGGGCTCAAACCAACGAAATAAATATCAGTTTTGGTGAAAATATCGGGGGTTCAAATTTTTGAAAATTTCGATAGAAATATTGAAAATATCACCAACAACTCAAAATATCAATACATTATTTGGTAATTTTTATATATGTCCCTCAAAATATAAAAAATATGAAAAATATCAAGAATATTTTAGTTAAAATATCGATATTTACTTTCTTAGCTTTGACACGAGAAACAACATTTTTAAAAAATGACACTTACCTCTCATGTCTTCAGTGGATGATCGTTAAAATTAACTAAGGGAATGGTAGTTTGGTAATTTTCTATTTTTTTAATAAAATATATCTATATATATATATATATAAATATAATATTAAAAAGTAGATTGATTGATCTTCACTGTCCACCTCAGAGATGGACGGTGAAATCAAATTACAAATAAAAAAAATTGGTATGGATCTCTATTAAGATCCATCTTCATCGAAGATCGGACAAGGATACACAATTTTTTTTTTTTTTAATTTGATTTCCATCATCCATAAAGACAATAAAATGAAAATAAGAATATAATATTGAATTTTATGATATATCATAAGGCCAAAAAATTAGGGGTGTGCATTTTCGGTTCGGTTTGGTTTGGGTTGAAGCTCAATAATGAGCTTCAGACAAAACCAATATGGATCGGTTTGACTATATTTCAGTCCAAACCAAACTAATGTGATTTTTCAAACCGATTCAAACCAAACCAACAAAGATCGGGTTTGTTTGGATTGGTTTATCGGTTTATATTTGAACTCAAAAATCTTTTTTTTTTTTTGTTGGTATTATATTATAAAAATATTTAAATAAAAAATCATAACATAAAATATTAATTATATATATACACTATGATTAAAGACATATTTGACAGCATCTATGCTTTTGAAACCCTAATAAATAAATCAATCAAAAGAATTATATTAAAACAAATAAATAAACTATAAAAGCTTAAAGTAATCGATAAAGGTTATAAAACCTGGATTGAATAAAAACCGTAGGTAGATTTTATATTTTAGTTTTACTTTTTAAAATATGTGGTTTGGTTTGGGTTGGTGAATTATTTCACTCAACCCAAACCGAACTACCTTTAATCAGTTTGTCTAAAAGACAACCTGAACCATCCATTTTTTATATATGTAATCAAACTGACCCAAACTTTATGGATTGGGTTGGTCGGTTTGGTTCGGTTTGACGGTTTTTTGCACACCCCTACAAAACATTATTAGTTTTGTTAGGAGTCATTTGTTTTTTAATCTGAAAACTGAACAATCATGAGTTTTATTAAAAACTAAATAGTGACTGAAACCTGAATCTGAATGACATATTTATTTTTTATTTTTATCACCTCCAAATAGATTGTCAATTTTATTGTTTTTTAAATATAAAATCGTTTAAAAGCAAGTAATTGGACATTTATACCCTTGTAACTATTAATTGTTACGTAATGATTTAAAATAAAATAAAAATTGAAGGCTCAACGATGGTGTTGAAAGTTATAATGTGATCAATGTGTTTTTATTTTATTTTATTTTATTTTATTTTAAGATTTTATCATAAGTAATAGGTTAAAAGAAATAAATGTGTATAATATAAAATTATGATAAATTTGAAATATGTTATCTTTGGTAGGATAATATTGGAAGAAAATATATAAAATGCAATTTAGTGATTTGGAATTATGTTAAAATTCGGGGTTCCTTACTTTTTTTTAAAGTTATTTTTTAGTATTTTTAAGTTGTTTGACCATTTAAAAAAAAAAAAAAAACTTAATAATTTCAATTCAATCTCATTAAGTTTTAAGTGCAAAAGCAAACGGCCCCTTAATTTAATTGATTTTGAGTTTGATTTTTAAGAGGATGTTTCATGTTTAATTGATTTTCTAAAAAAGGAAGGAAAAAAAAAATACTCTCATACCCTAAAAGTCTCAAAGATGGACGGTGAAATCAAATTACTAATAAAAAAAATTGGTATGGATCTCTATTAAGATCCATCTTCATCGGAGATCGGACACGGATCCACAATTATTTAAAAAAAAATTTGATTTCCATCGTCCATAAAGACAATAAAATGAAAATAAGAATATAATATTGATTTTTATGATATATCATAAGGCCAACAAATTATTAGTTTTGTTTGGGGTTGTTTGTTTTGAAAACTGAACAATCATGAATTTTATTAAAAACTGAATAGTGATTGAAACCTAAATTTGAATGACATATTTGTTTTTATTTTTTATCACCTCCGAATAAAATGTCAATTTTATTGTTTTTTTTTTAAAAAAAATATAAAATCGTTTAAAAACAAGTAATTTAACATTTATACCCTTGTAACTATTAATTGTTATGTAATGATTTTTTTTAAAAAAAAATTTTGAAGGTTCAACGATGGTGTTGAAAGTTATAATGTGATTATTTTATTTTTTTTGTTCTTTTTTTTATTTATTTTTTTTTTTGTTTTTTTTTTTTTTTTTTCAGATTTTATCATAAGTAATAGGTTAAAAGAAATAAGTTTATAATATAAAATTATGATAAAATTGGAAATATATTATCTTTGGTAGGATAATCTTGAAAGAAAATATATTAAATGCAATTTAGTGATTTGGAATTAGGTTAAAAGTCAGGATTTCTTATTTTTATTTTAAGTTGTTTTTTTTTTTAATTTTTATTTTATTTTTATATTTTTAAGTTGTTTAACCATTTAAAAAAACAAACAAAACAACTTAATAATTTCAATTCAGTCTCATTAAGTTTTAAGTGCAAAAAACAAACGACCTCTTAATTTAATTGATTTTGAGTTTGATTTTTATGGGGATGTTTCATGTTTAATTGGTTTTCTAAAAAAGAAAGAAAAAAAGAAAAAAAAAAACTCTCATACCTTGAAGGTCTGAACTATAAGTCTATGACCATGTTGCATATTGATTGTAAAAATTGATTATTAGACTCGGATTATCTGCCGTTACATAAGACTAACCTTTTTATTTTTTTATTTTTTTTTTATTTTATAAATATATCTCTTTTATTTTTTGACACTTTTATTCTAAAGACACTTCAATTAAAAAAAAAAAAAAAAATTCTAAAGACACTCAATTTTATTTTAATGTTACCCGTTTTAAATACTTATCTTTAAAAAATTTGAAACGGGAAATGGAAAAGAAATGTGAAGTAATCAAATAAAAATAAAATAGAGAATAAAACTGAAAAAAAGTAAGGAAATCAAAACAATAAAAAAAAACCACTTGGTGTTGGGGTGATGTTTTTGGGTTTGTGCTGTATATTTTATTTGGGGTTGAATTGATGGCATTGAAAAGGAAGAGGATCCACTTGGGATACATTTTCATAAAATCCCAATGAGAAGAAAAATAAAAATTAATTCATGATTTATGATTACAATATTTATTAAAAACGGTTGACAACCCACATAATATTATTATATGAACAACCCACATGACATATATAATAATATTATCAATTGGTTCGCCCGTGAATGCTATGCTAGCTGTCCAAAAACTTTACCAAAATGATATGGTATGTAAGTGGTCAACATCACTTATAATTGTAAAATTATACGAGTGATGTGATTTTGACAACTGCACATACTATATCATTTTAGTATAAATTTTGACATAGTTTTTGTATATGCAGCCTAGCATTACTCTATAAATACCAGTAAGAATAACAATCTCAAAGACAAAGGAATTAAAGTAAACATCAATTAACCTTTGGATATATAGCAAAACTAGAATTAAGGAGGAGGAGAGGAGTATACAAGGAAGATGAAAATATTGTTTGATTACTTTTGCATTAACCTACACTAGAGTGGCTGCAGGAGTAGTTGGTGGTGACATGGATGAAGGCACAATCTTCTTCTTGCTAATGCTAGGCATTGCTGTCTGAGATTGATCAACGTTGTAATTGGTGCCATTTTCATCAAAGCTATCGCAGCAAAACATAAGAGCAAAGAAAAGAAAGCATGCTACACCCAATATAGCAAAAAACGTCTGCAAACAAAGAGATATTATGTGAGGAACTTTGTTATGAGGTGATGATCGTACCGGATTTAGTAGCTCCTTCACAGTGAACCACAATACCAAACCAACAAAACCTCCAAAAACAATTGATATCGTTGCATACACTATTGGCGATGCTTTCATTTTATTGATCAATAACTTCGATTTACCAGATCAAAATGGCTGCCCTATGATTGATCTATGTGTACGTTCAGGCCAGAGAGATTAATAATAACAATAATTGAGTTCTTGGAAGTCACGAACGGATCGATGAGAATCATTCGTTTTCAAACAATGAAATTAACCTTGCTTTCTACATTTCAACTAAACTTATAAATATTTCCACTCATAATTTTGGACCATTGATAGAATGTGTTGTTTTGTACTGTTGGACTTTGTGATCTTTTTTGCCTGCACTCAAGTGTGATGACTGGTGACCAAGATCATGAATCATGACAAAATTTATGTATCATATTGTCTTTAACTTTTATATCATTTCTCACATCAAGATGGGTTGGATATTGTACATTATACAAGAAATATTTTAAGTGTCTATTCCATCGGTAATGTTTTTTGTATTATTAATTTTTTTTTTAGGGTATGAAAATGCATTTGATAGCAATAATTTAAAATAGTATTCTAAAATAAAATTGTTTTAATATGCATTCATTGTAATTGTTTAATTTGAAAAAATATTTTTAACATAGTATATCGAAAGAGTAAAAATAATATTATGAGTAGTTAAATTAATTAAATCAATATTTTTATTTTGTTTCAAAACATGTATGTGTTTCTCACTGTTTTGAAATTCAAAAAATAAAAAGCACATTGTAAAATGATAACAAACATACAGTTAAATTCTATCATATTTTACCTCTCTAGAAGGTGATGCTGATTTCCAGTTTCCACTGTCCCTTTAATTTAATTTAATTTTATTTTATTTCGTTCTCAATGTGTCAAGAGTCAATGGCTTTATTGTTAGGTTATTGCCCTAAATTGCAGCTAGCAATTTTATATGGGTTAATTGCACAAACTTACAAAGTAAGATTTTTTTAAAAATACCCTAAATTAACACAAACACCCATTGCCATCAAGTGAATCTGTTAACTTTAACGGTTGACTAATCTTGACCGGTGGAAAACCAAACATAATCTTGGCACATCATCCCAAACATAAAATATTTTTATAATTAAAAAGTGAAAAATCAAATTAAAAACAAAATAATAATAATTAGTGCACGGAAACATCCTTAGTTCGCGGAGGAGTCTCCTCTGCTAACTGCAGAAGGCCAGTTGAAGGAGATCAACGATGATCTCTTTCAGTAGGAGGAGGTCGTCAAAGAGTTCTTGTTTCCTTTCGGCGGAGGAGATCCATCGCCAGTAGATTATTATTATTATTATTTAATTTTGATTTTTCAATTTTTAATTAAAAAATATTTTACATTTGTTATGATTTGATAGGGGTAACCGTTAAAGTTAATGGATTAACTTGATATCAATAGGTGTTTGTGTTAATTTATAGCATCTTTTTGAAATATTATTATATTTAATAAATTAAGGGTAAGTTAGTGCAGTTAGCCCATTTTATATGCATTCAAGAGAATAAAATATAGGAAGAAACGTAAATAACTCTTGACTTTTTATGAAATGTCAAATCAAACTCTATAATTTGAAAAATTAGTAAAAAGAAAATTAACTGTCATTAGTTAACTTTAGTTAGATTTACCAAAAAAATTTTGTCACTAAACTCTCTCTCTTTATATATATACGGTCCCGTTTTAATCAGAACGCACTAATGTAACTATATCAGTACCAATGCATGTGGACCACTGATTATGTAGAAGTTTTGACAAGTGTATACACTTTGAGTCAAAGTATGTAAATCTAATGATCCACATCCAACGCACTGATGAAGTTATATCAGTACGTACTGACTTGAACATTTATATATATATATATATATATATATATATATAAACTTTCTAGTGAATGATCCCTTACTTTAATTTCGGTAAGAACTTTAATGAAATCATATCGATTTTTATAAATTTTGATCTTTGTGGATGATAAGTTCATTAAAATTTATATATGAATAAAATTTGAGAATTTTTCAAGAACTATAACTTTTTTTTTTTTTTTTGAATTTTCCTATATTTCTCTGATGCCTTCGTATTTAACAAAATCAGGATAAATAGTTTTAGTGGTTGAAAACTTCTCAAATTTTACTCACAGGTAGATTTCATTAAACTTATTATCCACAAAAAAAAAAAAGATCAAAATTTATAAAAATCGATGCGATTTCATTAAAATCATTACCGAAATTAAAGTAATGAATCCCTCACTCGAAAGTTCCTCTATATATATAATGAAACAATTTTAGAAAATTAAAAAATACACACACACACACACACATATATATATATATATATATATATATATATAAACAAAATATTCTTAAATATATAAACAATATATTAAGGAATCGCTTATAGACACATATATATCTTGGAAACACACATATTTTCTCCACAATTTTTGTTTGTATATTAAATATTATTTGTTTTTTCTTTTCATTCTATGTTAATTCTAAAGTTTCTTTTTTTATTCATAATACATTTTATAATTTCTTAATAAATTAATTTTACTTTTATTAGTATATTTTTAATTTTTATTCAGTTATATAGTAAAGGATCTGAATAACCATATTTTTTTAAGGATTTAATCGATGTCAATTAACAATTAACAAACATTAAAGGATTTTTTTTTTAAGTTTGATTTGATAATTTATCAAAATTCAAAGGTAATTTGCAATTCTAAGTAATTCATGATATTTGCATTATCATTTATGATGTTAGTTACAACTTACAACGTGTTTTATTTTATGTGATTATGAGCATGCAGGCTGTATATCATATATATCCAACTATCCAAGGGCATACAAGAAACTTAGAGGGTGTATTTATTTGAGTATATGGATTTGTTTTAAGTGATGAATTCTATATATTTTATATAGATTTTGTTAGAATTCTCTATAGAGTTTGTTAGACTTTTACACATAATTACATGAAATTGGATAGATTTTTAATGATTTGTCTTGAAAAAAATAATATTTGATTGTTGATAATATAATAGTTTGAGACATTCACGAGTAAGTCTTTCATAAAGGATCCCTTATTTTAAATTCGTTAAAAATCACTATGAAATCACATCGATTTGAATGAATTTTGATCTGAATTTTTTTTGTGAATCATAAGTTCATTGAAATCTACATATATGAAATTTTGAAAATTTGAAATTTTTTCAGGCACTAGAACTATTTAACCGGATTTGTTTTAAATATGAAGGCATCGGAAAATGGGTGAAATATAGAAAAATTCAAGGAAAATAGTTTTAGTGCTTGAAAAATTCTCAAATTCTATTTATATGTAGATTTTAATGAACTTATCATCTACAAAAAAATTTAGATCAAAATTCATTCAAATCAATATGATTTCATGGTGGTCCTTATCGAAATTAAAATAAGAGATCCCTTATGAGAGACTCACTATATATATATATAGTTGAGGCTATCAATCACCAACAAATTTATACATGACTTTTAATTATAGGGGTGAATTCATAAAGAGCCAAAAAAAATTATCGATGTATTGTTTTAGGATACAAATTTATTTTTTATTGTTTTCATCGCTTTTAACCACTTTGAGACAAAAATACCCCTAAATTTGAAATTTGGAAAAGAAAAAAAAAAGTTCAACCGTTTGGTTCTGTTTTTGTTAGGGTTAAGTTTAACAGGCAAAAGAAAGAAAGAGAGAGAAAGGAAGATAAAAAGAGGTTGTTGTCAAACCTCTCGCTGTCGCAGCCTCTGTTGCCGAATCTGCTGCACCTCTCGCCGAATCTGTTGCTCTAGGTCATCGACACCGAATTCAGCTACCATCCGCTGCTGCTGCTACTCTCGTTCTACAAAACCGTTGCTGTGGGTCGTCGACACCGTTGCCCTCGCTCGTCGATCATAAAATCTGGTTAGTTTTATGGAAGTTTAATCCCCTATTTTTCAATCAAAGATATCCCCAATAATTATATGTGTTTAATCCCCTACTCTTGGGTTTGTGTTTTGCTCTTGTGAACCCTTGGTTTTTGATTGTCCTTAATTTTTCCTTCAATGGTGTATATTGGGTAATGAATTTGTGTATATTGTTTCTATTGGGAACTTAATTAGATTTTATATTTCAAAATTTTAAGAATTTGTTTTCTTTATTTCTGTTTTCTTTTCATGGATTTCTATGCTTTTTGATCTTCAGGTGAGTTTTTACATAATACAACTTTGAATCACCTTTTTGAAAAGAAAAATATGTTATGTGTTCAAAATGAAAATAGCTTATGTGTTCAAAAACCCAAATAGGTTTTCTTTTAAAAAAAAATGGTGTTGGATTTGGTGGGATTTGATTCTTCAATGACTATTTTGGGACATTTGAATTGCTCGAACTGCTGTTGTTCTTGTTATCGTGATGGGATTTGATTTTGTGATTGTTAATGGTGAAATATGTGTTTATTTTTTATTTGTAACATGTAACTAGGATTGATTGGTATGTAATTTGGATTGATTGACATGAAGCTTAGTTTTTCCTAGCTTGTAACTTGTATTAATTGGTTGCCTTCTCGTGATTCAAATATTAGTGGAGTTTTGATAGTTAGAAGTTCATCTTGGTTATTTGGTAATAGCAATGCCGGTGCTATATATAGATGTTAAGCCTTTTCTATTAATCATTTTTTTTCTTTTTATGGTTGATAATTATTTGGTAACAACAATTTTGATTGTTCTTGTGACGGTAAAGAAATATATTCTCACAATTCTACTTTGTTTCCAATTTTTCAAATTTTAATTGTTTTTTTACGATGTACTTTGGTGACTCCTTCCAACCATATTGCATAAGTTTGGATATTTCGATCAGAATGACATACCTCCCAAGCTCCCAGAAGATGTTTCATGTGGCACAACTGGGCCTATAGAAGAAGTGTCCACCTCAAAAAAACAATGCAAGTTGTGATGTTTCATGCGGCATGTTTGTTGTTTGAAAACTGTAATTGGGGATGGGGTAAAGAACCATACCCCTTTCTAGGAAAGATATGACACTTGATATTTCTTTTCAAATAGTATGCACCCTAGACATGTTGATGCATGCAATGGTGGTTTTTGAAGTTTATGAAATGTATGAACTGCATGTAACAATACTGAAATTTTATTTTGGAATCAGTGTCTTTCACTTATAATTATCAGTATGAACTTGCATGTAACTTAAGAATCAACTGACATGTAACTTAATAACTAACTGGCACGTAACTTTTTAACCAACACTGACATGTAACAATACTAGAATTGTAATTTGGAATTGGTCTTTCATCTATGAATATCGGTATGAATTGGCATGTAGATTAAGAACCAATTGGCATATGCTGGGTTTCAGATCTACTTCAAGATAGAGAGAGGCATTCCTGGGTTTCAGTTGTAGAAAGAAAGCCAATTGGCATGTAACATAAGAATCAACTGGTATGTAACTTAAGTGTTGGGGTTTTTTTTTGTCATAAAGCTTGTAATATGTAAATGATGATTGATAATAAATAAAATAAGTAGTCATTTTCATTCTATTTATATGTCTCATACTTTTATAACATCCAAGATTATCGGATGTAATCTCGAACTGAGCATATAAGTGTCATATACAGAGGAATTCATTTTGAGACATGCAATCTAAAGAGTCCGTAGAGAGCAAATGAAGTTGGGTACTTTATTTGTAGTTAATTTATAGTTGTGGTCCATTCCATAATATACAGTGGTCTTATCCTAGACTACTCATATGGTGATATGAGAGTAGAGGCACCTTATATGATGTGATCATATAGAACTAGACCACGATCTATATGAATCTCTCTCCGATATCCGTTACATGAGAAGATTCATATATATTTATATATATATATATACAAATGATAGCTGTATATGGGTGATCTTAATCTTGAGTGTCTTGCTGACTCCTTTATGTTAGATTATGGTTTTTGATTTACCATGGGTGAGATCGGAATAACATTCTCAATCAATATCTCCGTAACTTGGAATCGCGGTTTGGCTTGTGGTTGGAAAGGTCTGTACACAATATTGGAATCTACTCCTTCTTGTGAGAAGTAGAGAAGTAGTTCCCTTAAAGGTTGATTCGAGGCTTGAACAATTAAGAGCGCTCCTCTTCTTCCGTAAAGGAATGAGGGATATAATTGTTCAATAGAGAATCATAGTGCTTAATGGAAAAGATATAATTGGAGGGGTATAACTGACTTTATGACCCAACTCTAATTACGAACTACTTGTAGAGGATCATAACATATATAATAGCTATATCGATGGACACTGAATTTAGGTTTATGCAAAAGCATCTACAGTTACGAGAGTGCAGCCTCGGGTTTTTAGTTGAGTAACTCCGACTTTAATAATCATAAAATATTAATTAAAGAGTTTAGTTAATTTTTTCTAAGGATTATTAGAGCTCAAGATTGTGGGTCCATTAGGTACCATTTAGACCTGACACGGTTCCGGTTTTGAACCGACAGTTCCGGTTATAGGTTTACGTGGAACCGGAACTGGAACTGACGTAGGCCGGTTCCGGTTTCGGTTCCGGTTTCGGTTTTGATTTATTTTATTTTATTTTTTTATTTACAAAATATTACATTTCATTTTTTTTAAAATAAAATGTTAGAAAGGACATTGTAGAGTATTGAGCAATGACCCATAACCTTTGTCCAAGTAATTATGTTTTCCATTCCTTTCTCCTCCTTTTAATATAGGTTAGACATTTCATTTACTTCTCTATTTATCCAATGTGGGATGTGGGATAAACGAACTTTTATATTTCTCTATTTTTTCATGCGTATTTTATATTTTACTTTAAATCGTGGTTGTAAATGTAATATATAATGAGTCCCTTTTACTAAATATGTAGTTGCACCCAAAGTAGTTTTGCTGAGTTTTGAGATGCTTTATAGATTTTTCAAGTGGCCCCTTCACTTTACATGGTTGAACTTCGAAAGTCTGGAGGAGATACTCTAGAATTTCACAAGGTATGTTTCCTATGATGCATCTTGCTGTCAGGCATTTCTTTAGATACACACAAACTCTCCTATCTTGATGATAATATGGGGATCGAGATTGCTAATGTCTAAGTTTAGACTGATGAACAAGAGATAATAGTGGTCAACCTATATTTTTAAGTCTATGAATCAATTTGAAGAACCTTTAGGTGCATGTGCCATGCAAAAATGATAACTATAGTACCTCAGTTCACGTGGATGCAAGATACCATCTCATGATTTATTATATCAACAGACTTTTTACTATCCAATTTCACAGCATATACATAATACATGGCCATACTTGCACGTGTAGTAGACATATAAACTAATTATTGTATAAACTGCAATCAACAAAATTCTTAAAGCATTTTTGATTTATGCCTAGACATATGTCGATGGCTAATGAGCACTCAAGCTCTCCGAGTCTAGCTCTATTGAGAGACTTCTGACTTCTGAGCATGCCCAAAATCAGTGCAGTAAAACTTAATTTGGTATTTTTGGACTTAATATGTAACCACCTTAGTAACTTAGTTTCATTTTTTTTTTTCTTTTTTTGATAGGAAACACCCTTAGTTTCACTCGAACAGAAAATATATATGTCAATAGATAGTGTACACATATGACATAATTTGTTTATTTATCCCATATCCCATATTGGATAAATAGAGAAGTAAATGAGATGTCTAACCTATATAAAAAGGAGGAGAAGGGAAAGAAAAACATAGTTACTTGGACAAGGGTTATGGGTCATGGCCCAAAGGAACCGGGCGGTTCTATGAAATGTGGAACCGGAACCGGAACCAGAAAAACGGTTCCAGTTCCGGTTATTCCGGTTTCGGTTCCACGGTTCGAGCCGAAACCTTGTCAGGTCTCCCATTGCTAGCCCGGAACATTGATGGTAACAAAGGTCACGGATAATTAATTGGTCTAATTAATTTTGTTACGAAAGTAACAAAGATTTAATTCAGGCTATTAATTAAATGATGTGATTATTTAATTAATGGATTAATAACTAATTAAATTAAATAATGTGATTATTTAATTATATTAATAATTGTGAATTATTAATTGAATTAATTATTTTATAGAGGTCAAGTGTTCAAACCAAGACCAAGACAAAGATATATAAATAATATTGATTATTTTATCTCTAGCAAGTCATGGGTTCAAATCACAATGAAAACATTAAATTAAATAGAATTTAAAATCCTATTTAATCTAGTTTACTTATAACTCTATCTTGAATTTATATACAGATATAATATCAAGATATTTGTTTTGTTTTGTATTTTTTTTAAGGATTTGATTTTTTTTTTGAAAAACAAGATAAAAAGATATTGGTTTTTTGAATATTAGATATTTAAAAAACCTATGCTTTTATAAAGTGATTTGTGATTATTAAAACATAGATAACAAAAAAGAAAGAAGAAACGGAGAGTGAGTGGGCGGCCAAAAGAGAAAAAAAGAATTTTTTTTTTAAAATTTTTTTTTTATTTATTTTTACCTCCATTCAACCTCTTGAAGCCCGTAATGTGCCTACACACAGTTGTCGGAACACAAGAGATAGTGAGAAAAATCTGGTGGTACAAATCAGAAAGCAAAATCAACAAGAGAAAGAACGAATGAGTTAGCCTTGAGGTATGATTGTGAATCTTACTTTGTTTATCCTTATATATCTTACAGGTTCATAAAGTCGCTTTAAATAAAATTTTTAAAAAGACCGTTTTATATGAATATGATTCATATGATTTTCAAATCATTAAAATTTTCTTCCGCTGCGCGACTTTAGGGCTTAAATTAAGAATCAACTGGCATGTAACTTTGTAACAAACACTAACATGTAACAATACTGGAATTTTATTTTGGAATTAGTGTCTTTCACCTATGAATATCAATATGGATTGGAATGTAGTGGAAATTGTGCGAAATGTCACATTTTCAAACTCATTTGGTGATATTGTCAGTGGTTTAATAAGTTAAGTTTAAAAGACACCTATTATGGTGAACTACCAAAATTGCCCTTAGATAATCAGTTATGTTATTCTTTTTGTACTTTTCTCTCTTCACACTTCCAACAAAAACGACTCTATCTCTCTCTCTTTTCTCTCTCTCTCTCTCTCTCTCTCTCTCTACAAATAAAAGTTCAAGATTTGTCATTGCCTCGAGTTTCATCTTCAACTTATAAAATAAGGTAATATTTCTTGAACTTTCTTTTTTTAATTTGTTTACATTTTGTAAACCAGCCATTGTGAGAATTTTTTGATCTCCGAGCCTTTTCATGTGATGCCCGAGCCTTTTCATGTGTTTCCCGTACCTTTTCATGTGTTCACTATCCGAGCCTTTTCATGTGTTTCCCGTGCCTTTTCATGTGTTGCCCGTGCCTTTTCATGTCTTCACTATCCGAGCCTTTTCATGTGTTTCCCGTGCCTTTTCATGTGTTTACTATCCGAGCCATTTCATGTGTTTCCTGTGCCTTTTCATGTGTTCACTATCCGAGCCTTTTCATGTGTTTCCTATACCTTTTCATGTGTTGCCTGTGCCTTTTCATGTGTTCACTATCCGAGCCTTTTCATGTGTTTTCCGTGCCTTTTCATGTGTTACCCGTGCCTTTTCATGTCTTCACTATCCGAGCCTTTTCATGTGTTACTTATGCCTTTTCATTCACTATCCGAGCCTTTTGAAGAATTTTTCGAGCCTTTTTATGTCTTCCCCGAGCCTTTTCATTCAATATCTGAGCCTTTTGAAGACTTGTCTGAGCCTATTGATGTGATTTACCCGAGCCTTTTAAAGAATTCTATAAGACTTTTCATGTCTTCTCCGAGACTTTTCAATATCCTCACCATAACCTTTGTAAATGTAATATTTGAAAAAAGTTTATAGTCCTGGATTTTCATTAATGCTTTGTGATGATTAATTTGACAGTATCATGAATCGGGTTAGAATAGTAATATCTTATAACGGTCGATGGGAGCAGTTACCCGACGGAAGTCAGAGGTTTGTTGGATCGGATAACCAGGGAATGTATGTATCAAAGGATATGACTTAAGAAGAATTGGTGGCGATCGTGCATACCATTGTGAATTATGATGTAAACAAATTCAATGTTGATCTGTCATCAATATCAATTGTTCCTGGCAGTTCATGTCGCACATTTATAAGAAATGACAACGATGTGCAGTTTATGTAAGGGGAAGATCGAGTTATCCCTCAAGTATGTGTCAGTGTAACTGAGAGGACAGCTGGAGATGTGATCGGGAATGATATTCCTCCTCTTGAAAATACCCAACAATTATGATCCTTTAGCGGTAGCAACCAAGTGTTCACCCAAAGAAGTGCCACTGAAGGTGGGGGAAACATGTGTGGTGTCCCACCGGTAGCAGTCGACCATGAAGATTTAGTTGAACCTCCATTTGGCGATGTGTTTGGTTGTCGAAATGAGCAGTACAATGAGCAGAACAATTACCCAAACCTTGAGGTGGATAATGCGGAAAATAATGAACAGGTTAATGATCGAGTTGATGATCTACAAAATGTGGATGAAGACCCTGCACAAATTGAAACACGAGGTATACATGTACAAGGAGTTAGTTGCACTCCAATTGATATGCCTGGGCCTTCCGAGGTCTGGTATAATGTAACAGCATCTGCAACGTGGGTTATTTCCGGAGCAGATTCACACTCGTTTGGTATTGATACAACTAGCACCTTAGCAGCGCTAGAACCTAGAACCATGATTTATAAAGGTCAATTTTTTCCGAGTAAAAAGGATTTGAAGACGCTAGTTGGCCATTTTGCAATGCATCAGAACTTTGAATGGAAGGTGAAAAGGTCTAATAAGACAACTTTACATCTGATTTGCAACATTGACGACTGTACATGGAAATTAAGAGCGGCGAGGAGAGATGAAGGGACATACTTTCAAGTGAGAAGTTTTGTCAACAAACACAGTTGTCCCTTGGAGGAGATTCACCGTCGCCACCGACATACTAGTGCAGTCATAATCGGAGAAGTCGTTGCACCTAGACTTCAACAACATGATGGTTGTCTCATGCGTCCCAATGACGTCATCGCCGATATGAAAACAATGTATGGCATACAAATCATGTACAGTAAGGCACACGATGCCCTACAATATGCATTATCATTGACCTATGGAATGCATGAAGAAGCTTTCCAACTCTTGCCATCTTTTGCACACGTTCTGGAACAGTAAAATCCTGGTACAATCACTGACTTACAGTGCACTGACGATGATAAATTCCTCTACTTTTTCATGTCGTTAGGGTCCTCAATTAGAGGTTTTCGGAGGTGTATACGTCCTGTGATTGCAGTTGATGGTACCCATTTGAAGGGAAGATTTGGGGGTACAATGTTTGTGGCAACTACACAAGATGGAAATGAACAGGTGTATCCAATTGCTTTTGGTATGGTGACTCAGAAAACAATCTTTCATAGGAGTGGTTTTTGGAATGCTTGAGGGGTGCCCTTGGTAATATAGATGATCTGGTTTTCATTTCTGATCGTCATGCAAACATTGAAGCAGGGATTTCTAAAGTGTTCCCTTATGCAACCAATACCATATGTTGCTGGCATTCTGGTGAAAATATGAAGAAGCGATTTCATAGAAAGGATGTTGCTGACATAATGAATGATGCAACTAGGTCGTACAGTGAATTAAAGTATAATCGTCACATGAAGGAGTTACGTAAGTTGCACAAGGCTGCATTCGATTATGCTATTGCTGCCAGTCCTTACAAATGGTCTCGCGTACACTATCCCCAAAGAAGGTACAGGGTGATGACCACAAATGTTACAGAGTGCATAAACTCATGCCTAAAATTCACACGGCAACTGCCATTGATGACGTTGGTAGAGTTCATTAGGAATATGCTACAAAAATGGTTTCGCAATCGTCATGCAGTTGCACGATCCATGCGTCATCGATTGACTGACGCAGCACATCTTGTGATCCTGAAACGGGTCGAGAAGTGTTATGACCGTAAATCCAATTGACTGAAACATATTCTCTGTCAGACACAAAGGAAAACAGACACAAGACTTGCACATGCAATAAATTCCAAATGGACTTTTTTCCATGTTCACATGCACTCGCAGCGGCAAGGTATTTGACAATTTACAGTTCACACATTATATTACCCAAACATGAATCTCACTATTTTCATTGTTGTAGGGAGCGAAACTTGGATTTCACATCTCTGTGTGCAGACTACTACAAGAGGGAGACACTTATTGATGCATACTCGGTTCCTATTATGCCTGTTGGCCATCCTTCTTCATGGGTTGTGCCATCTGACATCGTAGCACGAGTGGTTTTAAATCTAAAGACAAAGAGACAATCAGGTCGGCTGATGGAGGGTCAATATACCTTGTCTTCGGAGAGGACAACCACACAGTCGTATAGAAGATGTGGACAACTAGGACATAATAGCAGGAGGTGTTCCAACCCTCCTATGGTTAATGAAGGTCCCAGTAGAATTGTCCCCGAGGAATACCGTCGCAAGTGTATCATCTGTCATTCAATTGGACACAACAAACAAATGTGCCCTGATAAGGAAGGCAATCAAACATAACAAGGCAGTAAGAGATGAAGACGAATTGCCACCAGAAGCACCTTGAGGAACATGTCTCCAAGTTGATGTCTTCCAACATCGTTCAGACTTTAGGAACCATGCTCGATACAGTTGTGTTGTTTAAATCGTTAAGCTTTAGTTGTTCATTTTCATTGTATTTTTTAAATCGTGTTGCAACGTACCAAATTGTTCACGCGCGGGTTGGAATTGAAAAAAATTAATTGATTAATGAAAATAATAAATGAATCTTTTACGTACATCAATTACAACTCAGGGAACAACCCATATATACATCATCTATACAACAGTGTTGTGAAACGAGTTGCAATAAAACTCCACAACCATCTTCTCCTAGATGGTGCCCATATCCTTTTCTTTCCAATCAAACTCCTTCTTGTTTGCCAACAAGTACTCTGCCAATCTCAAAGTATGGGCACCACAGTTACCGCTGCAAATCACCATATGAACAACCATTAGAATGGAATTTAATTAAAACCAAGTAAGATAGAATAAAATGTTGAAACAGTCATACCCCTGATGTTGTTGGGGCACCCCACAAGATCCATCCATGATGCTCATCCGGAAGGCCTTCTTCGACAAACTGTATGTCACATCATCCTTCATTCTGTTGGAGTGAAACTCGACCTAATGCAACATCGAGGGTATAAACCAACGTAGACACGCGACCTGTTTATTCCTGTACTCCCATGTAACCTCCTGTCTGAACGGGTATAACAGGTAGATCTTCCCTTGTGTGAGGTCGATGCTGGCCAGTACCCAATGGTTGCATCCAAGGTTACAAGGTATCATAACCTGTTAGTGTTTGAACATAGTGTTATGTGTCTGAAATCTAAACATAGTATTAAACACATTGAAACCTTGTAATTTAAACACTCACCCAATCAACCGCGTGCCATGGCCAGTTTCCTGACGGGACTAATCCTCCGAATGTCTTCAAGTCATCATCGTGCCACTTGTGTTTCAGCATAGACCACTCTTTCGGGGGTGCGGCCACCCCACTGCCGAACATCCGATCCCACTGAATATCTAACCATGACTATTTATAGAAAATTAACCACAATGTTAGGTAATAGATCTACTAAACACATCAGTGCAAAAATGAAAACCGTACTGTACAAAAACTTACATAGAACTGGGAATCCAATACGTTGACCCTCTGAGCATAGACAGTGGGGAATGCTTGCTGATGCTTCCGCAAAATCAACAAGTACGCATCGATGTGCTGACAATGTAAACATTTTATATTGTTAGGATTCTACCATTACTGATAAAAACTTATACAGATAGTTAAAGTAAGGAACATACCGTATCCTCCAAATCCATAAAGTTGGTTTGGAACCATTGGAACCAAGTGACACCAACTGGTATATGTATATCCTATCACGTCTGTATAATTGCTGAAGAAGTTAGATGACCAAGTAATATTAATTAGAAGATTGTGTAATGAACGATTATACGTACAATTCTTCCGTGGTGTTCCTCTTGTAGGCTTGGTACGCAGTAACATGGTCAGGATCTAACAAATCATAGGGCTTGAATGCATGCACTGATGACGCTGGCCTGGTCCTTGGCTTCTTTGGCCTACATGGGTCAATGTATGGGGTTATTAGCTGCCAACCTGGCTTGCGAACCCGCAGCTGAAGCTGAATCTGTGGCGGACTACAGGCTCCAGAACTAGACTCCACTGGAGGTGTGCGCAGTGAGGAGGATCTCTGCCTCCGTGGATCGCTGTGAGGAGGGATGCGCTGTGAGGACGATCTCTGCCGCTGTGTATCTCTATGAGGAGGGCTGTGATGTGAGGAGGATCTCTCTCACCTTGTATCTCCCCGAGAAGGGCTGCGCTCTGAAGAGGATCTCTCCTTCCGTGTATCGCTCTCCCTCCCTGTATCACGCTGATGAGTGGGGGAGTTACGCCTAGATCGCTTCAAGGGTCGCACTGCGCTGGGATCTACTAGAGGTGGTATGCGATATGAGAATAAACCATGTGCCAGGTCATGTGGAAGAACATGTGGCACAGATCCACCAGGTGGCTCCCGTACCAGAAGTCCTGTCTCTGTACCAGCATTGCCGTTGGGTAAAACTGGAGAAGGCACCTGCTCCAACAGTGCTATCTTTGTACCACCGGGTACCTCTGCTCGTTCTGTCATAACATGACCTGGCTGATCAGATACTATGTCCACAGTATGTGCCTCCGTAGTAGGTGCCTGCTTATGTATGGTCTGTGGGTCTGTCCCATGCTAATGTGTACCTGTCCTGCCTGTGGGACTAAAGTCTCCGTAATGGTCATCGAATGGTGGACCATCCATACAGGACTGCGATGTCTGACCCTGACCCTGACCCTGACCCTGAAGCGCCCGGATCATATCCAACAACTCCTGATGCTGCTGATCTTGCTTCTCATCACTCTTTCGGATAGCCTCTATCACATCAACCCGTAGAGATTTACGGTCCCAGCCCTGAAACGATTTGAAACTCTGTCAGCAATTAAACTGTTCACTCGATTGAAATTAAATAATGTGGTTATAATATTTTTTACATACCTGTGGATGCCCGCCAACGCCTCCTCGGGAATCACCTCCAGGTCGAGACTGTTTGGGCATAATGAATCGTACTCGCCTATGCCTCTCAGGACTCTCACCGAAACCTTCCGGATTCTAATCACCCCCAAGTCGAGGCTGTCTGGGCAAAGTGAATTGTACCGGCTGACGCTTCACAAGACTCCGACTCCCACCCTCCTGGTCTAAACCCTCTGTATCGTTGGGTTCGAAATATGCACCATCCCTATCACTGGGTCCGGAATAAGGACCCTCCCTATCATTGGGTCCGGAATACGCACCCTCTGTATTAATGGGTCCGGCACTCCTACGTCGTTCGTGCTCCGGGACGTGAAGGTATATCAACAACATCGGCATCATACAGATTGCCTCACAGGTCTATGCCTTCGTAGTAACGTTGAGTAATCTCAACACTCGTCGGCACTAATTCACGCCGCGCAAACATCTGAAATCGGAGTTAGATAATTGCAATTGTATACATACTAAAAACTATGAAAATTAACAACAACAATACTTACCCTTTCAGTGAAAATACCATCCAGTTTTCTCCCACACGGTCGCTAACTTAACTCCCATTTTAGAATACGTGGGGGTGGTAGCTCGGAGATTGCCCTAAGGGTCCCACATTTTTTATTCCCAAGCTCGGGGATAACCTCAAAAGCAAATATCTGTGTAATATATAAATACGATAAAAAGTATATATATTAGTCATATAAAAAAAATTATAATTAAAATACGGATTCAAATTTTAAATTCTCACCAATAGTGCGTGCGGTAGACCATATATGTTGTACGTCTGAGTTGTGTGTACGTCAGCACCCCTTTCTTGCTGTCGTTGTTCAAACCGCTCCCGTCGACCATCCAACGCATGCTTGAAACAATAAATTGATCGCCTATACACCTGTGCGCCCCACGGGAACGCATCAAAAAAGTCCAAGTCCTCCACTAGCCTCCACTGCCATACTGAAACTTTATCTCGCTCGTCTACCCCCATCAATATCCAGTTGATCATAAACAATAAGCATAGCTTTACCACATCGTACTGCTCCACAAAAATACCAATCCGTAGCACCGCTCTCAACTCTTCAAACTCGATGTCTCTAACCTGGAAGTACCGCTCGTGTATGCCATTCTCTACCATATCATACCTTGTTGTGTCGGGAATGACTCCGAACTTCAAACCAATGATTAAACAGAACTCAACCTTCGAGAACCGGACCAAATGCTTACCTAACAAAAATCTCATCTCATCTTCCAGCCCATCGTGATGAAACTCACGCAAAAGTAGCTGATGGACAATCCTAGCCGAAAAATGAATCTCACGATGCATCTTTAGGAAATGACAAAAACACGACTCAATATACCGACGTCGGTTTTCGATCCTCAGATGTTCAGGTATACTATTAAGTGCGTTGTCGATATCAACCAGGTCATGGAAATGGTCATGCCGTATGATTTTTCTCTTGAACCATTCTCCCACTGGGGTTTTAAGCGACTCCTTTAACTGATTCCTTATCTGCATTCACAGAAAAAAAAAACATATGAGTTCATGAAAAGGCTCGAACAAAAAAGCTCGGGCAGTGTATGAAAAGGCTCGGGTAATGTATCAAAAGGCTCGAACACTTTAGTAAAAAGCTCGGGTAGTGTATCAAAAAGCTCGGGTAGTGTGTCAAAAGGCTCGGGTAGTTTGTGAAAAGGCACGAACACTTCATTAAAAGGCACGAACACTTCATTAAAAGGCTCGGATAATGTTTGAAAAGGCTCGAATAACAGTTCAAAAAGGCTCGATTACAGTTCAAAAAGGCTCGAAATAAAAGGTTGAAAAAGGCTTTATAACAGTTATAAAAGGCACGATAACAGTACAAAAAAACTCAGAATCACTTCAAAAAGGCTCGATAACAGTTAAAAAAAGCACGATTTCAAAAAGTCTCGATAACAGTTATAAAAGGCATGATAACAATACAAAAAGGCTCGATAATAGTTACAAAATGAACGATAACAGTACAAAAAAGCTTGAAATCACTTCAAAAAGGCTCGATAACAGTTATAAAAGGTACAATAACAATACAAAAAGGCTCGAAATCACTTCAAAAAGGCTCGATAAAGATTCAAAAACACTCATAAACCCAGATCTTCATCGTCTTCAAAAGAAATTTTTTTCTTAAACTAAAACACTAACCTAATCTCATTAAACAAACATAATGAACAACAAATCAAATCAAACCTAATCTACATCAAATACACAAAACTTATCTAAAAAAATATACGTGAGAAACAAAAACTTACCGGTCTCGTTTTTGTTCGCCCTCCAGTTCTAGTCGACATCGGTACTGTAGCGCCGTCGTCGGTGGTTCGCCGTCAGATTTTGGTCCGCTAAAGCACTGTTGCGCAGTCGGGGTTTCTCTCTCTGATCTTTTCTTTCAACGTTTAAAAACAGACAAAGCAACAAAAAAGGGGTAATTTTGTTTGGTCACATAAAATGGTGTCTTTTAAACTTATATTAGTGTCCCTAAAAAGCGCCCCAAATGGTGACATTTAAATTTCGAACCCTTGGAATGTAACATAAGAACCAACTGGCATGTAACTTAAGAACCAACTAAATCCATTTAATAGACATGTAACTTAATAAAGTCTTCATTACGAAATATAGTCTTTCACCTAAAACAAATAAAGAAAAAAGTACCCATACATATAAGAATTAAAACATCATTGGTACTATTTAACGTGTACCACCAACTTCCATTGCCGATGAACATTTTTGTGAATTGTGGAATTTTTCTCCACATTTCCTGCACCTATACTGTCTACGTGGTCGCTTCGCTGTTCCATATGTTGCAGATGGACATAGTTGAGTATTCTGACATGGTTGAGGATTTTGACAATTCTGTTGGTTATGACTGGATTTCTAACAAATTGTACAATTCCTGGTCTTTCCATTTCTTTGTTTCCTGATGGATAGAAATCTCTTCTTTTTTGGACTTCTAGCTTGCAAACGAAAAGCAGATCCTTCAAACAAACTAGTTGTTTCGTAACAATCCCCGCTAAAATTTGGAAAAGGCTTCTTCGCGTACCTACAAAATTAAAGCTTATGAGTAATTAAATGAATCACATTTGGTAAGAAGGTAAGATACAATGGAACATGATGATAATAACCTTATTGCAGCTAATGCATGACATGGCAATTGATCAACTTGAAATGTCATACTGCTACAAGTTTTTTTAGAAAGGTCACCAAACCTTTTTGACATGTAAACTTATAACTCACCAACATATAACTTTAAAATGAACTGACATGTAACAAAACAATAATCGATGGCATGTAACTTCAAACATAACCAAATGACATGTAACTTAGAAATAAACTAGCATGTAAAGTATACAATAACAGACATGTAACTTTAAAGCAAACTAACATGAACCTAAGGTACCAAAAATGACAGTATCTAGGTTTCACTCTAAATCGAAATTATCAAATGACATGTAACTTAGAAATAAACTAGAATGTAAAGTCTACAATAACATGCATGTAACTTGGGTACAAAAAACTACAGTAGCTAGGTTTCACTCTAAAATGAAATTACCAAATGACACGTAACTTAGAAATAAACTAGCATGTAAAGTCTACAATAACATGCATGTAAGTCTACAATAACATGCATGTAACTTGGGTACAAAAAATGACAGTAGTTGGGTTTCACTCTAAATCAAAATTACCAATTGACATGTAACTTAGAAATAAACTAGCATGTAAAGTCTACAATAACATGCATGTAACTTTAAAACAAACTAGAATGTAACATGGGTACAAAAAATTACAGTAATTGGGTTTCACTCTAAATCAAAACCACTCTCTTAATCTTCATATCAAACATAATGATTCTTGTAAAAACAAGGGGGAAAGGGATACATACTTTCAAGAACGTCATTCGGCTCCGGATCTACTTCAAGAGAGAGAGAGACGTATTTCGGGATAAATTGTTGCTGGGTTTCAGATCTACTTCAAGAGAGAGACACATACACACATAAAGAACGAAGAAGATTTGGGTTGAAGAGAAGAAAGAGCAGAAATGTTGTTGGGTTTCGGTTGAAGAGACGAAATGGGTTTTCAAAATGGAGAGAGACGAAGTGGAGAGACACGATCTGCATGTTGGAGAAAGACGAAATGTGTTAGTCGAATGTTGGAGGGAGATGAAATCGGTATCTGGGTTGAACTTCAAGAGAGAGAGAGAGAGAGAGAGAGAGAGAGAGAGAGAGAGAGAGAGAGAGAGAGAGAGAATATCTGATTTTGAAATTCTGGGTGAACTAAAGACAAAATGGAGGGCCATTTTGTCAGTTCAAGCCAAAAGATGCTGAGTATAATAAAAAATAAATTTGTGGATAAAAATATAACTTTTTGATCATTTCTTGCAATTTCCTCTTTAATTATATTAATTAAATTATCAAGGCCAATTGTTATATATATTAATTTCAATACATTCCAGTCCTCCATACCGAAAGACAAAAAAGAGATTATATTAGTATGAGACTTTTATTTATATTAATCACATTTGAAAATATTTTAGTGGTTTTTACAATTTAGTTCCAATCTAATTGGAAAAATACATTTTTTTACTTGTTAATTGATTTTTTAATAAATTGGTCATAATATAATTAAATATACAACAGATTGGTCCTAAGGTGAGTAAAATATTAGGACCAATTTGTTGTATTTTGAATTATATTATAGTCAATTTGTTGTATTTTGAATTATATTAAGACCAATTTATTGAAATCTCAATTAGTAAGTAAAAAAAATATATTTTTCCAATTAAATTGGGAGCAAATTATAAAAACTCCAATATTTTATTATTAAAAAAAATTGACTTTTTTTTTTTTTTTTTTTACTTTCAATATCAAATATTCGAACCTAGGACATTACTGAATTTTTTTATTTATTAATTTCAATTATCAAGGGCTATTGTTAAATTTTTTTGGTTAATTTTAATATATTATAAAAGTCAAATAAATCAAAATCTACTAGGGTTGGACACGATTTTTTACAGGTATTTATGTTTATAAATCTAATTTAAAAACCCATCTATCATTTTTCATCACTTGACCAACATCTACAAAGTCAATGGTTTTTTTAATACACCTAGATTTATTTAGATTTCTTGAAAGTATAAATTGAATATGACTATATTTATTTGGAATTTAATAGAATCTTTATAAATCTGATTGAATACATAAACTTTTAAATTTCAATTAATCGTAGATTGAATATACCCCCTTTAATTAATAAGGGTGGGTTGACTATTTTTTTCTCTACGGTAAAAAAACCTCCTGCTATTTGGTAATAAACAACAATATTTTTCTAATTTGAAAAAAATAAAATGAAAAAACAATATTTTTCTTTTCGATGTAAATTGACACTATAAGAGAATATTTATTAATAAAAAAATGCACCTAACATAAGAACTTAATAAGTGTTAGACTTAATAGCACCGAACCCATCTTCAAGTGTATGCGAATTTGCAATATGCCCTCCGAATGTTTTTTTTCGACGGTAAACCCCTCGAACTCTTCTTTTCTTTGCACCACCTTTATGGAGATGCTCCCTTCTCAGGGGGCAATAAAACAAACAGGTGCAAAGAAAATGAGAGATCAAGAGGTTTACCGTCGAAAAAAAACATTCAGATGGCACATTGCAAATTAGTGTACACTTCAAAGGGGTCTGGTGCTATTAAGTCTAAGTGTTAAGTAACAACAATGGGGTCACGTGACTCATATCACCGCTCAATAAACCATAGTAGTAACAGACGTTCATTCAGCTTGGCAATATCTCATATTCGAGTCATCGTACCTAGAGGCGAAACCATCTTTCTTTAATTTTGGGGTGACTTGGGGGCCATAGCAAGAAATCTTTAAAATAAATGCAAATAACAAAAAAGAAAGTTGGTTCTAAATGTGATATCTCCAAGTGGTTTCGCTAATGGCTGTCACTACAAAAAAATGGTCTTTTGCAACGGTCAAATGCTATCACAAAAGATGAATTCCCGTCGAATATATGCTTTTTCGACGGGAAAAAACCGTCAAAGTTTGTCACAAATCAACTTTCACTAACGAGCCGTTAGAAATACCACTTTTTTTTCGACGGTCATGATCATCACAATAAATGAAAATGATTGTCAATAATAGTAATAAAAGATGGTCAAAATTACTTGTATTTTTTATCGGTATCATCAGGAAAGGATATTAGCGATTTTTTTTTTTTAAAAAAAAAAAATCTCTTATTTGGATTGTTAAATGAAAAGGAAATGAAATAATAAGGAGAGAAATGTAGGAAATAGTCTCTTATTTTTTTTTCACTCATTTGGCTTATCACCAAAATTAGATGGAAAATAAGAGAAAATAATTAAAAGTTAATAATTTTTTGAGAGTTTCTTTTTTCAATCCAATTTTTTCTTTTTACACTTCTTTTCTAAAAACACTCAATTCTAAAATTTTAAATTTAATAAAATTATAAAGACACTTCCTTTTATTCCAAAAGTATCCCTTTTATCTTTTGACACTCCTATTCTAAAGACACTTCATTTTAAAAAATTAAATTTCTAAAGACATTCAATTTTATTTTTATATTACTCACTATTATTTTTTAATTTTAATTTTAATTTTAACATATATAAAAAAAAAAATTAATAATTTGAATTTAATCTCTATAGTCCATAGAGACAACAATGACACAACTCATACGAGAGACTCATTTTTTATTTTGCATACTTGAATAATCGGTTAAAAATTAGATGTGTATTGATATGAGTGAGAGGAAAGTAAGACATTGTTGTTGATATATGAGTATTAGCAGTTTAGCACAACATCATATTTGGAAACAACGAGATAGACGGCCTCAGATTAGTACCATATCTGGATGATTGGTTAAAAGTTAAATGTGTTTATAGTAATGCTATAATTATTGGGTTAAGTGAATATTTAAAAAAAATAAATAAATAAATAAATAAATAAAAAAGAAAACTGATTCTACTTATGGTTGACCTCGAGCATAGGCCATAGCATATTTCAGCAAAACTACCACCATTCAGAAACTTGGCAAATGGCAATCAAAGGTTGCATTCCAATTGTGATTGCTGAGATAGCAAAAAATGTGATTGTATCATATGCACTTTGCATTAGTACATGTAAGGAATTTGATTAAAACTAAATCAATATGCATAGGCACATAATCAATCTGAATCTGAACCTAAACATGTTTCTATATCATGATTAATCAAACCCTAAGTACATATTAATAACCCATATCAATTCAAGAGAAAAAGGAGATAATAAAGAAAGCGGAAGCGTACCTGAATCCATTGCCAGAGATTGGTGGACGGATTATGATCTTCCAAATTATCACAATATTTATGAATCCTCAATTTTTCTCTGTTTCTCTATTTCTCTATTGATGTGGATACAAACAAACTGAAAAAGATCGTGTAATTTGGGGACCATAACCCTAATATATAATAATTAGATTATTATATGTTTTACTATTTCTAATTTGACCCCTCATCAAATTAGATATGGCTCCTCATCAAATTAGATATAGCACTCTGGTATCTACACATTAATTCCATGACAATTATACCCTTAAGACTTAACACTTTAAATCTTAATTAGATCACTTTAATTTAGGCTTAACCAAAGATAGCATAACATATTTAATATTTACATGTGTGGCCCCATATGATGGAATTTTCCAACAATCTCCCACTGGGCCACATATGTAATTATACAAATGTGTATGACTTTATGAGCTCTAAAATTTTGCTATCACAATTTTTGGGTATATCCGAACAATCTCGTCCATTGATTATGTCGTTATAGGATCAAAGCGGTTTTCGTCACATTTAGCGTGACTAAACCCATCAATGGTCACGTGCATCAACACAACCAAATGACATAGATCAATCATGGATGCGTAGCATGGAAATTACATGCAATGTGATCTATACATGTCTATTTCCAACTGGTCCTACTTTATTCCTTAGTGAGATCAATACTTAACATAATGTAACATAGTGAAATGAACTGAATACTTTATTTCTGATTAGAAAAATATCCAAATACATAAATGCATAAGTATATCCAAAATCAAACATAAAGCAATGAAATGCAAAATAATACAAACTCCCATTATAATGTGATAACCTCACACAAAATAACACCCATATGAGCAGTGTGCTCATGAAAGACCTTGGGTGGTAATCCTTTTATAAGTAGATCAGCTATCATAGAGTTTGTCCCAATGTGCTCTATAGATATATGTCCACCCTGCACTCTCACCTTTACAACTAGGAACTTAATGTCAAAATGTTTTAACCTAGATGAGCTCCTGTTGTTGGAATATAGCACTGCTGACTTATTGTCACAATATAGTTTGAATGGTATTTCAATACCCTTCAGAATGCGCAGCCCAGTGACAAAATTCCCCAGCCATATCCTAAGGTTGGATGCCTTATAACATGCTACAAACTCTGCTGCCATGGCATCCAGCATAATCGGAGTCGGAATACCCTATGATCTCAAACTGATCTGATCTCCTATATGTGAGCATGTGATCTTTTGTTCTTTGCAAATACCTCATAACCCCCTTGGCTGCTTTCTAATGATCTATCCCAGGGTTACTTAAATATCTGCCTAACATACCAACAATGTACACAATATTCAGACGCATACACACCTGAGCATACATTAGACTCCATACAGCTGATGCATAGGGAATCTTCTGCATTTCCTTAACTTCAAGGTTATTTTTAGGGCACTGATTGAGACTGAACTTGTCTCATTTAGCAATAAAGGTGTCACCTGGTTTGCTGTCCTACATGCCAAACCTTTTGAGTACTTTATCGATATAGCTCCTTTGTGATAATCCAAGAATACCTAGAGAATGATCTCGTTGTATCTGGATCCCTAATACAAAAAAGGCGTCACCAAGATCTTTTATCTCAAAATTCTCTGATAGAAATCTCTTGGTTTCATGCAAAATGCCTATATCATTTATAGCAAGCAGTATGTCATCAACATATAAAACCAAGAATATGTGCTTACTCCCACTGAATTTGTGATACACACAATTATCAACAGCGTTTATCTCAAACCAAACGAGATAATCACTTGATGAAACTTGTGATACCATTGACGGGAAGCTTGCTTGAGTCCATAGATAGATTTTATCAATTTACAGACCATATTCTTTGAGTCTCCCGACTTAAAGTTTTCTAGCTGCACCGTATAAATTGTTTAGTCAATGTCACCATTGAGAAACACTGTCTTGACATCCATCTGATGAAACTCAATGTCAAAATGGGCAACAAGTGCCATGATTGTTCTAAAAGAGTCTTTCATTGAAACCGGAGAGAAAGTCTCTTTAAAGTCAATCCCTTCCTTTTGGGTAAAGCCTTTAGCTACAAGACGAGCCTTATACCTCTCCACATTACCTTTCAAATCTCTTTTGGTCTTAAAAATCCATTTACAACCAATGGGCTTCCCATCTTCTGGTAATTGGACAAGTTCCCAAACCTTATTGTCTTGCATAGACTTATACTCCTCATTCATGCTATCAATCCACTTTTGAGAGTTGGAACCTTGCATGGCTTGATGGAGGTTGATTGGATCATCTTCCACCATTTCAATGTCTTTCTCATGTTCCTAGAGAAATACGATAAAATTGTCCGGAATATCATTTCTCCTTTCTCTAGTGGATTGCCTTAATGGCACTGGTTCTTGAGGTTGTTGAGTTTGTTCCTCAAGAACAATTACCTCATTTTGAATAGGGGTTGATCAACATTGTCTGGTTGAGGATCCTGATTCGCTTCTTGATCAATGATAGGTATAGAAACCTGCATATTGTCAAAAGCGATAGTGGGAATCGAAACTGATTCCTCTTCAAAGACAATGTCTCTAACATTATTTCTCCCCCCAAACTCACCTAAGTGTGGGATCATGAAATTTATAGCCCCTAGATCGCTCAGAGTAGCCAATGAAGTAGCTGCTCACAGTTTTAGAGTCCAATTTCTTTTCATGTGGCCTATAATAAGGCCTTGCTTCAGTTGGACATCCCCAAATGTGAATATGTTTTAGACTAGGCTTTCTGCCTGTCCAAAGCTCATAAGCTGTTTTTGCAGCTGCTTTAGTTGGCACTCAGTTCAGAATATAAGCTACTGTTTTGAGTGCTTCTCCCCAAAGTGGCTCTGGTAAGGAGGAATGACTAATCATACTCCTTACCATATCCTTAAGAGTCCGGTTTCACCTTTCAGCTACACCATTCATGCTAAGTGATCCTGGCTTGGTGTACTGTGGGTCGACTCCACGTTCCTTTAGGAATTTAGCAAACGGTTCTAGACGTTGTTCATCTGAACCGTCATATCTACTGTAGTATTCACCACCACGGTCAGACTTGACACTCTTTATGCCCTTGTCCTTAGAGGTGCTAGCCAAATGAGCACTTTCGGTTCTGCCTTGCTTCAGTCTCTCTTCCTTTTGCACACAGTAAGAAATGAGCTCATTAAGAGTCCATTTCTCATTTTTTTGACAGTTGTAATTGACCTTAAATTAACCGTACTGTACAAGAAGTGATATTAATACCAAATGCACAAGCAAGTCATCAGACAGCTCGAGTTTCAGTGCCTTAGGCTTAGAAGCAATATGAGACATTTCCATAATGTACTCCCTTATGTTCCCATTGCCTTTGTACTTTATAGAAATCAAGCTTCGCAAAAGCGTGCTTGTTTCTGCCTTATCATTTTTCGCAAAATGCTTTTCAATTTCGACTAGGAACTCTTTAGCTTTGGTTATCTTTTCAGATACCACACCCTTAAATGCCTCTGGAATGCCGTGCTTAATGATCATAAGACTCATGCGATTTGAGCGATCCCACTTCTCAAAGTTCTTTCTTTCATCAGGAGAACTTATATCCGTAAGAGAAGTAGGTTGCTCACTCCGAAGTGCAAGGTCCAGATCCATGCAGCCGAGAACAATTTCTATGTTCTTCTTCCAATCCTTAAAGTTGGTCCCATTAAGCATAGGTATATAGTTGATATTAACAGATATAGTAGAAACACTAGCCGAATAGAGAACAAAACAAACAAACAAACATGCTCACATTAATAACCAAATACATTAATCAACAAATTCAAATAATAGTAAGTCTCATCTCAAGAGACCTAACACAACATTAATATCAAGTCTTTGGACAGTAATATTAATTGTAAATGGTACTCTTGTTGCAGTGATCAAACATTGACAATAATTCATGTCAAATAATAAATCTATCTTTGGATCGACTTATTATTCACATGTAAAACCTTATAATCGTCACATGTTTATCACCACAGGTGTGTATGCAATTCGGCCAAGTATTAACCTTCCTTTGGGCCGGCTAATACCCGCATGAATTTACACACACAATATTAACTTTAAGTGGTACTCTTGTTGTAATGATCAACCATTGACAATAATTCATGTCAAATAATAAATCTATCTTTGGATCGACTTATTATTCACATGTAAAACCTTATAATTGTCACATGTTTATCACCACAGGTGTGTGTGCAATTCGGCCAAGTATTAACCTTCCTTTGGACCGATCAATACTCGCATGAATTTACACACATAATATTAACTGTAAGTGGTACTTTTGTTATAGTGGTTAAGCATTGACAATAATTCATGTCAAATAATAAATCTATCTTTGGATCGATTTATTATTCACATGCAAAACCTTATAATTTTCATATGTTTACCACCACAAGTGTGTATGCAATTCAGCCAAGTATTAACCTTCCTTTGGGCTGGCTAATTCTCGCATGAATTTACACACACACAAACATCCAAGATCCTTTATGAACAATCTACACAAGAGAGGTTACTTTGGCGACATCTTGTTTCAATTAAACCGTTTAGAATGATGGGCTACTTTATTTAACCATAAAATGTATACCAAAAATATTTGAATTTGAGTTGAATTTTTTTAAAAAAATTATAAAACGGCCACTGATTATTTAAAATTACAGAAAGGCCCTTTAATTTTAAAATTACAAATCGACCCCTGAGTCTATAAAATTACAGAAAAACCCCTAAAGTTTCAATAATTACAAAGGACCCAATTTTTTTTTTTATCAAAATCACATAATGGCACAAAATAATTACAAAACAAATCCCTTAAAAATTTTAAATTTTCAAGAGAAGGGCCTGAGCAAAAAATAAGTCTGTAAAACCTAGGTTATGTAGCCCCCGCTGCCTAGCTTTACGCTGTCACCAGAAGGCCACGGCGAAAGTCAATGCAAGCAGCGGACGATGACAGCGATTGATGCCCAAAGCGATTGATCTCGACGGTGGCAACGGCCCAATCGCATGGGCATGGGTCTACACGAGACCGTGCACAGGTGTGAAAAATTGCACCTAATTCCAGATTTATTTCTATACATAAATCTCTAGATGCAACGCAATTCATAAATACAAAAAACAAGAAAGAACAAATTATACATAATATTTCTATATACAGATATGTTAACTAAAAACTCAAAGGACTTTCACAAAAAAAAAAAAAAAAAAAAAATTTGTTCTCTGTATCCAATACGTCAGCATCAATAAAACACCAAATATTGGATATATATATATATATATATATATATATATATATTAATAAGACCAAAACTAGATCACAGAATCCAAGTCCCAACACAATAACAAAAGTCAAACAATGTTCACAAAATAATATTTCTTTATCCAAAGCACTGATTCATAAAACATGTATCAAACATATATTAATACATACATCTGATACCAAGCAATATATAGCAAAACAGTGTTCGAACAAAAACAATATCTCCAAAAAAAATTTAAAATCTCAAAAATCGATCATGGAAGGCTCTGATACCACTTGTAAGGAATTTGATTAAAACTAAATCAACATGCGTAGACACATAATCAATCTGAATCTGAACTTAAACATGTTTCTATATCATAATTAATCAAACCCTAAATACATATTAATAACTCATATCAATTCAAGAGAAAAGGGAGATAATAAAGAAAGCGGAAGCGTACCTGAATCCATTGCCGGAGATTGGTAGACGGATTGATCTTCCAAATTATCACAATCTTTATGAACCCTAAATTTTTCTCATATTTTTTCTCTGTTGATGGGGATATAGACAAACTGAAAAGATCGTATAATTTAGGGACCATAACCCTAATATATACTAATTAGATTATTATAGGTTTTACTATTTCTAATTTGGCCCCTCATCAAATTAGATATAGCACTCTGATATCTACACATTAATTCCATGACAATTATACCCTTAAGCTTTAACACTTTAAATTTTAATTAGATCACTTTAATTTAGGCTTAACCAAAGATAGCATAACACATTTAATATTTACATGTGTGGCCCCATATGATGGAATTTTCCAACAATACAACAATAAAGATAATTTAGGTTGGAAATTTAAAACAAGGACAGTAAAATTAAATACTTTTTTTTTCTTTCATTATTTTTCATCCTTTTTCACTTTTGCACTTGTATAGGATTTTCCATTCTTTTGAAAAACAATAAAGAAGAAAAAAATTGTTGTTTTCTAAACAGAAAAAAAAAAAAAAAAGTTTGGAGTGTCTTTAGAATTATTTTGTCTTATTTAATAATTTTAATTCAGGTTAAAATTGTCATTAACAAAAAAAATTCAAATGGAATGTAAACAAATAATTTATGGATTGTAAGGAGAAACTCTCTAATTTTTTTGTCAATATCCCAAAACTAACCTTATTAATATTGTATTTGTTTTGTTTCCTTCCATTTCTATTCATAATCATCCAAACAAAAATCATTTAGAAACACTATTTTTCTTGCCTCTCATTTTTTTTCATTTCCTTTCCTTCTTAACTTATCATTTCATTTTTCTTTCGTCAATCCAAACACAATGTTAGAGAATTCGGCCTTTTTGATCATTCTCGTAAATAAGACCCCACATTTATTATCATACATGTAACACTAATTAAGAGTTTTTTTTTTTTTTTGGCTTAACAAAACAAGATATCAGTGTATGCAAGTCAAGAATGTGTGTAACGACTAAAATATTTAATTTATTCATCATGTTTAAAGAATATGCGGATTACTATTAGCCACATAAAAGCAGACATTGATTTTTTCAGATAATTAATGCAGTTTGTATTCCTTACATAAGAGGAGGATATATCAAGAGAGAATGAGAGATAAATATTTTTTGAAAGGCTCATGTATGGTATTTGCATGTGTCAGCTCTACAACTACAAAATTAATACAAACGAATTTCTGTTACAAGTTTTCTATCGAGGAAAGTAATCTGTATGCACTGTATTTTTTCTTTTCTTTTCTTTCAGATAATTGGGTTTTATCCTATTGAATTTTTATCAGCAAGGTTTTTAATGAAGAAGTTTCAAGCACATCCAACAATACAAAATCCAAAATATATTATTGTATTGTATATATTTTACTAAAGATTTCACTGGTTTTTTCTTAGCAAAACTCAAATACAATAGCAATGATATTGTAAATCCAAAGGAGAAGGGAGAGATTGTTACGTGGTGGCTTTCCATCGCTCTAAATGACGTTCGTACTTGAGATGTGTCCATTGATATCTAAGTACGTGAATATTACATTGACACATACAAATCATTTCCTCAATGGTTGAGAAAAGAGGTCAAAAACCTTTTTTTTATTTTTTAACAACTCAAAAAGAAAAAAAAAAAAAAAAAAAAAAAAACAAACAAAAAAACAGTTTTTTTCATTCCAATATTGTTCTTTCTTTCTCAATATTCTAATTTGATTTATTTTGTTTTATAACATCAATACAATTATAACATCCAATGGACAATACAAAGATCATTAGAATATCATTTGTCACTCTTTTTTAACCAAACAAACAAAAAAGGGTTAGATTTTTTTTAAATAAAAATTAGTAGGATTTCTTTTTTATTTTACACATTAAATTAATTGAATTCAAGAACACTGACCATTCAGTCGGCTGCATTCATATAGATCCAATCACAGACAAACTTCCAAATGAAATAATTCAACCCATTTTACATCTTTTAATATAGAATTAAAACAATGTGGATCTTATCTTTATATTCACTTCTATCATAATCAATGATGTGTCAATTAATAAATATATAAACTTGGTTAAGTGAAATAAATTATTATTAAGATTTATCCACCTACTAATTGCATGAGGGTGTGATACAGAAGATGAATGTCTAACATTTTTGATAGAATTATTGTTATCGACTTGTACAATATTTATCGGATGGTTTAAAATAAGAGGAAGATGATAATTTATTTTATTTTATTTATTTTTTCATGTGAAATTCAGAATAAAAGTAAATAAAAATAAAAATCATAAAAGGTAAGCCATAAACCTTGTGTATTAATTTCGTTGACACGCATATACATGTGATTTCTTTCTCTTCACAAAATTTATAATCCTTCTTGTGCAAAACCAACAAATCCAATCAAAACCTCCAATACGGTCGGATTATGTGCAGTTCATACAGTCACCCACTCATTTCTTTACACGTATTTACTTTTCAGTTTCTGGTTCTCTTTCAGACGGACTCCTCCAAAATCCGGTCCCACGAAACTGGTCCCACATCTCCTTCTCCAATTCCAACTCAGCAACCTTGTCATTTTTCTCCACCACCAACAACTCTTGTTTTTGGGCCCCATCTACACCACCTGTGGGCCCCATCAAAAGTCCTCCTACTTGCTTCCTCTTCTTCCCCATACGTTGCCGTTTCCTCTGTTTCCTCCACACCTTCTTGCAAAGCCCCGCCGGCACCTTGTACACGGCCAGAACCAGTAGGTTCATCACCGTGAACGGACAACAGCAGCACACCGCCGCGCACTCCGCCGCCGTACCTCCTACCACTTCACCGAACTTCTTTCCCTTGTTGTGTTCATGATGACGACCTTCGTCTTTCGTCGACTTTGGTATTGAAGAATTCTTCTTCTCCGCCGTCAAAAGCGGTTGACAGCGTTTTGTTATCGACGGCGATGGAAGCAGAACCGGTCCTGTCATCTTGAATCGTTTTTCGAGTAGTCTTGAAGAATTTTTGTGTTTTTTTTATAGAACATGAAAAAAGAAAAAAAGAAATGAGAAGATTTTAATTAATAAATAAACAGGTGTATAGTTTCCAAACATGCGGTTTAAAAGCGGGCGAGACTTTAGAGCCGAAAATTTCGAATTGGGTTATAACTTTTACCAATTTTTTGTTTTCTTTATTTATTTATTTATTTTTTTTTTTTTATAACACTAGAAAGTTGGATATCCTAACATTTATTACGGTTTTATGTTATTACGGTTTTATAGGTAATAGTGAGATAATATATAGATAAATAAATTTATTTTTATTTTTTATTTTTTATTATTGTTTTATAATATCTAACTTTTTTTTCTATTTATTTATTTCTTATGATATTTAGATTAATTAACCACGAGGTGGTTGCCTTGGTGGTCCAAGCCTCCAAAGCTTGGGATAAAAATCTCAAATTTTTTGTTCTACTCTTGGCAATTACATTGTGGTCAATCATTATAGCATTAGCTTAACTGGTAGAAGGACGTGCTTGGGGCACGGGTAACTCTTAGGTCAGCGGTTCGAATCTTACCTAGGTAAAGGTGAGTTCTGATTTACCCGTTTGTATCTTTGTGTAGTCGGTTCTGATTTACCCGCTCACATCTTTATGTAGCCGGTGGTGTGAGCGGAGGTTTCCTATCTGTCCTACTTCATAACATCCAACAAATAGACCATCAGAACCAACAAGTTGGCTATGAGTGTGTCACGCAGTTATGGAGGACATGCAGATGGGTGCTTGGACGAAGTCCGAAATCCTCAATACCAAATATATATATATATATATATATATATAGATTTATTGTGGTCATTTATATGGGGGAAGTAATCATTTCCCACCCTATAGTTTTCCATTTTAGACACTTTACCCCCTCTAGTTTCAGTAATAACCATTTTCCCCTGAAAACTAAAATATTAGACATTTTGCCCCCTAGCCATTAGGTAGTCTGTTAGTCGACTACTTTGACAGTCAAAAAATTAATTAAATGACCTTATTACCCTTGAACACATTAGCTATGCCCCCTAATGACACCACTAATTATTTTTAAAGAAAAAAAATCAATTTTTTTAAAAAAAAAACCAATAAAAGTATTTTTTTTAAAAAAACATTTTTGAAAATAAAAAATTATGAAATTTAATTAAACTTTAAAAAAAAATTCAATATTTCAAAAAATATGTATTAATGTTTTTTACATTATTTTTACATGAATTAAAATTTTTAATTATTTTTACATTTCATTCTTTATATTAATTTTTTTAAAATGAAATTTTTATTTTTACATTTCATTCTTTATATTAATGTTTTTTAAATAAATTTTTTATTTTTAAATTTAATTCTTTATATTTATTTTTGTTTAAATAATTTTTTTATTAAATTTTAATTAAATTTTATAATTTTTTATTTTCAATTATATTTTTTTAAATACTTTTATTAGTTTTAATTTTTTTTAATAATTTTTAGTGGTGTTATTATGGGGCATAACTAGTATGTTCAAAGGTAATAAGGTCATTTAATTGATTTTTTGACGGTCAAAGTTGTTGACTAACTGACTTTCTAACGGTTAGGGAGCAAAATATCTAATTTTTTGGTTTTTATGGGGGGAAATGATCATTACTGAAACTAGAGGGGGTAAAATGTCTAATATTTTAATTTTCAGGGTAAAATGGTCATTACTGAAATTAGAGGGGGTAAAGTGTCTAATATGGTAAACTACTGGGGGGAAATAATTATATCCCTTCATACGAAGAAAGTGAAATGTAAGATGCAGAGAAAAATAGTTCTCTATCAAATGACTATTGAACCCCCAGCTCAACAGAAAATGCTATGGACGGCATCTATTTTAATAATATTTTCTGAATTATCAAATCTAGTTTAATGATTTTAATTGTCAAATGTATTAGTACAAAAGAATCTCTCAAACTTTGATTTGGGCGGCATCTATTTTTCATTGAGGTTCTTTAAACAAATTTTTTAATAATATTTTCTGAATTATTGATTTGTAGATGGTCTATAATTTATATCATAAAAAACAAAAAGTCGTTGATCTTTATCTTTGTCCCTTGCTTCTTTCCTTATTGTTTTGTTTTTCAAGATAAGACTTTATATTAATACACTATTCAATCCACTTATTGATCATTTTAGTTAGGAATTTAAAAATTAAAAAAAAAAAAGAAAAAAAAAAAAAAGAAAAGGAAAATCGCACCAACATCTCACATATTTGACCTAATTGCTCGTATAGAAAACTTTTGCTCAAAATTACATGGACATCCCCTATCTCAATAGTGTTCTGTTAGAAATTAACAGTTTAGGGGTAAAATGGTCTTTTAATTTTCCCAAATGATTCATTAACTATTTACATAATACTTAATTTTTAAAAAAAAATTGATTAAGGAGATCTTCTCTCCACCATCCATCATTTGATCTTAATTGTTGAGATCAGATGAAAATAATTATTTTTTTAAAAATTAAAAGCAAACGATTTAAAAAAAAAAAAAAAAAAAAAAAAAACTCATCATCTTCCTCATGTAAGAGCATTCTCTTCCATGGGGGAGGAAAGCATATCTCCCCTGTTTGATATAGACAAAGGAGATGACGTACTTCTCTATCCACTCGACAAAGGAAATGTTTTCCTCTATCTAATACTAGGGATGACAATTAGACTCACACCAGCGGGAACCCATCCGAACCCGACCCTGTTGGGTCGGGTTTGGATGTGCAAAATCCAAACTCGCTGCGGGTTTGGGTGCAAAAATACAACCCATAGTGGGTTCAGGTTTGGGTGTGGGTTTGAAAAAAATATGCACCCGAACCTACAAACCCGTTTAATATTAAATATAAAGAAAATTAAAATTTTAAACTTTAAATAGAAACTTAAAAAAAAAGGAGAATAAAATAAATATATTCAATCCTTTCCAAGTTTGCTTTCAAACATTGTTAAATGTCCTTTGTTCATGGTTTTTGGATGTGGGATTGAAAAACATGAATAAATCGCTCACCATTTACTTCTATACAAGTGGTCTTTGCCTTTTTAAAATTGTAAACTTGAAATGAGTTGAATATCTCTCACTCCATTATTCTCTATAATTTTCAAGTCCTTTTAATTTTTAATATGGGTTCGTTTGATACAATGTATTGTATTACGTTGGATTGGATTGTATTGGACTATATTGTATTGTATTGTATTATATTATATTATTGTTAGTACAATCATGTGTTTAGTCCAGAACGAATCCAGGGTTTTCTATCCGACGGGGCTGAACCAGATATTAGTTATAAAATTTTCAATCGCTTGTCAAATGTATATGTCCGTTTGTCATTATAATATACATTAATTTTCGATTATAAAATCAATCAAATACTAAAATAAAAATTCAAAGATATGGGACAATACAATTTAAAAATTATTAAATTTTATTAGTCTAATAGCACTATCTAATAGTTTCAAGTTTCTACTCACTATCTAATTAATTAAATACAATGAGACATAATTAATTTTATTAACGTTTCAATTCATCAATCTCAATTTTAAATATAAAAGGTGTTTTTTTTTTTTTTTTTCCAATTATTGAAAATAACAAACAAATCATAATTATTTATTTTGTTCAAAATAATTTTAATCACCAAATAGTAAAAAAAATTCCAAAGCTAACACACAAATAAAGTGAAATCATATGTCCTATGATTCTAGCAAAAAACAAATTTAATTAAATCAAACTAATCCTAAATCAATCTTAATGTAATAAGGAAACCTTAACCAAAAAAAAAGAGTAAATAATAAAATAATAAACAAGTAAATATAAAAGAATAAATATTTTTACCTTGTATGGAAAGAGTTCTGGCAAATGTTGTTCTAAGATCGTTAAAAAAAAAAAAAAAAAAAAAAAAATTAAAAGTGAGAATGTGAGATGGAGTGAGATTAAAGAACTAATGGCTCGTTTACTAATCAAGAATGAATGGAATCAGAATCAAGTTCCACTAGAAAGGGAATTGAGAGGAATCGGAATCAAGTTACTAAATTACATTCTAGTGTTTACTAATAATATAGGAATCGAAAATAAAATCAAATTTATTCTATTTTTAGTGTTTACTTAAACTAAGGAATCAGAATGATACATAATTGATTACATAAATACCCTTGTGTATAAAACATGATGAAATATATTTTTTTATTAGTATAAAAAAATATATTTTATATTACTCATAACACTATAATTATAATAATTAATATTTTTATATTGTAATATTTAAACTAATTAGATAAAGAACTATAGAAATAACTTGATTAAAAAAATCGAAGCCACAATAACATATATATATATATATATATATAGAAGAATTTTTAGAAATCACACAACTAGAATAATAAATATAAATTATTAATTATGTAACTAATATGAAGATTAAAAAAAAAAAAAAAAAGTAAACCAATGTGATTTACGAAAATTAAAAACAAAAGTAAATAATCATGAAGAAAATTGATTTTTATTTTATTTTTAAATGAGGATATTTCAGTAAATATATCATGATTTCCTTTTTCAATCAGGAAAGGGAACTTGATTCTTAGGGTGGGTGGGAGGAACCAAGTTCATTTTCCATCATAAACTTAATTTCTGATTTGTGAGTGGGGTCTATGGAATTTCATTCCCTAAAACTTTGGTAAACAGTGGAAATTAGAAATCAGAAACTTAATTCCTTTTCCTATGTAGGATTCCTGATTAGTAAACACATCATAAGAAACATATTAGAGAAGAAGAAAAATAAAGGGGAAAAAAAAGCGATGGCTAAATTATGATAGAGTGGTGTTGGCCATCGGGTTGAGATATAGGAAGGTGCATAAAAGTCAAGATTGTGTCATCATAATGTCTAGTGTCTACATGATAATATATTAATATGGACAACTTCTGACTGTTGAGTAAGGGTGTGCAAAAAACCGTCAAACCGAACCAAACCGATCAATCCAACCAACCCAACCCATAAAGTTTGGGTTAGTTCGATTACAAATATAAAAAATGGGTGGTTCGAGTTGTCTTTTGGACAAATCGATTAAAGGTAGTTCGGTTTGGGTTGAGTGAAATAATTCACCAACCCAAACCAAACCACATATTTTAAAAAGTAAAACTAAAATATAAAATCTACCTACGTTTTTTATTCAGTCCAGGTTTTATAACCTTTACCGATTACTTTAAACTTTTATAGTTTATTTATTTGTTTTGATATAATTCTTTTGATTGATTGATTTATTAGGGTTTCAAAAGCATAAATGTTGTGAAACATATCTTTAATCAGAGTATATATACATGTATATATATAATTAATATTTTATGTTATGATTTTTTATTTAAATATTTTTTATAATATAATACCAATAACAAAAAAAAAAAGATTTTTGAGTTCAAATCTAAATCGATAAACCAATCCAAACCAACCCGATCTTTCTTGGTTTGGTTTGAATCGGTTTGAAAAATCACATTGGTTTGGTTTGCTATTGAGCTTCAGCCCAAACTAAACCGAAAATGTACACCCTTACTGTTGAGCACTACTTGTGCTTGTATTGTATAAATTTAATAAAATGTTAAAAACTTGGAATTTTTTTTTTTTAAATGGCAGACGAGGCTATAGCCTCGTATAGCCTCCAAGATGATTCGCTAGTGTTTAGTCATATATTGTATTAGACATGACCCTGAACTGAGCTAGGGTCATGTCTATATCTAAACCATTACCAAACACATATATTGGATTATTTAATATAAAATGGGCTCCTTATCCAATACAATACAACAAAACAAACATGATCTATAAAAGGTTACCATCTGAGCTGATGGGGGATAAATCTTTTTCATTATATCAATTTTTTTTAAGGAAATAAATAATATGATTAACCTAAAAAAATAAAACAATAATTATGGGCTTTTTGGATCTTTTATACGGTCAAGAGAGTCTAACGGGGTAACGGTTAACAGTAGGAGATGTACGCGCAATTTTGAGCAAAAATATATGTGTACAATTAGGCCTAATGTCAAGGATGTTTATGCAATTTGCCTAAATTTATTTTCTTCTATAAAAGACAAATCTTCTAAAACTTGATCTTTAAAAGGTCATTTTTGTTATAATAAAGGTGGCTTTTAACCACATGTGTAATATATACATATCTTCACCGCCTCTCACCCACTTGCACACCCCACTTGTACACCCACTTGCCTTCTTCTCTTTTGCTTGCCTATATATATGATCATCATATAATTTGTAATAAGGTTAGAGAAATTATCAAAACCAATTACAAGTAAATGCACTCTCTTTCTCTCTCTCTCTCTCTCTCTCTCATCTCACTTACTTAATTCTTCTTCCATCTCTCTTAATTATTTATTAATTGTTGTTCAACTATTCTCCATCTATATTATTTCTTCAATTAATTTATAACACGTTATCAGCACGATCGTATGTAAATAAAAATGATCCCTGATGGGTGATTAGATTACATCTCAATATTCTGAATCTGTATATATTCCGTATAAACTGGCTTTTGCCGACAACGGAACATATATATACAGTTCTGAATTTATTCTCTCTAAAATCTCAATATTCTGAATCTGTATATATTCCGTATAAACTGGCTTTTGCCGACAACGGAACATATATATACAGTTCTGAATTTATTCTCTCTAAAATCTCAATATTCTAAATCTGTATATATTCCGTATAAACTGGCTTATGCCGATAATGGATCATCTATTTATTTACGCACATAACAGGTGAGCTCAGCCTCCTGGAATTGTTTATTTTTATACACATAAAAGGTAGGCTGAGCCTCCTGAAATTATTTATGTTTATGCACATAACAGGTGAGCTCAGCCTCCTGGAATTGTTTATTATACTCTTTAATTATATTCAAACTAAATCAAATTTACAATTTAATTTACAGAAAAAGAAGTTGTAAGCATGTCTAAACTTTCAAACTTGAAGTTCGATGCACTCAAAGTGTCAGGAGAAAATTACATGTCATGGGTTATCGATGCCGGATTATACCTAAAATCCCAAGGCCTATACTACACCATTTATGATAACCAGGCTAATGAACAGGATAGATCCACTGCCATGGTCATAATCCGTCATCATCTACATGAGGATTTGAAGGCTCAATATCTTACCGTCACAGAACCTGAAGATCTGTGGCGGGAGCTAAAAGATCGCTACGATCATCAGCAGAATGTTACGTTACCAATTGCAAGGTATGAATGGCTGAATTTACGGTTCCAAGACCACAAATCAGTCTCTGATTATAATTCTGATTTGTTCAGGATCACCACAATGATGAAATTGTGTGGTGAGGAGGTATCTAAAAAGGAAATGTTAGAAAAAAACATTCACAACTTTTCATGCCTCGAATATAATATTGCAACAGCAATATCGAGAACGTAGATTCTCTAAGTATTCAGAATTGATCTCATGCCTACTAGTAGCAGAAAAGAATAATGAGCTACTGATAAAAAATCACGAATCACACTCGACTGGTTCTAAAGCATTCCCAGAAGTGAATGCTAATACCGTTGGATACCATGGTCGTGGTCGTAATCGTGGTCGTGGTTAGGAGGTATCTGAAAAGGAAATGTTAGAAAAAAACATTCACAACTTTTCATGCCTCGAATATAATATTGCAACAGCAATATCGAGAACGTAGATTCTCTAAGTATTCAGAATTGATCTCATGCCTACTAGTAGCAGAAAAGAATAATGAGCTACTGATAAAAAATCACGAATCACACCCGACTGGTTCTAAAGCATTCCCAGAAGTGAATGCTAATACCGTTGGATACCATGGTCGTGGTCGTAATCGTGGTCGTGGTTATGGACGTGGTTAAGGTCGTAACACTAATCGTGGCCGTGGTAATGGTCGTAATCCGGGTCGTAATCCGGGTCGGGGCCATGGACGTAGTTCCAGAAGAGGACGTGGTTATTCCGGACCTAGTGAATATAAAAGAAAAGGTATTCAGAATATGCCGAATGCAAAAGAGGGTGTGTGTTATAGGTGTGGCTGTTACAATCACTGGTCAAATGAATGTAGCACACCTAAACATCTTGTTGAGCTTTATCAAGCATCAATAAAAGAAAAGGGGAAGATATCTGAGACACATCTCATTGAAAATCCATACCCTATGGATATTACATATCTCAATGTGACTGACTTTTTTGAGGATCCTAAGGACAAGTTGACTGCTTCAATTGGTGATGGGAATGTCCATACCAATTAAATACTACTTCAGTAGTATTATTTTGTCAATGCTTCAATTGGTGATGGGAATGTCCATACCAATTAAATACTACTTACAGTAGTATTATTTTGTTATTTTGTTTATGTAAAATATTTCTCAATGTAATATATACTTTTTGGATCACTTTGTCTGATATGCATTTTATTTTATTTTTCTTTATGAAGCATACAAAATGAATCTAAACGATAAATTGAGGGTTATTGAAAAGCTAGAAGCTGGAGATATATGTTTAGCCGACAGTGCAACAACTCATACAATTCTGCGTAGTCAGAAATATTTTATAAATTTAACATTGCTCAAGGCAAGGGTTAATACTGTATCAGGTCCAACGGACCTGATAGAAGGCTCTGGAAGAGCCATGATATTGTTATCAAACAATACTAAACTATGTATCGATGATGCATTATATTCAAGCAAATCCAGAAGGGATCTGCTTAGTTTCAAAGATATACGAAGAAATGGATATCACATTGAAACTATGAATACAGAGAATGTTGAATATCTATGCATCACTTCTTATGATTCAGGCCAGAAAATCATTAAAGAAAAGTTGCGTGCTTTATCTTCTGGATTATATTACACTATTATCAAAAGTGTTGAAATTTATGCAGTTATGAATCAGAAATTTTCAGATCCAAAAATGTTTGTACTCTGGCATGACCGTCTCGGTCACCCAGGATCTACAATGATGCGTAGAATCATTGAGAATTCTCATGGGCATCCATTAAAGAACCAGAAGATTCTTTTGTCGCATGAAAATTTTTGTACTGCATGTTCCCAAGGGAAATTAACAATAAAACCATCTTTTTCTAAAGTTGGTCTTGAATCCCCATCATTTTTACAAAGAATTCAAGGGGACATATGTGGACCTATTCATCCACCAAGTGGACCATTTCGTTATTTTATGGTTCTAGTTGACGCATCCGTCAGATGGTCACATGTATGCTTATTATCAACACGTAATGCTGCTTTTGCAAGATTACTTGCACAAATTATCAGGCTTCGGGCTCACTTTCCCGATTACTCAATTAAATCCATACGCCTTGATAATGCTGGAGAATTTACTTCCAAGACATTTGATGAATATTGCAAAGTGGCTGGGATTGATGTTGAACATCCAGTTCCACATGTTCATACTCAGAATGGATTAGCGGAATCACTTATTAAACGTGTCCAGATAATTGCAAGGACTTTATTATTACGAACGCAATTACCAATTACTGTATGGGGGCATGCTGTTTTACATGCTGCTGCATTAATCCGGCTTCGGCCTACTGCTTACCATCAGTATTCACCAATACAACTAGTACTTGGTCACCAACCAGATATATCTCATTTACGTACATTTGGGTGTGCGGTATATGTCCCAATTGTACCAACGAAAAGAACTAAAATGGGACCCCAAAGGCGTTTGGGAATATATGTTGGTCTTGATTCACCATCAATTATTAGATATCTGGAACCTTTGACTGGTGATCTTTTCACAGCACGGTTTGCAGATTGTCATTTTGATGAAACAAATTTTCCATCATTAGGGGAAGGAAAAACTTCTTTTGAAGAGAAACGTGAACTTTCCTGGAAAGTTCCGAGTCTAATTCATTTAGACCCGTACACATCTCAATGTGAGAATGAAGTACGTAAGATAGTACATCTTCAAGCAATAGCAAATCAGTTACCAGATGCATTTACAGATGCTACTAAGGTAACAAAATCATACATCCCAGCTGTTAATGTACCAGCACAGGTGATTGTTCCAGAAAAACATTCTAAACAAATAATAGCAAAAGAATCATCTTTTGCACGCCAGAAGCGTGGTAGACCGTTTGGTTCAAAGGATAATGTTCCTCGGAAAAGGAAATTAAATAAATCCACTTTCTCTAAGTTAACTCCAGAAGAGTTAAGTGTCCCTTCAGGGACACAAGTTAAATCCTCTGTAGGGGAAGGAATCTCTGAGGAGATACAAGAATATAGAAATGAGGAAATTTCTATAAATTATACAAGAGAATTGTGGAATCGTGAAGAAACAATTATCGATGATATATTCTCATACACAGTGGCAACTGAAATTATTAATGATGATCATGAACCTCATAATCTCGATGATTGTAGGCAGAGGTCTGATTGGCATAAATGGAAAGAAGCAATTCAAACAGAATTGACTTCATTAGCCAAACGTGAAGTATTTGGATCTATAATCCAGACGCCTGAAAACGTCAAACCTGTTGGATACAAATGGGTTTTTGTACGGAAACGTAATGAGAAAAACGAGGTCGTAAGGTATAAGGCACGACTCGTAGCACAGGGTTTCTCGCAGAGACCTGACATCGATTTCGATGAAACATATTCACCAATGATGGATACAATTACGTTTCGATTTCTGATAAACATGGCTGTCTTGGAAAGACTTGAAATGCGTCTGATGGACGTAGTGACCGCTTATCTATATGGTTCACTGGATTCAGATATTTACATGAAAATCCCTGAAGGGTTTAAAATGCCAGAATCATGTAACTCAAGATCTCATAATTTGTATTCGATAAAATTACAAAGATCATTGTATGGATTAAAACAATCTGGACGGATGTGGTACAACCGTCTCAGTGAATATCTGATAAAAGAAGGATATATTAATAATCCTATATGTCCATGTGTTTTCATTAAGAAATCAGAATCTGGATTTGCTATCATAGCAGTTTATGTTGATGATATGAATTTAATTGGAACTCCTGGAGAACTTCTAAAAACTGCTGAATATTTAAAAAAGGAGTTCGAAATGAAAGATCTGGGAAAGACAAGGTATTGTCTCGGTCTCGAGATCGAGCATAGATCAAATGGTGTACTTATCCACCAATCATCATATATTGAAAAGATTTTAAAAAGATTTCATATGGATAATGCTCATCCATTAAGTACTCCTATGGTTGTTAGGACTCTTGATCCTAAAAGGGATCCATTCCGTCCAAAAGAAAATGATGAAAAGATACTTGGTACTGAGGTACCATATCTTAATGCTATTGGTGCATTATTATATCTGGCTCAATGTACTAGGCCAGATATTGCATTCTCTGTGAATGTACTGGCTAGATTTAGCTCAGCACCAACTCGAAGGCATTGGAATGGAATCAAACATCTTTTACGTTACCTTAGTGGAACGAAAGATTTAGGATTATTTTATACAAAGTCTAACAATTTTTCAGGTTTACTTGGTTATGCTGATGCCGGGTATCTGTCTGATCCCCACAAAGCTCGTTCACAAACGGGATATGTTTTTACATATAATGGCACAGCAATATCCTGGCGTTCCACAAAACAGACTTTGGTTGCTACATCATCCAATCATTCTGAAATCGTTGCTCTTCACGAAGCCAGTCGAGAATGTGTTTGGCTGAGATCAGTTATTCATCATATTCAGAGTACTTGTGGATTTTCATTATCTACAGAAATGCCAACACAGATATTTGAAGATAATGCGGCATGTATTGCTCAAATCAGAGGGGGGTATATCAAAGGAGATAGAACCAAACATATTTCTCCTAAATTTTTCTATACTCACGAGCTTCAACAGAGTCGACAAATTGATGTTCAGCAAATACGGTCCTCAGATAATTTTGCAGATCTGTTTACCAAATCATTGCCTACATCAACTTTTGAGAAGCTGGTATATGGAATAGGCATGCGTCGACTTTCTAAATTACAAAATTGATGCTAAAGTTTTATGAGGGGGAGCGTTCAATCAGGGGGAGCAAAGTTTTGAATGGACATTTGTGCACTATACTCTTTTTCCCTTCGATCAGGTTTTGTCCCACTGGGTTTTCCTGACAAGGTTTTTAATGAGATAGTTTTTAATGTCCAACCCTATTAAATCCAGGAGATCATGGTATATATTTTACTTAGGTTTTATCCCATTGGATTTTTCCCTAGAAAATTAATACATGTGGTATAAATCCAAGGGGGAGTGTTATAATAAAGGTGGCTTTTAACCACATGTGTAATATATACATATCTTCACCGCCTCTCACCCACTTGCACACCCCACTTGTACACCCACTTGCCTTCTTCTCTTTTGCTTGCCTATATATATGATCATCATATAATTTGTAATAAGGTTAGAGAAATTATCAAAACCAATTACAAGTAAATGCACTCTCTTTCTCTCTCTCTCTCTCATCTCACTTACTTAATTCTTCTTCCATCTCTCTCAATTATTTATTAATTGTTGTTCAACTATTCTCCATCTATATTATTTCTTCAATTAATTTATAACAATTTTATATATGGAGTTTGTAATCTAATTGCTCGTTGAATATTAATATTATAATATGACATTTACAATCAACAAAAGACGTGCAAACTACAAAATTTCTTAACAATCCGTTGTAAATTTTATTTCAATTATAATTTTAGTGATTTTCCATTTACAAATAGTTTTTATGGGATATTATAAAAATTCCCTATAGTTTACCCTATTTTCCGTTTTCTCCCTCTAGTTTCATTATTGATAAAAATCCCCATAGTTTACCAATCCTCTTGCCGTTAATTTGGATTTAGATTCTCTGTTGATCTGATTTTTTTCCTGACCTTTTTAAAGCATGTGATTGATTGTTGATAAACTGGCAATCACATTTTAACCATCCATATATTACAATGCTTATGTGTCATGAGACTATGTTAGATCAGTAAAAAGATCAGATCAGCAGAGGATCCAAATTCCGTTAATTTATGTTGAACTTTTGATCCAAAAGACTATTTTACCCTTAATATAATTGAAAATGATTGTTCTACCCTCCATATATTCGTAACAAATAAAAATTCAATTCTAAAAAAATAAAAATTTAAAAACATTATTAAAAAACGAGAATTGAAAAATATATATACAAAGAGATGGATTTTCATCGCTTATATCTGAAATGAATGGTGAAGATCTTTTTTTTTTTATATATAATTTTTTTTTATAATTTTTAAAAGCAGAAAAAAATAAAATAAGAAGAAACATAATTGAAAAATAAAATCCAACACCACCATCATTCTTCATTCCACAAAAAATAAAATAATAATAAAAAAAAAAGAATCAAATTCTTCATTAAAATAAAAGACAAATCAGATATTAAAAAAAAAAAAAAAATTGAATAACCATCATCCATCTCTCGATCGCCAAAACCTGACCGTCACCCCACTAGCAACAACCCCCACAATTTATTTTCGTAATTTGTTAAATAATTTTGTTTTTAATTTACCTATTTAAAATCTTTAATGAAATATTGATTTGTTTTTGAAGAATCTTATAGTGATCAAAATCAAAATTGTTTCCTTTCAGTCATGACTCACGAGCTGTCAAAAGTTTCGTGCATGCTTGGCCGCACACAACACAACATTATGCTTAAAATTTCAGTGGAAAACAGTTTAATCGTTGCAACAGCAACAACAACAACAATAATAATAATAATAATAATAAATTCCAACAATAATTGCATTCTTTCTAATTGTGGGGTGTAAACAGATCAATAAATACATATTCAGCAATGACACATAACACATAAAAAAACAAAGCATGTGCATCATTTTAACCCACCACGCCATCCTCTGCTTCTTAGTTCCAAGTACACAATTGATCTCTGTTCTAGCATTGCTGTCGACTCATTCCGCGGATCCAAACACTTGTCACTCATCCATAGGTTAAATTCTACAACATCTACGAAGGGTCCCCGTCCTAACTACCAATGTAGCCCAACCGGTGAAGTAACACTGCCAAGATGAGCATGAATATAGCTAGAATCATACCAGGTCTCCCCAGCAACCAGTTCTTTGCCCTTTTTGCACCTTCAACTCCTCTTTGCATTTTATCTGCCCACCGCATCTGCAACCGTTTGATGCAAACAAGTTAATATCATGGAGGTATTTAAAGTAATTAAAATGAACAATTAAGTTAACAATAATAATCATAAACCATGCAAGTCTAACAAAAAAGAACGAGTAAAACTCTGCCAGCAAAAAAATCTGCACATGTATTCAAATATCGACCCGCAGCCACAACCCTATGTGGTCTGGAGAGTTTTGCATACCGCATCCATTAGAAAACAAGGTTGTAGAATCGAGAAAGCAATGCTCTATTTAATTAGTTGCAAGTGCAGCACACTACATCACATGTATTCCAGTCCAGTGGTGGTGCTACTCTTCGGCAACTGATGTCTGTCTGTGCACTGTGTTGTATGTGTGTGTGAAGGACAAATAAAGCAACATGACAGCAAACATCAGTTGATCAGGCGTATTCAACAAACGTTTGCTGTTATGTTGCTTTCCATGTCCTGCACACATGCATCGCAAAATCCTATGGTAAAAACAACAGTACAGCACACTAAATGCAAATGAAATAATATCAGAAAATTAAGAATAAAAGATTCTGTTCTTGTTTCATCCAAATCTACTCATCAACCGGAAAGAAAATTACTATGCTATTCATGAGCCACAGCAAATTTCTTGATCAAATAATGATTGAATATCATCTTAAATAAATTGATCTTTCAACTTACAAATTATAACTCCAAGAACCATCATCAAGATTAATAATGATTGCATTTGTTGGACATTTAAAATTCTCGTCAATGTCCATAACCTATTATTAACATGAATAACTATATAACAGTAAAACACATGAATAGGGAAAAGAAAATATGGTTGAACAAGATACCATTTTATCCAAGTCCCCTGGTGTTAAAGATGACATGGCTTGTTGAACTTTTGCTGCATCTTCCTGAGAAATATTCATGCCAAATTGTTGGCTCATGTTTGCCATCATTTCTGGGCTCATATTCTTCATCATTGATGATAACATCTGCCAATTTGCAATCAACCAAATATTCAAGAGCACAAAGTTATGGTTTTTAACTTTGTATTATATTATATTATATATTATTACTTATGGAGACATTGAAAAGCAATTGAAGATAAATTAACTCTCTACTCACTAAAATGCGAAACTTGCATGGCATGGAGCATTGCCAAAAATTGGACATCTTATGATTATTTTGAAATGTAAATGATGATATTTCTTTTGGATCAGATGTAAAATAAATTTATCTGAATTAATGATGTCATTTCTTCAGAGCACATGAATATAATGTGTCATGCACAATAACGAGTGATGAATTAAATCATCTCAATGATATGAATTAAAATGAGCAAATCACAATAATTAGTGAATAGCATCATTTCTTCAGAGTTCATGAATAAATCAAGCGTTTTTATTTTTTTATTTTTATGGTGTGCTGCCTAATTGAAACAATCCCGTTTTCATACATATATGAAGTACCCTTCAATAATCAATATACAAAAATGAACCAAGCAAATTTACCTGTTTCATAGCCGGATCATTCAGTTGGTTTCTCATCTGTTGAAAATCACCAGTTGATGGTTGAAAGTTTGCCAGAGGATCACTACTTGGATTAGAAAAGAAACTACGGGAAGAACTAGTATCACCTACAACATTATTCCCATTAACAGCAGAATTTTCGCGAGATTCAAATAAGTTTGAGCCATTATCTGAACTTGATTCATTAGTGTTTAAAACTGCTGATGCTGGTCCTGTCTCTCTTGGTTTCAAAGAGGATGTCATTTCAAACATTTTCTGAAGCTCATCTGGCGACATCTTACCCATCATATCAGAAGCTGTTTTAAGCATGTCAGGTGTCACATTTGGAGGCACTGACCCAGGTCTAAAACTGTTTAAATTAGCTCCCGAAGAACCCCCTGTAGAATATGGATTTTCCCCCTGAAATGAAGATGCCATTTGAAGCATCCTCTGAAGTTCTTCAGGTGACATCTTGCTGACCATATTTGAGGCAGCCTTAAACATGTCAGGAGATAACTCACCGGCTTTTCCACCACTCATAGCAGCTAGGGTTTCAGGATTGGCATTAGAAATGTAATTCTGGAATGATCTATTAATCACCAAAAACAAAAGGCAGAATAAATAAAATAATCAGGCCATTTGAATTGCTTTATAACCATGACTGACAATTAAATAAACAAGAAAGAAAAACTGCAATGATACAAGACATCATCTTTCAACCTTAAAAACAGAAAGCATTAAGAGGATCAGATTATTATCATCATACATGTTTTTTGATATTTTCTAATCTAATCACACTTTGTGTTTTCCATTGGCCTTTATTTACTTGCTGCAAAACTGAAGCTCCAAGTAATTTAATGGTTCCTTAAACATAATTATTAAATTTCTGGGTATAATCAATATTTTGATGAACTAATCAGAGTATTAAAAGAACAGAGAACCCAACAACGAATTTAATTTAGAACCTCATTATGGTTAGCCAAACTGCTCATTCAATAAACATTTGATCTTCTTGGTTCTTTTCAGCTATCAGATCTCCTGTTGTATATGTTTGCTTAGTCTAATCAGGTTTATTGAACTCTCTTTTCTTATATTTTCCTTCACTCTAAAGCTTAAACTTCATGTAAGATTATGGTTCATCTAAAAGTTTCCTATTTCATTAATATAACTTTTGTACCCAGCCAAGGTTTATGTTGAAACTTTTAATGCTTTATCTAACTTCTTCATCTATCATTTGTTCTTGGTGTTTTTTCATCTAAGATAAACTTTTCTGTTGTGTAATTATTTCAATTTGCTAAACTAATAAGGTATATCGCCAGTTTCTCTTTCTTATCTTTTCCTTCACTCAATAGGTTAAACTTCATCTGTTAGTTTTTTATTTTTTTTATTTTTTTTAATATTCATCTGTTAATTCTGAATTCTGATTCATCTCACAATTTCCTATTTCAGCAGCCTTTGCAAGTAATCCCTATTGTAGTGCTTTTTACTTGAGCACACTATTTGTTTATTTTTTGCTAGAACTCTTCAATAATAAGAAAGAGGATGCAAGTGAACAAGCTGTTCACAGTCCAGGGATCCTCCTAGGATGAAATTAGACCATAAACAAGGTGAGCTGAAATTACAAAATCTTCTACCATGTAACCCTATCTCTCTACAAATCAGCAAGTATCCAAAAAATCCCATACAAAAACAAAATTACGCCATAACTCTTTCCCAATTTAAGTGAATGGAAAAGCATGCTTCATAGTTTATTAAATCATTAAGGAACTTTAAAAAAGAAAGGGGGGGAAGGGGGTTAGCTACTAATTGAACATATACAATGCAAACAAACCTGATAGCTTCTGGGTCATCTTTCAAATTCTGCAAATTCTGCAAATTCTCAGGATTGGATGTCATGCCCCCACCATTAGCCCTTCTTTCACTCTTAGAGAAGTAAGTTCTTTCTTGTGCTTGAGTTACCGAATATTCTCTGGAGGAACTTTTATTGTTTCCAGAAGGCACCGCCTCAGCTTCTTCAGTAATTTCTTCAATTGTTAACTCTATGAAATGAGAACAGGAAATAAGAATCTATAAAATTCTGAATACAAAACAAAAAGATTCACTTAAGCAGTGCCGCAGTGGAGAAAAGAATGATGAAAAGTCAAAACCATCAACAAATCTACACAAGAGAATAACATACTTCCTGGTGCATGACAGCCACCTTCTTTAGCCAGTCTTTCTTTAGCATCTCTGTATCCAAAATTGATAACGTATAAAAATGTGAGATGCAAAACCAAATATCTTTCCATAAGATTTATTTCATTAAAATGCTAAGAAAATGTTAAATTAGACCATTAAATTTGATTTAAAACATTATGAAATACCAGATTATGACAAACTCAATAATTGCCAGAAAAAATGATATAGAAATATAGAACAAAGCATAATAAGAAAACAGTTTCATACACTTCAGCAAGCCTAAACAACAAAAATGAAAAACATAGGATGTTCTGACATTTAAGTGAAACACAGTTTTTGGCCTACAGTTCATTACCGATGGTCAGAACAGTTGTAGATGATGCCAATTGATACAATTTTACAAAAGCTTCCCATGCTCATTTTAAATCAGTTAAATTCGTACCTTAAAACATCGGCAATAGTTTCATCATCAGGGGAAACTTCATGTGCATTGCTCAAATCAGAGACAGCATCCTGACCATTTAAAAAAGCAATAAGAAAAGACATGAAATTGCATGAATTTAAAATCTTTCACAATTATGATTCTGCAAACAGAGGTAGGAATTCATTTTTGTTTATCAAAGAACTTACTTGCAACTGCCCAAGATCTTTATAAGCCTGACCCCTTCTATAAAGAGCTTTGACATTCTTTGCATCATATGCCAAAACCTGAAATTAGGCCAATATTTATTTTAACACCTTGCATATGCACATTGGACAGCAAAAGAAAAACCAGAAATAATGCCAATAATTGTTTATTTATTGTATTTGTTGCTAAATTCAATTTTCTTCTCGAATATCGTACTCTGGAATAACTAAAAAGGAAATCATGCACCATTGACATTTTATCATACTTCGACAATAGCAAAGAAAAATGGCTTGTTCATACCTCAGAGCCTTCTTTTATACACTCTTCATACTGTCTTGATTTTAGGTAACAAGACATCAAGTTAAGAGAGCACGCCAACAAAAGTGTTCTGCCTTTGGAGGAATGCACTCCTTTTAAGTTTTTCTTTGCCTAATATTGATTAAAAAATTTTTAATATAAATGGAAAACATATGAGTAGCAAAGAAAAGTGAGAAACAATGCAAATTCTGCCTTACTAGCAAATATTTCTGCATCGCCTCGCTGAAGTTTCCCTGGTTGTGTAGCTCATTCCCCTGTCAAGTTTAAACAAGTATTTAAGTCCATGGTAGATGCCAGTAAATTACTGAAAGAGATGAGGATAGCAAGTTTAATAGCAGCCTCTATTTTACTTTCTTTACATCACTTGTAAATAAGGTACTGCCCCTATAAGTAGAATGCATAATCAATTTCCTATCAACACCCACCCACCCACCCACCCACACACACACACACACACACACATATATATATATATATATATATATCTGTGGGCCAACCAAAATACAAACTAATTTTTTAATTAATTCAGATGTATACTGGTATTTTATTCCAACAAATCTAACTTAAATGGCTATTACTCTCCCAAAAATTATTAGTTACAAGATAAGGAGTCTACAAACACCAAAAGCAAGAAAAGAACCTGCACCAAGGCAACAATCACGTTCGGATAGTATGAAAAGAAGCTGCATCCATCAAAAGTGTGTTTGTTCTTTTCATCCAAGTACTTCACATTAGAAACTTTATTGCTGTATTCCGGGCCAACAAACTTTTACATCCAAATTTTCAAAGCCAACAATCTAAGAAATCTTTCAGAGCATGGAATGACCAAATAGTCACACAAATTACTTCAATGCTCCCACACTATTTTGTTGCTTCAAATTTCTGAATTAGTTCAAACAACCCATTCAAAGTGGAACAAGGTTCCTCATATGAAATCTAAATTCTAAATCTATTAAACATGTAATGCTTTATTCAGCTACACAAACCATCCTATGTGAGACCAACTCCAAAGCATTGTATTTTCTATCACAGTAGAATTTCTCTATTCACTCAAGTTTCAACAAGAAAATTAATTTAATTTTGCTGATTTTAAATGCTTTTAATTACCTGGTTTTTCAACATCTGTGCAGCATTTAATTCATAAGTCATTTGGGCATCAACTCGGGCACGCATTGAGGCAATCTCTTCAGGAGTCGCATTAGCTATTTTGTCGCCAATCTCAGCCATCTCCTCTGGACGGGTATGATTTAACTGTTCTGCAGCTTGTCTCAAGTCTTCAGGCCTCATGTTCTTCATGTTTTCTGTAGCCATTCTCATCAAGTCTGGATTAGCCATCATCTGCAATACCAGTGGAACATTAAAACAATAGAAGACTAGCAGAATAGAGGAAGACGATTAGATTTCCAAGTTTACAATTTGAAATTAGAAGTTTGTCTAATATCCCTAGTTAAAGCAGACTAGAGGAAGACGATTCATGTTGCTAACCCCAACTAGTAAGGGATCACGACTTAGTCAGATAAGTGCATTAGATGCTTGCTTAACCAAACAGGATTCGGTTAGGAGTGGCTTGGATTATGTTGACTGATTTAATCACTTTTTTAAACTTTGAAATTAATGTTTGATAAACAAAAATGGAAATTGATTATCAGGCCAAAAGAGATTAATCATCCTAAAATTACATCATTAAAGGAAAAGTACTTGAGCAAGAAACCCTAATTATAAAGATAAACGATTATCCAAATTAAACAAACATACAGTAACTCGTCGAATTGTTTAAATTTCATCATAAAATAATACAGCCCAAACATGATACGCAACCAATTGAATAAAATAATCAAGTAAAATAACACAATCAAGAACAACAAACGTATAATTAAATTGCAAGAAAGAGAATTAAGGAATACCTGTTGTTGGATCTTGGCAAAGTCAGCGGGAGACATGCGACTCATCTGCTCCTGAGCAAGTCTAATCAATTCCGGATCCATCATTCCGTTAAACATTCTCGATCGATCTGTTAATTATTTGTATTTTTTTACAATTGAATCAAAAACAAATTTAGCTTGATTTGAAAGTACAAAATCTGGGTCTGTTTTGATTTTTTTATTTTATTTTGAATTTTGTGCGGTCGCTACCAGAGCTGAACGGTGAATTATAGTTGCGTTGAAGAAGAAGGAGACCAAAAAAAGAATCGAATTTGTGTGGCTTTTTTTTTAGTTGAAATTACTATTATACCTCTTCTTGGATCTATTATGTTCACGTGTCAGTGGTTGCCAGGTGGCACTGGCGGTTCCCAAAATTTGGATATGGATCTCTCGCTTCTAGATGAATGGTCCTTCACGTGAATCACGTTTTGGGTTCAAATCGTACTTTTGTACTCTTAAGTACATCAGTACAGGTAAGTATTTATCATCATTTATATGTCAGGTTCAAATAATAAAATAAGTCCTAGTCTTTTTCCTTTTTTTTTTTTTTTAACTAATTTTGTTAACATATATAGTCGTATATATAATTGTTATTAACTAATATTTAAATTTTTGTAGATATATAAGAGTTTATGATAACAAATACCATGCACAATTAATATCATTTCAGGTGTACGTGCATAATTCATAAAGTATTGATTGAAGCTTTGGCAGAGTTGAAGGATCATAAAATTGTCGATCATGAGTATCAAGATTTTCAAAACTTCAATAATTCAAACTTTTATACAAAATGTGACTTGATGTTAATTAAATAACGTATTCAATTAGATAATATCTCAGGAATATTACTGAAATGATCCTGGTATACAAATAGACCATGAAAACCATAGGGATCACGACTAAACAGCTTAACAGCAGCCACAATGTCTAGACAAGGTGAATTGGCAATCCATAACTATGAATTTCGATTCTCAACAATTCTCACCATGGATATAAGTTACCACAAACCCATCGTCCTCATCATCAACATCACTATTTAAATGATTTGTGCAGCATTTCTTGGCACAAATAATGGCTCTCCTCCAAAACAACCACCTCCGTAAAACCTTGTCGAAACTTCACACTCCGTTTCTAAATCCATCTTCACTACGCCTGACATTCTTGGTACTTCTCCCCCTATTCCCAGATACGCATAACGATTTTTCCTCCCTAAATATGAACCATTTATAGACCCCAACTCCAAATTTCTTGTGGACAAAACTTTTCTCGAAACCTCTCCTGTTTTTATGTTGATTCTCACCTTCTCCAATCCAAAATGGACCTTGTCTATTCTCTTCAAAATGTTTTTGATGGATTTGGCATTCGGTGCAACGACAACTACCTCATCGTCTCCATTTTCCCAAGCATTGATGACATGCATTACATTGAACTCTGGAACATCAAACCATCTCATCTCTGCATCACTTTTCGCGTAGCGCGCTATGATTCCAATTCTAGGCACTTTTGATGGGTCGCAAACAACAGGCATGCCTTTTCCCAGCATCACATTTCGTGGGACAACCACTAGCTGTGTTTGTGGGAAAATAGCAAACCTCTTGGTTATGGCAAAATCATGTATCAAAGTTGGCTGATCTATACAAAATGTGGCTTGATGTTAATTAAATAACGTATTCAATTAGATAATATCTCAGGAATATTACTGAAATGATCCTGCTGTACAAATAGACCATGAAAACCATAGGGAACACGACTAGGTAGCTTAACAGCAGACACAATGTCTAGACAAAGTGAATTGGCATCCGTAACTATGAATTTCGATTCTCCACAATTCTCATCCATAACTTTGTACAGATAGTACAAATAAAGGAATCTCAAAAAATTGTTTGTAAAAAACATGTAAAACTTATAATTGTTTCTTTTGTGTAAAGAATCTAAAGAAATGCAATTACTTTTATCAAAAAATAAAAAAGAATCTCAATTATTTAGCATTGTAAAGAATCACAACGATAGAATTTGAAAAGGAGAAACACAATGAATGTAGAAGGTCCGGTCCTAGAAATTTTCTTAAGTCTGGAATCCAAACCTAAACGCACGACCCAAGACCCAATTAGATAAGCTCAAGTCTAAACCCAAACACAAACCCAAACCGAAGTTAGACTCACTTTATAATCAGATAAGTTTAGAGAATAAAAAAACGACAAGTGGCAAGTTAGGAGATAGGTGGCAACATGGCAAGAGGCTAGGTGGCAAGAGTTGGCGAAGTGGTGGCAAAAGTTAGAATAAAAAAATTAAGAAAAAAGAAAGAAAGGAAATAGGTAGAGACTAAAGAGTTCTGGGGATACGTTAATTATTATAAAAATAGAAATAGATAAATAGAAATAGAAAGGAGGAGAGAGAAGCAGATTTTATGAAAACAACAAAACAAAAACCAGAGAATAAAAGAAAGATAAAATTTTCATAGGATTTCCCCGTACTCAAGATAGGAGTCAAGGTGGGTCTTATTAATTTGGTATCAGAGCATTGATTTTAGATTCGATGGACATTTTCATGTATTTGCATCAAGTTTTTATTGAGTTAAAGATAAAGTTGCATTTTTACCATGCATCACTGTGGCCAATTTTGCACGAAACCTATGAAAGATCTAGATTATCAATAAAAGTTAGTTTATAACAAATTGACCAGAGCAAGTTATAGTAAAGTTGAATTTGAAGTTATATGGAAGTTATATGGAAGTTATAGTAGTAGCAAGAAATCGGATCAATGAGTTAATTTTCTAGAAGTTTTAATAGCAATTATTAGAGTATACATTTATTGATGAGAATTGAGACAAGAAGTTATTAGCAAAAGCCAAGAACCCAAGAATTGTATGAATTTCGAGAACGAAATTCTTTTAAGGTGGAAGAATTGTAAGGTTCAGTTCCAGAAATTTTCCTTTAAGTCTGAAATCCAAGCCTAAATATATGATCCAGGATCCAGTTAGATAAGCCCAAGCCCAAGCCTAAGCCTAAACCCAGACCCAAACCCAAATTCAAGTTATACTCACCTTGCAATCAGATAAGTTTAGAGAATAAAAAAAAAATGACAAGTGGCAAGTTAGGTGATAGGTGGCAACATGGCAAGAGGCTAGGTGGCAAGAGTTGGCGAAGTGGTGGCAAAAGTTAGAATAAAAAAATTAAGAAAAAAAAAAGAAAGGAAATAGGTAGAGACTAAAGAGTTCTGGGGAGACGTTAATTATTATAAAAATAGAAATAGATAAATAGAAATAGAAAGGAGGAGAGAGAAGCAAATTTCATGAAAACAACAACACAGAAACCAAAGAATAAAAGAAAGATAAAATTTTCACAGGGTTCCCTTATACTCAAGATAAGAGTTGGGGCGGGTCTTGTCAACTTGGTATTAGAGCCTCGGTTTTAGATTCAATGGATATTTTCATGTATTTGCATCAAGTTTTTATCGAGTTAAAGATAAAGTTGCATTTTTATCATGCATCACTATGGCCAATTTCGCACGAAACCTGTGAAAGATCTAGATTAGTAGTAGAAGTTAGTGTATAATAGATTGAGCAGAGCAAGTTATAGTAAAGTTGAGTTTGAAGTTATATGGAAGTTGTAGTACTAAGAAATCGTATCAATGAGTTAATTTTCCAAAAGTTTCAATAGCAGAATTGAGAGACAACAAGTTATTAGCAAAAAGCCAAGAAGCCACGAACCTAAGAATTGTATGGATTTTGAGAATGAAATTCTTATAAGGAAGAATTTTGAGGACGAAATTCTTTTAAGGGGGGAATAATTGTAAGGTCTAGTCCGATAAATTTTCTTAGGTTTGGAATTCAAGCCCAAACACTGACCCAAAACCCAGTTAAATAAGCTCAAGCCCAAACCCAAGTTAGACTCACCTTGCAACCAAATAAGTTTAGGCTATATTTGGTTAGAGGGAGAGAGAGTATGATGGATGGATGAATTAAAAGAGAGATAGAGTAGGAGAGATGGGGAAGATAATATTTATCATTCATGTCGTTTGGTATTGAAAAGAGAGTTGAATAGATGGATTGATATATAATTTATAAAATTACTATATTGCCCATAAAAAAATTGGAGGGCAGTATAAAATTGTAGGGCATTTTTGTCTTTGCCCTCCATTCACTCTCCCTCCTTTATCATTCACCTATCATTGGGCGGATCTAAAATGGTGGGCTCGAAATGAGGAGCTCTCTCTCGTCTCTTCGTCTCCCCTCTCTTCTCCCTCCAACCAAACAAGGGATTGAATCTCTCCCTTCAATCCTCTCCCTCCCCCTGTCTTTCTCTCTTACCAAACAAAGCCTTAGAGAATAAAAAAATGACAAGTGGCAAGTTGGGTGATAGGTGGCAACATGGCAAGAGGCTAGGTGGCAAGAGTTGGTGAAGTGATGGCAAAAACTAGAATAAAAAAAAATTAAGAAAAGAAAAGAAAAGAAAAGAAAATAGGTAGAGACTAGAGAGTTTTGAGGAGGCGTGAATTATTATAAAAATAGAAATAGAAAGGAGGGGAGAGAAGCAGATTTCATGAAACAACAAAACAAGAACCAGAGAATAAAGGAAAGATAAAATTTTCACAGGATTCCCTCGTACTCAAGATAAGAGTCGGGGCAGGTCCTATTAGAATGCCTTTGAAAAAGTAAAAAATCATCATGTATTATTTATTCTTTGTAGGCAATATAAATGAATGCAACGAAGAAAATCTTATTCAATTATTCATCTATTTGTTCACCGTTTTCACTTCATCTATAAAATTATCTTCACTCTTCTCTTTCAAGTTTTAATCCTACACGTCCGCACTTCACATAACAAATTTTACATCACTAGTTTATCTCAAATTCTCAATATTTTCATCAAATAATCAAGTACGTAAATGTTTACTTTAATAATTTTTTTTTATTAAAAATAATGATATTATAATTGTATGCAGATTTTAGATGTTGTATTGTTTCTAAAACTCATTTGAATTTTTATATTTATAAATTGATTGGTACAAAATTTAATTTTGTTTTGATAGCGATTTATATTGCATAAGATGTCTAGTACTAAAAATGATCTAGCATCGATGTATTGCCAACCAATACCGAATAATAAAAATGGTACTATGTGCACATTTTGCGGTCATATAATGCAAAGTGGAGGAATTACTCGATTTAAATTTCATTTAACCGGTAATGAGTTGTATAGAAATGTAAAAGTATGCTCAAATGTGCCACCGAAAGTTAAATTGCAAAAATCTCAATTGCAAAAAATAAAATAAAATAAAGAAACAACAACAACAACAAAAAAGCTGCAAGGGAGATTGAACAAATTCAATAAGAATTGAGGGAAATTTCCCTAATACATAAGAGGAAGAAGATATCTATCATTATCCTGAAGGTATGCTTCTTGATAAGCGAGATGGTTATCATTCTGCAATAGAGCATCCAAAGCATCTGAATGGCAAAGAGAACAAGAAGCAAGAATCTTTGGAGGGAGGTCAAAGAGAGTAGAGGGTTCAGGAGCCGGTGTTCATAGTCAACCACCATAACAAGTACGTTGTACTCAAAGTGAATGAGAGTCGCGTTATAAACCTCGAATTGCACCTTAATTGTACAAATCATTAGGCGCAAAACAAAAGAATATTAAAGATATGTTCAAGAGGGTAGTGTTTGAGAAGAAATGGGGAGGCTAGTATCGAAATTTTTTATTTATGATAATGTGCCCCCACTGAAAGTCGGCTCTCATCATTTTAAGAACATGATTATTGGTGCTTAAAAATCAAGTATTATTTTTTCTTAAATAATAATGTTTTTGAAATTTTTTATTTGTTTTTATTTTTTATTTCACTGTTAAATTTAACATGCATGTTAATATATGTGTTGGAGTTTAACCATTATCAACACATGAAATTAGGCATAAGTACTTAGGCATCGAGTACAAATAAATAAAAGAGTATGTTGATAAGTTCAAAAATAAATGGAAGAAATATGACTGCACCAAAATGTGTGATGGGCTGCCTAGTGCAACTTGATTTACGACCAATCATATTGCCCTTGATAATCTTTTGGAAAAAAAAAAGGACAAGTTTGAAACAATTATTTACCAATGATGCATGTGCTGCAAATCGATTGAGTCAAACCGTAAATGGAAAAAGAAGAGAACTGCGTATTTTAGATTCAGAATTTTGGGATAATGTGGCTTTTATAATTAAAATATATGAGCAATCATATCAGGTTCTGAGATTGGTTGATACAGAAGTTGTACCCATTATGTCTATCGTGTATGAGTTAATATGTGTGATAAAAGATGCAGTAAAAACAAAGAGAGAGGAAGTGTATTCTAAACATTGTATGAGACCGGTGGGATAAAATGCTTAATCACCCATTATATGCTGCAAGTAAATTTTATTTTGGATTGTTTGTCATTCATAACTAAAATTTAGTATAGTATTTATACTAAATTTTTTTTTTCTTCTAGCTTACTAATTGAATCTAAAGTACCAATACAGAGACAATATTAGGGATAATTCAGAACTCATGAAAGCCGTACATAATGTTTATGCACAATTAGACCATAAAGTTGTTGGAATTGCTAATTTTGGAAATGAGGTAAAAAGTTATAATTTACAACCAATTTTGTAACTCCAAGATTATAAATTCTTTGCATGAGAGTATTGTGTCATATTAATACATATTATTTACATATTGATCTCATAAATATAGCTCATATACTTTAAGGATGGAAGGAAAAATTTTGGTGAACGAGCAGCCATTGTAGTTTGAAACAAAATGCAACCGGGGTATATAACTTCTATTACAAAAATTAACATATTAATAATAAATAATAATATCATTGAAATAATATTCATACTTATAATACTTAATAATTTTTATTTGTAGGTGATTGGTGGGTAATGTTTGGAAATTATGCTCCATCATTGCATGCAATAACAGTTCGCATACTGTCACAAACATCATCATCTTTTGCCTATGAAAGAAATTGGTCCACATTTGCTTTAATCCATACAAAACAAAGGAACCGTCTTACCTATTATAAGCTTGGACAACTTGTTTATTGTTATTAAAATATGAAGTTAAAACTTAGGGATAAGACAACTAAAAAAGATAAAGTAATTGAAACTGATTTTATGGATCTACTTCAATTTATTGCTGAAGTAGGGGACGATAATGAGCATTCTATTTTTGACTAGTTAGACTTTCCTCCTTGAATGATGATGAGGGAAGTCATGATCGACATATTGCTTTTCATGCTCGAGACATGAGAATAAATGTTGAACAAGTGATTAGAGAAGAAGTTGGTGTAGATCGTTGAGTTATTGTTACTAGCTCTTCCGATAACCAACATACCTCTGATGGAAATAGTGGAGAAAAAGATAATGCAGATGATGGTAGGGATAAGGCAAGCGCTTGGGATTCTGGTGCATGAGGTTAGATTGCTGGTGCAACAAGTTGGGATATTTGTGTAAGAGGTTAGGATGCTAGTGCAATAGTTTGGAATACTAGTGTGGCAGGTTGGGATACTCATACAGGTAATTTTGATCAAAATCATGGTAGACAACAAGGAGGAACGAGTCAAATTAATGAAGATTCTTTAAGTATGACTCTCTCCTCAATGAGTATAGGACATAGAAAATATTTCTTTGTGTTATTCGTAGATAAGGTCAGGTTCTTATGTACCATATTATGGTATTTATGGTGGCTGCAATATATTTGATTATCCTTCTTCACAAATGTCATATGCAATACCTATATATGCAAATCAGTAATATCTACCAGGTTGGGTAAATCTAAACTATTCGATTCATGGATCAGTTGGAAGAGATCAAACAATATATGCATGGTATATAAAGATGCACATTGGAGAAATGGGGATGGATATAGGTCCTCACATCCCCATCCCTATCCCCACTTCCTAGACCCTTCCGCCATCCCTATCCATTTCTCCATTTGGGGAAAATGGGGATGAGGAATTTTGGAGGGAGGTATCTCCATCCCTAACCCCATTTCCCTATTTCCCCCATTTTCCCTATTTGTTAAGGTTTTCAAGGAATACAAAAAACTAAAAAATATATTAATATATATACTTATATTTATATATATATTGGGAGGAGTGGGGAAATGGGATGGGGGGATCTCCCCCTATACTCATCCCCATTTCAATATATTTATGGGGAAAATGGGGAAATAGGGATGGGGAGACCCTCCCCATCCCTATTCCCATTTCAATTTAGGAATGATTTTTATCCCCATCCCTACTAATTTTCCCATATTTCTCCAAATTCCTTTCCCCAAATGGGGATGGGGGCATGGGGATTTGGGGATTCAGGGGAAAATGTGCATCTCTAATAGTATATTAATAACTACTTTGAAAACTATACAAACACATTTTTCTGGAAAAATTATTGTTCAAATCAAGATGAAAATGTATCTTTTGTATTTGAACCAGCAAGGAATTATTTTGGTTTTAAATTTCTGAAATTCAATGTATTATTATATGAATTATGATTTATGATAGAATCTTAGAAATATGAAACTTTTTTTTAATGATAATTTTGTTTATTAAATATTTAATCTCTTTATATTTTAATGATAGAATTCTGTTTCATGAGATTTTCATCAATTGGGTTCATGTTCTTTTGGAATCCGCTCGTCTATCGATTTTGATTAATGGTACTCCTAAAGGTTTCTTCTCTTGTTCTCGTGGTGTTCAACAGGGTGATCCTCTCTCACCTCTCCTTTTTTGCTTGGCTGAAGAAGCTCTTAGTAGAGGCATTTCTCATCTTCATTCTGTTAGAAAATTAAACCTATTTCTTCCCGATTGTGTTGCCCTTTCACATGTGCTTTACGCTGATGATGTTTTTTGTTTTTTGTAAAGCGGATGCTAGATCCTTAAATAATCTATTGGCTCTTCTTGATTCTTATTGTACCGCTTCTGGTCAATAAATTAATAACGATAAGTGCTTCTTTTATCTTGGTAAGTATGCTATTTATAGGGAGTCCAACATTCAATCACTTTTGGGTTTCAGTAGAGGAAAAGTTCATTTCATTTACCTTGGAGTTCCAATCTTTAATGTTAGACCAAGTAAGAGTTATTTACAATCTTTAGCTGACAAGGTTCGATCTAAGCTTAAAGGTTGGTTTGGTAAACTCATTTCCATGGCCGGTCGTGTTCAACTTGTTAAATGAGTTGTTCAGTCTATGCTGTTGTTTATAAATGACCATATTCTCTCATTTGTTTGTTGAAGAAATGGACTAGGAACTTCATTTAGACTGGTAGTTGCAATATAAAAAAGCTTATGACTGTTTCTTAAGATCAAATTTGCTGTTGAAAAGAGGAAGGTGGTTTAGGTGTTCGTAGTTTTGATGATTTGAACACTGCAACCCTTTATAAGTGTGCTTGGCATATGATATCTACAGATACTCCTTGGTCTTCCTATTTTAAGAATAGATTCACCATTTCTACTTACAAGGTTACTACCAAGTACACATGTTCTTTTATTTGGTTTGGCCTTCGCTGTGTTTTTCCTCAACTTTTCTCTGATTGTCCTTGGATTATTAGAGATGTTAGATTTGTTAATTTTTGGCTTGACTGTTGGTTTGATAATTCTATTATTTCCATTACTAATATTGATGCTACTGGTTGGTCTTTTAATTCGAGGATAGAGAATATTATTGTTAATAGAAGATGGTGTATTCCAGGTTTTTTCCTTTCAAAATTTCCCCACATTTCTAAGCTTATTCAAGACACATGTTTGCCTTCTCATGAGATCCCTGATAAATTGGTTTGGAAACATTGTACTATAGGGGCTTTATCTTTACGAGACTGCTATAATTTTTTTTGTAAGAAGATGCCTCATTAGTCTTGGAGCAAGTCAATATGGTCTTCTTTCATTCCTCCAAAGTTTTCGATGTTAGTGTGGAAATTAATTTTAGGCAAATTGCCGACTGATGATCAGCTTCGTCGAAGAGGTATTTGTTTGGTTTTTACTTGCCAGCTTTGTTCCTCTTTCTGTTGTGAAGAGAGCATTCCTCGCTTATTCTTTGAGTGCAACTTTGTTCAACATTTATGGCAATGACTAGCCAATTCTTTCAACACTAATTTCCCTACTTCCAGTAATGTAGAAGATTTTGGTATGTGATTGTTAACAAACCTTTTCATCAACAAATTTTCAATATGTGGCTTGTTTCTTGTTTTTATGTTACTTATCACATTTGGAAGATAAGAAATAAGGTCAGATTTGATGATATGGTTTTTTCTATCTGTCTTTCTCTTCATGAGTGTAAGACAAATATTGCTTTCTTGTGCAAATTATGATGTGGTTATGTGTTCCCGAATTCAGATGTGTCAGTTTTTAACAGTTTGAGAATCAAACATTCTTTAGTTAGAGCTCCGAAAATTCTTCATGTCATTTGGTTTGTTCCTCCTTTTGGATGGTTCAAAATCAACACGGATTGTTTGTCTAAAGGCAATCCTGGTCAATCTGCTTGTGATGGTGTTATTTGCATGTGTCACTAAGTTTTTCATGGTTGTTTTGCTATGCCTTTGGGTTGTCGGACAACTTTCTTTCAGAATTGATGGCTATTATCCTTGCTAAAGATATTGCTTCAAATAAGGGTTGGAATAATGTTTGGATTGAGAGTGATTCTCTTTCAACTATTAATTGTTTTCAAAATGATGATTTTCTTCCTCATTGAGAGCTTTATTCATATTGGATGGATTGTAAGTTCAAGTTACGTAACATGCAAGTTAAGTTTTCTCACACTTTTCGTGAAGGTAATCGGGTTGCAGATTGTTTCGCTAATTTGAGTTTGCGATCTTCAGAGTTTATTTTTTGGGATCACCCTCTTATTGAGATTCAATCCTTTTAGTTTGCTGATTTATGGGATTTTCTTTGTTGCCATTTTTCTTGATGTTTTTCCTTTGAGGGGTAAGTTTCTTATGCAGCCCCCCACCCATTTGTGTTTTTTTTTTTTTTTTCCTTTCAATAAATTTTCCCTCGTTTTGTCGAGGTTAATATATATATATATATATATATATATATTATATAATAATGTATAAGTGAAACAAGATATTATTCTATTAAATACTTAATTTTAAAAATTATATACAGACTCTATCTATATTATAATTTATAATAAACTCATAACTATGTTAATTTATCGTTGAAATATGATTCATTTGATGTATAATTACTTGTTTAAGTTTGTCCTAACATTTCACAAAACATTTCTAACTTTAGATACAAATATCCATATTTTTTTTAATAAAAATTTTTAACAGAATATCCATCAATATCGATATTATTCTTAAAATATCCATAAATTTAGAAGCATAATATCAATACTGATACCGGTATTTTATTCATTGCCCATAAATATGATTTACACATTCAATTTTATAAGTACACTCATATTTAAAATTTAAAAATTAAATCATTACTATTAGCACCTATCATCTGTCAATGGTATCCTTACTGAAATGAATATATTTATTTTAATTCATTTTATTTGTAGACTCTCTTAAATTGTTAATACATCCAATTTATTTTATTAAAAAAAAAAGCATATTATTTTCCAACTTAATGTGTACAAATTAACAAGTTATTATTGTTAGTCAAAGCAAATAACAACATACATGATTTTTTTTATAAAAAAAAGGAGCAAATTGCATTGAAGCTCCCTAAGGTTTGTCCTCTTACACCTAGAAACAACTTTAATATTAATTGTCACTCAACACCTCTCACGTTAGTGAAAAAGTGTTAGAATTAACGTTTGACCATATAATAACATTCAAAAGTCTAAAATATCCCTGACATTATTTGACAATATGTATTTACTTTTATAACCCTAGTAAAAGACAAAAAAAAAGTAATATTTTTATATTTTAAATTAACAAATTAAATATTTTATATTTGAAATAAAAAAATGACTTAAATTTTCAAAAAAATGATACCCATCTGGCTCTTTTATTTATTTTTTTTAATATTTGTTATAAATTTTTTTTTCTACAATATGAGAGATCAGATATGATCCATTGTCATTATATATATATATATATATATATATATACACGGAAGTTTTCCTATGAGGATGCCTTGATATAATTATATAAGGACATTGAATGTGAGCCATTCGTTTTACATACTTTGATTTGATATATATGCACTTGTCAAATCACTTTAATGAGTGGCTCACATTCAATATCCTGATAAAGTTATAAAATGATGCTCTGATAGGAACGAGACCGATATATATATATTAAGAATTAGATCCACATCCATCTCAATTTCCACCGAATCCAAAAAGTCAAAATAAAAAAAATAATAAAAGATTAATCCACATCTTCCATGACAAAGATCTAAAAATTTTAAACAATACAAACATGTAGCAGAAGCTAATTCAAGTTTTTTGAAGAAACCCCATATCGTACAATAACACTAATGAACACATAACCTAAGGACTAATTGCACAAACGTCCCATAAGTTTAGGTATAATTGCATGCATATGGAATTTTTACCCATAATTGCACAAACGTCCTCTGTCGTTAGTCGACTTTCGTTAACTTTAACAATTGACCACAATTTTAACCCATAATGACTAAAGTTTCCCTAATTACCTATTTTGTTAATTAAATTAATAATTAAAAAACGAAACAAAAAAGACAGAAAACAAAAAAAAAAAACAAACAAAAAACAAAATCAATCATTTTTTTTTCTCTTTCATTTTCTCAACCCCCAAAAACAATCCAAAAAAAAAAAAAAAAAAACCTAAACAAACAAAAACCAAAACTCAACCCCACAAATCAAAACCAAAACTCAAACCCTCAAACAAAGACTAAAAATAAAAGTCACAAATAAAAACTCAAATCCATCAATACCACAACTAGTTAACCATATACATTAAAAAATATATATATAATTAGAACTTCAACATAGAAAGTTAAAAAATCCACCATTGAAGCTCTAATTTTTTTAATTTTTTTTTATTTTTAAAAATGGATATGGTTAACTGGTTATTGAATTGATGAATTTGAGTTTTTATTTGTGAATTTGATTTTTGGTTGTTGTTTGAGGATTTGAGTTTTGGTTTTGATTTTTGGGATTGAGTTTTCGTTTTTGTTTAGTTTTCTTGGATTGTGTTTGGAGGTTGAGAAAATGAAAGAGAAAAAAAATGATTGATTTTGTTTTTTGTTTTGATTTTTAATTATTAATTTAAATAATAAAATAGGTAACTAAGGGCACTTTAGTCATTTTGGGTAAAATTGTGGTCAACGGTTAGAGTTAACGGAAGTCAACTAACGGCAGGGGATGTTTGTGCAATTATAGGTAAAAGTTCCATATACATGCAATTATACCTAAATGTAGGGGACGTTTGTGCAATTAGTCCCATAATCTAACAAAGTAGATATTTTTATCATAAAATTTTTCATACCCATTTTTCCTTTTTTTTTTTCCCTTCTTTTTTGTTCATCATCATCGACATTATATAATTTTCCCGAGAAAATAAAAAACTTTAACACTATGTTTGGTTTGATGGAATAGGAGAGAAAGGAAAGAAAATGATTTGGATGGATTTTTAATATCTTGTTTGGATTGTTAAATGAGAGGGAAGAGAAAGGAAAGGAAAATGAGGGAAGGGAAAGGAAAGGAAAGGGAGAGAATAATTTCTTCTTTTTTCACCTCAGTTGATATCCCACCATATTTGGGAGGAAAAGGAAAGAAATGAATAAATAATTAATGATATTTTTAATATTGCAAAACTAACCCTATTGATATTGAATGAAAATTTTAATTGACATCTATCTAAAGCCTATATAACCAAGACACCAAGACACATCTCTCATTCATCTCTCATTCATACTTATTCATTGACAATTGTTTGTCCTCAATCAAGGTAAACTATTTTATAACATTACTTCTTTTTTTTTTTTTTTTTAATTGCTTTGTTATTGCTTACTTGGTGTATATATATGCTTGTAATTTTATTCACTGTTTAGCATTGAACAACTTATTATTATTATTGTTGTTGTTGCTGCTGCTGCTGTGTCGTGGCTTGAATCACTGTAGTTATTTTTGATTGAATCATTGATACAAATAAGATTTGCATTTATATTGCGATGCTACTGATTTTTCTTTGGAAACATATTGCTATACTATTGTTGGGTACTTGGGTAATCATATTGGTGAAAGAAGGATATTTTCATAAATATAATAAAATAAATTTATTTATTTCTCTTCCAAAAAAAAAATATTGTTTCGTTTCATTTCTTTTCTTTCCTATTCATAACTATCCAAACAACTATCATTAAAAACTCTATCCTTTCCTCATTAATTTATCATTTCCTTTCTCTTCAATTCCATCAAACCAAACACAGTCTATGAATACGAGCACATAAAAAACATTTCAATAAAGTTACAAAAAAAGAAGAAGTGATCATCAGAGACACAAAGCAGTAGCTCGAAAATCATCACCGTCGTCGTCGGCCTCGTCCATCGTCATCGAAGGTGGCAGATTCAGATTGAGAGGAAAGATTTTTCTAGATAAGGAAGAGATAACACAGTCGTCGCCATCATCGACAACCGACGATGATGAATCGCAATCGCTGTGACAATCATCTAGCGTGACCTGCTGCACGATCCTTTTCTATACACGCTGCACCGCCAGCATGATGACTCAAAACCGCCACCCTGGGACTTATATAAGTTTAGGATATTTCATCATCAATTAGATCTGATTGGATCCACTGCAAAGTTAGATTTTTTTTCTTCCCTTTCTCTCTCCGCGTCTCTCTATTCTCAGTTCTCTTGATCTCTTTTCTCTCCCTCATTTGGTGGGGTTGCGTTTGGGTGGATAGGTGTTGGAGATGGTTTGGGGTGGATTGGTTGATGATGATGTTTGCATTTGTGGCCAGTTGTCTGGGTGAGACCGAGGTGGAGAACGAGATGGGGCGGTGGCTGAGTTTTATAGGCGGCGGCGTGTGGGGTACTGTGGTCACTGAGTTTTGTTGAAATTGCATCATAACCAAAGCCATGGGGTCGTTAGCGGCGTCCTGGTTCGAAAGCCGTGGCCCATAAGGCCGTTGTATGTTGAGTGTTGGATTAGAGTGGTGTCTGAGTGGTTGAGAAGATGAAAAAGGTGTGGGTGATAGTGGTATGTAGAACTAGATTCATGATTTTCACTTTATTTTGGATATGGTGAATTATTATTATTTTTTTTGATGTTTTGGATTTAGTGGGAATTGATTTTTTTTTTTTTTTAGGGTTATAAAAGTAAATAAACATTATCAAATAATGTCAGTGGTATTTTAGACTTTTATAAGTTATTATATGGTCAAATGTTAATTCTAATGTCCATCGACTAACGTGAGGGAGGTTGAGTGTCAATTAATGATAAAATTGTTTCTGGGTGCAGTGCAATTTGCTCAAAAAAAAAAAATAATAAAATAAAAAAAATAAAACCCTCGTTAATACATCAATCTATGCCTATCACTTAAAAAAATATACTTCTCATTTTTTATTTAACGATAGAGTTCACAACTAGACATAAAAGATTATATATATATATATATATATATATATAAATATTATTAAAGTTCTCTGATTTTTTTTTTCCATTACTTTGTTACATGATAACCATGCAATGATGATGGGGAATATTGATACTTGAAATAGTACTAAGGATTATCAGAATTTTTTTTTTTTAAAGACATAGTTGAGATATTTTTGTAATTAAAATTTTTAATAAAATATGAATGTACAAATCATATTTATGGGTGGCATTATCAACACTTTAACTTTTAATATTAAGATGCCTTAGGGGCCGTTTGGTATAAGGTAATCAAAATAATCCAATTCCTGAAAAGTTAAACACAGTTATGTGATTATTGGGAAACCTGTATATATGTGTTTAGTTGTGCATGAGAATATTATGTCAGATTCTTAGGAATGTTAGATAATTATGTTTGGTTGCACATGAAAATCTTTTTGTCTTTAAACATAAGAACTTGCCAAAATTAATTTTAAAATAAAAAAAATTAAAACTTTTCTTGGTAAATAAATTGATCAAATGATCAAATAATCAGATGAACCTCCAATCTTCTCATCTCCCCATCAGTTTCAAATTAAAAAAGACAATTTCAAAAAATAAAAGAAAAGGAAAAGACCGAGGAGACAGACTGGAAAAACCCATATCTCTCTTCTCATCGAAGCTCGAAGAGTATCCATCTTAGATGGAAGCCAATCGGCTGGAGGATGGCAACATGAGCAACTTAGTTGCTAGCTCCCCCCTGCAACTAAGTTCAAAGAAATAAGAGAAAGAAAGGAAAGAGAGTTAGGGGAGCTAGCAACTGTCACGGATCGCTCCGGCGAGAAGCAGTGTAAGGCCTAGCTCCAGAAAATATTCCCAAGCCCATTATCCAAACCCAAACACATGATCCAAGATCTAGTTAGATAGGCCCAAGCCCAAGCCCAAGCCCAAGTTAGACTTACATTGCAATCTGATAAGTTTAAAGAAAAAAAAAAGTTGAAGCGGTGCATGATGAAGTGATATGAGAGGTGAAAAGCTATGCTAGTGCATGTGTGAGTTAGTGGAATATATATATACTGTCATTTTCTCCTCAATGCGCACTGATATAAAATTCATCAGTACATTGCATGTGGACCATAAATTATGGAGAAGTTTTGATAAGTGCATACACTTTGAGTCAAAGTATGTAAATCTAATGGTTCACACCCAACACATTGTTAGAGTTATATCAATGAGTACTAACTTGAAAATTTTTCCATATATATTATATATAAAAAAAACAAAGATAAGAAAGAAATGTGAGAAGATAGAGGGGGATTCGACCAAAATAGAGAGCTGAGAAATAAGAGAAAGAAAGGAAAGAGAGATGGGCGAGAGGGACAGAGAGATATGTTAGAGAGTCACTCAGCCAAGACAAAAAAAAAAAACAGAAACAGAGAATCAAAGAAAGAAAGAAAAGAAAAGAAAAGAAATTAGATGCAAATGCAATGTACTGATGAATTTTATATCAGTGCGCATTGAGAAGAAAATGACAGTATATATATATTCCACTAACTCACACAAATCACTTCATTATGCACCGCTTCAACTTTTTTTTTTCCTTTAAACTTATCAGATTGCAAGGTGAGTCTAACTTGGGCTTGGGCTTGAGCCTATCTAACTAGATCTTGGATCATGTGTTTGGGCTTGGATAATGGGCTTGGGAATATTTTCTGGAGCTAGGCCTTACATGCACTAGCATAGCTTTTCACCTCTCATATCACTTCATCATGCACCGCTTCAACTTTTTTTTTTCTTTAAACTTATCAGATTGCAAGGTGAGTCTAACTTGGGCTTGGGCTTGGGCCTATCTAACTAGATCTTGGATCATTAGATTTACATACTTTGACTCAAAGTGTATGCACTTGTCAAAACTTCTCCATAATTTATGGTCCACATGCAATGTACTGATGAATTTTATATCAGTGCGCATTGAGGAGAAAATGACAGTATATATATTCCACTAACTCACACATGCACTAGCATAGCTTTTCACCTCTCATATCACTTCATCATGCACCGCTTCAACTTTTTTTTTTCTTTAAACTTATCAGATTGCAAGGTGAGTCTAACTTGGGCTTGGGTTTGGGCCTATCTAACTAGATTATTTATTTATGATTAAGTTAATTATTTTAGAATTATGTGTTAGCTTTAATTATTTAGAGATTATTAGAAATAAATGATTTATTCATTTACTTAGAAAACAGATTTCCATAGGATATATGTTTTTAAGAAATGTATAAATTTCCAGAAATCCAGAAATATATTAGCTATAGAATTAAGAATTAGAAAAAAAAAATAGTTCCTATATGTTCAGACAAATTTCTAGTTAGATTTACAGATTTTCAGAAAAATTACAAGAATTTCAAAACGTTTTCTAGATTTCCAGATTCAAGTGTTTTATAAGATTTTCAGAAAAGAAAAGAAAATAATATTTATTCATGTTTTCATAAAAGAGCTTTTAAAGATTGATCAGATTTTAAGATATCAGATAAGTACCCTCCCCAGAAGTATCATATTCAGATTATTAGTCTTTGGGGCTACTCTGCGTGTGTATATGAGATCACTCTGAGATCACTCTGCACCGTCGATCAGATATCGACGTGTATATCAGATTATATGAGATTACTCAGCACGTCTGATTAGATATCAACATGTATATGAGATAACCGCTTTGAACAGGTGATCATGTCACGACCCAAAATCCGGGCACGTGATTAAAATATTAAAAAAAAAATTCATAGAATAGGTAGTAAATCTATTATTCTCATCTTTATAAAATCATTAACTCATTAATTCAGAATTTTTACAAAAATCTCAATAAAGCTCTTTCGGTTATAGGAGCAATCCGAAAATTTGCTACCTAACAAAACAAACACCAGTCCCACATAAAAACTTTATCTATAAATAAATAAAAGTTTGATCACTCATGAATTTCGAGCGTCTCTAACAATTTCAAATTGCTCATCTACAAGTCTCTTCTGTTTGCCATTATAATGTGTTCCCCCACGTGGATGGATAATGTCTTAGGTTCACGAAAATCAGATATAACAGCCAAACATTAACCCGCATACCGCCGGATAATAATGTTTGAAAACCGCCAAACACTTGATCTGCAAACTGCCGGATGCAGATGTTTGTGAAATCATTAGGCACAAAGCCTAGAATACCACCAAACTCAATGCTCGCGAAACCGTCAAACCCATGACAATTCCAACCACTTCCATGTTCTCAAAACATAAGTCAAATGTCAAACTTTAAGTTATAACAGAACCTACACATCACCTTCTCCCGTTACCCAACATTTCCCAAACAAGGGTGCATAAACGGTATCACTCATTCCAATTTACAACCCAATTCACAATTTCAAAAATATTCCATGAAATTAAACTACTATAAACCACAATATACCAAACATACATTCCACAAATTAGATGTATCAATGTCAGTTACATGCATTACAAGTAGCATACATATTTTACAATTTCCTTTGGGCTTGAGTTCGAGTTTCACAACCCGAACGCCTACGTACCTTATACTCAATAAGGGTTAAAGCTCTCGTAGTTCATTTTCAATAAACCAATCGAAGGACTGATATGAATGTCACATAACTAAATATGACCAAGTTCAAAGCATTTCTCAAATCACGTTTAATAGATTCATCCTTGCAAATCTATTCTCAGAATAACAACAGTACATTAAGAAGGTACCAAACATCAAATATTTTCATGATAACAACTGCAAAACATTTAATCTGCAAATTGCAGGATATAAATTTTGCACATTTATAACTTACATAACACATGTGCAAAGAACATCAAACATATCAATGAATATATGTAATTCATTACCCACTAACGATTCAAGGGGGAGACATTTTAAAGGAGAGATAATTAAATTTACGTTCCTGAAAACAAATATGGGAAATTCATGAAATACGGCCATGTGATGCAGATTTTTTAAATATAGACAACTATAAATTAGACACCGGAAATTCCAACATATTGAAGTCAATTTTGGAGATTTATTATAAATCACTTGTAAAACCATGTAAGACAAAACCAATTGGGAATGAAAGTTTAATGTGTCTAGATTATAATACAAAAATAGAATCTTCGAAATCAGCCACTAATTCGTACAGGTATTCGAAAACGTAAGAGGTTGTCATTGATACAAAAGAAATTCCAAAAGGTTTTACCAAACTTTGAAAATTCATCAAAAATCGTACGTAACACCAAATGAAGTAAACCAATTGGAAATGAAAGATTATGTCTCTAGATTGCAATATAATAACAAAATTTTTGAAATCAACTACTAGTTTATTCACCTTTTTCGGAAATGTCCAAGGCTGTCACTAATACGACAAAATTTCCAGCAACTTTTGTTTAACTTCGAAAATTCACCAAAAAATAGAATTTAAAACTGATTTAGGTGAAACAAGTCATGAATGAAAATGTCAAAAAGAAGAAAATTCAGAATAAATGAAGAAGACCGTGTGAAGGAATTTAGGGATTTCATGCTGATTTGGGGTTTTTTTTCAAACAAGCTTAGTGAAAGAAAGTGGGATTTATGTAGGAGTGTCTGCCAAAAAAACTTATCTCTAAACGCCTACATTTTAATAGAAGCTTCCTTTTGTTATTTTAATTCAGTGAGCCCAATGTAGGGAATTATTCCCAGGCTATTTGTCAATTTGCATTTCCTTTAATTGTCTGTTGCTAACAAACTTGGAAGGACAGGAAATTATCAAATATTCTCTCTTACAATTCTGTTTTCTCCAATTCTCTCTCTCTCTCTGTCTCTGTCTCTGTCTCTGTCTCTCTCTCTCATTTTACAATCATTTCTATAAACTACAGGAATTCTTCTCAAGATTACATAACTCTTGCAGGGCATTACCACTTGGTATCAGAGCCCACAATCCTGCAACCTATGGCAATGGCAGAAGGGACACGAAAACATCAGCTTGTGGAAAGAAGATTTACTGACATTGAGACCAGATTTACTGACATGGGAACCAGAAACCAAGTCATGGAAGGGAAGATTCTGGGCATTGAAGGAAAACTCCAGCAGATCGATGAAGGAATTCACTCTTTCAAATGGGAAATCAAATCAGAAATCAGATCGAAAATGGCAGAACAAACATCCAAGCTTCATGATCTGATCTATAGTCTAAACAAGATAGTCGTAGAGGAAGGGAACAGTAAAGGCATCCTTGGTTCAGCTCCATCTAGATCGAACAATACATCAGGGAATCAAAGGCAACAAGGCCAACACCAACCTGCAAACAAGGTAAACATTGAAAATCAATTCAAACCACCAAAGCTTAATTTCCCTAGGTTTGATGGAACTGATCCCAAGGTTTGGATCCAAAAATGTGAGAGGTTTTTCCTCATCCACCCCGTAGTCCCTGAAAAGAAAGTCATAGTGGCCTCCATGCATTTTGAAAAAAAAAAAACGGAATCCTAGTTTCAGTCTTTTTATGCTATTAAGGGAGATGTTGGCTGGGAAGGGTTCATTGAAACCTTATTGGTAAGATTCCTAGACCTAGATTAGGAGGACGTAGTGGGAGAGTTTCAAAGGCTCAAACAAACAACTACTGTCTCTGAATTCCAAGAACGATTCAAGGAACTTCAATCAAGGCTGATTGCTAAAAATCTAGGTCTGAGTGATGAGTTTTTCCTAGCATGTTTTGTGAGTGGACTTAAAAGTGAAATTAGGAACTCTGTTAAAATGTTCAAGCCACCAAACTTGAATACAGCTATTCAATTGGCCTAGTTGCAAGAAGCAACTATTGATGCAAAGAGAATTAAACCTTGGCCCAACAAACCCACACAAAATACCACACCTTACCATCACCCTACAACTGCCAAATGGAACCCCACACTCAACCAGTACAGCCCACCTAATCTCAACTTGAGAAAACCAGAAACTTACCCTATTAAAAGACCGACTCCTACATAAATGAGGGCAAGGAGGGAGAATGGATTATGTTACAACTGCGATGAGGTATACACCTTTGGTCACCAATGTGGCAAGAAACAAATCTTTATGCTAAGTGGAGAGGATGAAATTGACGAAGGAGGGGAAGGGGAAGAGAAAGAAGAAGTATAAGTGGTGGAAGAAGAGATAACAATCTCGTATCAAGCCTTGACTGGAGGAAGCAGGGGAATACAAACCATTAAGCTGAGAGGGTTGGTGAACAGAGAGGTCACTATACTGGTGGACAGTGGTTTTACCCATAAGTTCCTAGATCCGGAGACCGCAAGGTTCACAGGATTAGAGATAGATAACACCAACCTTCTATGGGTAATCGTGGGTGGTGGGGGCAGAATAAGCAGTCAGGCCAAGTGTCCTGCTTTTACCTGGTCGATGTAAGGAAGAAGTTTCACAACGAAAATGAAGATTTTGACTCTCGGTGGTTGTGACACGGTATTGGGTATGCAATGGATTCAAGAGGTTAGGCCTATCCTAATAGATGCTAAGACGCTTAGCATGAGTTTCAAAAGGGAAAACAGATGGATTACTCTACAGGGGATCAATGAGATAGGGAAGCTTTCTCAACTAGAGGGGAAGAGGGTGGCCTCACAATTGAGAAAGGCACAGAGAAAAACTGAGCTGATAATTCAGCTGTATTCCTTGGAAATTAAAAAGGAAAGCAGTGAAGTGCCAGAGGAATTGAAACTTGCACTAGAGGAGTTTTCAGAAGTATTTAGGGAACCCACAACCTTACCTCCTAAGCAGTCTAAAGACCATTACATACTTATAGTACCTAACAGCAAACCTATAAATGTGAGGAGTTATAAGCATCCTTACATACAAAAAAACGAAATTGAAAGGATAGTTAGGGAGATGCTTGACAGTGGGGTAATTCGGCCAAGCAATAGCCCATTTGTTTCACCTATTCTTTTGGTCGAAAAGAAAGATGGTACTTGGAGGTTCTGCTTGGACTACAGATAGCTGAATAGGATTACCATTAAGGATAAATTCCCAATTCCAATCATAGATGAGTTATTGGACAAACTATATAAAGTAGGGGTATTTTCTAAACTAGACCTTAGAGTTGGTTACCACCAAATTAGAGTAGCAGAGGCAGAGATTCACAAGACTGCTTTCAGAACCCATCAGGGCCACTATGAGTTTAGTGTCATGCCGTTTGGCTTGACTAATGCTCCTGCCACATTTCAGAGTTTGATGAATGAGATTTTCCAACCCTACCTACAGAAAATGATTTTAGTTTTTTTTTTTTTTTACGACATCCTAGTTTACAACAAAAACATGGAGGAGCACATTAAGCACATCCGGATAACTCTCTCCCTCTTGGAGCAGCATTAACTCTATGTCAAAAGAAGCAAGTGTGATTTTGGGAAACACAACTAGAGTACCTAGGACACATTATTTCTGCAGAGGGAGTTTCAGCTGACCAAAGAAAGGTGCAAGGCATGTTGGAGTGGCCTATTCCCACAACTATTAAGGCCTTCAGAGGGTTTATCGGCCTAATAGGGTACTACCGTAAGTTTGTGCAAGGGTATGGTATAATTAGCAAGCCCTTGACAGAGCTGCTCAAGAAGAATAGCTTTGATTAGCGAGAGGCAGCTGATGTAACCTTTGAGGCCTTGAAGAGGGCAATGACAACAACCCCCGTAATGGTGTTACTAGACTTTACAAAACCATTCATAGTGGAGACTGATGCATGCAATGTGGGAATTGGGGTAGTATTGATGCAGAATGGAAGACCATTAGCCTTCATAAGCAAGGCTTTACCTCCTAGAAAACTAGGCCTTTCTACTTATGAGAAAGAGCTTTTGGCAATTGTGTATGCCATGTAAAAATGGAGACCCTACTTACGTAGTAACAAGTTCACAATCAAAACTGACCATGAGAGCTTGAAATACTTCTTAGAACAGAAAATGTCTACCTTGATGCAACAAAAATGGTTGACAAAGCTCTTAGGTTATGACTATGAAATTACCTACAAAAGGGAAAGGAAAATATGGTAACTGATGGCCTTTCCAGAGCCATGTGCAAAGAAAAGGAAGCTCTAGCAGCTCTCACTATCAACCAGCCCTTGTGGGTACAGGAGGTACATGACAGTTACTTACAAGACCCCTTGGCAATAGAAGTACTACCAGGGTTGTTAATTAACCCTAGTGCCAACTCGGATTTCACTCACATAAATGGAATCCTAAGAAAGCTTGGAAAAATTTATATGGGATGCACTGGAACTCTAAGGGATAAGCTGATCGAAAAGGCACATGACTCGGTTATGGGAGGGCATTCAAGTATCAAAGGAACAGTGAAATGCCTACAATAATTTTTTTGTTGGGAGGCAATGAACAAGGAGGTAGTGGCTTAGGTGACTAAGTGCGCAATCTGCCAACAATGCAAAAGAGAACATGTTAAAAGTACAGGGTTACTACAGCCTCTTCCTATACGCTCCATTCCATGGCAAGACATAGCAATGGACTTCATAGAGGGATTACCACCCTTTCAAGGAAAGGACACCATCCTAGTGGTCATTAACTGACTCACTAAGTACGCTCACTTCCTCACTTTATCCCACCCTTACACAGCTTCCCAGGTGGCCAAGTTATTTTTTGAACACATACACAAGCTACATGGACTACCCTCATATATAACTAGTGATAGAGACAAGATCTTCACCAGCAATTTTTGGCAAAGCCTGTTCAAGCTAGTGGGCACTAAGCTCTACCTATCACCCTCAGACTGATGGCCAGAGCAAATGTCTAAATCAGTTCCTAAAAAACTATTTGAGGTGCATGACAAGGGCCAGACCAGGGAAATGGGCTAGTTGGCTAGTCATGGCTAAGTGGTGGTATAACTCAAATTATCACACCACCTTTACCATATCCCTTTTGGAGGCACTCTATGGGTATAGACCTCCTATTTTCTCATACACAATTTTAAAGATCAATTCACCAGAAGTCAGGGACTTTACCTGCGAACGCCAAAGAATTCAGTCAATTCTCAAAGAGGCACTTAGTCAAGCATAGGCTAGAATGAAATATTATGCCGACAAAAATCGTTCAGAAAGAGAATTCACAGTTGGAAAGTGGGTTTACCTGAGACTGCAGCCTTACAGACAGACCACCGTCGCCCTTCGCAGGAACTTGAAGCTCGCACTGTAGTTTTTTGGTCCCTTTTAGGTGTTAGCTCGAGTGGGTACCGTCGCGAATCATCTACAATTACTAGATGACTCCCAAATCCACCAGGTGTTCCATGTCTCATAACACAAAAAGTTGTTTGGAACTACAGTCAACCCAAGCTCCACTCTGCCATCGACAGGACCAGAAGGACAGATGCTCGTGTACCTAGTCGCCATTTTGGATCGAAAAATTATGAAGAGACACAACTAGGCTGTCGCACAAATTCTAGTCCAGTGGTCCAACACGTCATCGAGAGATGCTACATAGAAGGATGCTTCATTGATTCGGTCAAGGTTTCCAGAAGCCTTAGACCTATGAGGACATCAAGTTTTTCAAGAGGGGTGGAATGTCAAGAAGAAAAAAATTCAGAATAAATGAAAAAGACCGTGTGAAGGAATTTAAGGATTTCATGCTGATTTGGGGGTTTTTTCAGACAAGCTTCGTGAAACAAAGTGGGATTTATATAGGAGCGTTTGCCAAAAAACTTATCTCTAAACGCCTACATTTTAATAAAAGCTTCCTTTTGTTATTTTAATTCAGTGAGCCCAATGTAAGGAATTATTCCCGGACCATTTGTCAATTTGCATTTCCTTTAATTGTCCATTTCTAACAAACTTGGAAGGACATGAAATTATCGAATATTCTCTCTTACAATTATGTTCTCTCCAATTCTCTCTCTCACTCTCTTTTATTCTACAATCATTTCCGGAAACTACAGGAATTCTTCTCAAGATTACATAACTCTTGGAGGGCATTACAGAAAGCTTTGTGAGTCTGAATTCTAATACAAACGGAATCAATTCAAAATTCTCATCCACGTAATACAATTTTGCAAAACAGTCCATAGTCATCACATTTCTTCTAATATTTTCCCAATACTCATTCTCAATTCACAACCCATCAACAACAACAACAATATTAACAACAACAGCAGCAGCAGAAAAAGGGGACACAAAATCATAATTTCCATTTTATTTCATCCAAGATCCTCTACAACAATACCTTACATAGTTATTCAACAAAACAAAACAAGAACCTTAGAAACCCTTACCTCTAAGGAAGTCAAGCCATCTCTTTCTCTTCTTCTTTCTCCACACTCTCTCTATTTTCTCTTCTCCTCTTACTTGGATAAAAGCATTTCTATACATGGATTCTTGCTTGAATGAACAATAAAAATCTCTAAAAAGGATTACCATTAACCTCTCTAAATGTATCAAGCAATCCAACCCAATTTCTAGAAATTATGACATTAAACACCAAAGAATATCTACAATCAAGCAAGTCAATTCCTCTTTCAATAACTAATTTCTTAGATTCAAAGAAACCAAACGAAGTCCCTAACATAACCTTTTTGTTCTTTCTTAGAAGAAGCTAACTTACGTTGACTAGAAGATGCAACCTCTTTTCCGGTTCTCTTTTCTCTTCCTATGGTAGAGATAGCTTTCAAAAATCCAAGCACAAGCCAAAATGAATTCTTGCAAAATAGGATTAAAGACCAAGACTTGTGTAAAAACAACCAAGTTAGAATATGGTGCACTTGACAAACAAAACCCACCAAAAATACTTAAAGATTGACTCCAAATCAAGCTTTGGAAGAGGAGTGAGAAAGTTTTAAAATAACCAACAATGGTGGACACCAAAGAAAAAACCAAAGAATTTGTGACCTAAGAGAGAGAGAAATGAGAGATATTTACGTTTAAAGCATTTATTGGACCATTTACAAAAGCCACCCTTTTTCCTATCACAAATCTCAAAACTATACCTACAAGGAAAAATACACTAAACATGTACAAAAATTTAATAGACATACTTGTGAGGATGTACTTATGAATCATTCAATTAATATCATAGTCTTTTTTTTTTTTCTTTTTTTCTATATATATATATATATATATATTTTTTTTTTTTTTTGAAACAACAACAAGAAGTTACAGTGTGGGCTAGGATCCAGCCAAAGTCTCTCCCTCACAAAGGAAAAAGTGATCGCTGCCAAGTTATGTGTCAGGACGTTTCCGAAGACCGGAATGGCCAAACACTTACAAGGACCGATATCCGAGAGCAGAGCCCAAATATCATTAACGATAAATCTAACATCTCCTAAACTAGAATCCAGAGAATTAATAGAATCAGCAACACAAGAAGAGCCAACCTCAACTAAGCAGACAGAGAAGCCATAGAATTTAGCACACATGAGGCCTTCATAAAGAGCAAGGAAGTGGCTCGTCTCAGGAGAGAAAGACCCACACAATTGATTGGATCGAGCCACTAAAACCTTCCCCTGTCATCTCTGATAGCCACACCAATGCCAATCGAGCCAGCGTTTTTTCGCACAGTAGCCCCAATATTTAATTGAAGTAGCCTAGAAGGGGGGGATCCAATCGGAAGGGCTACTGGAGGAGGGAGGGAAATCTAAGGAGCCCAAAGCACGTCTAGAGTTTTGAAATTCATCAACTAGCCCCATCACCTGAGAGATAACCATCTCAGGCAGCTTCACCACACTGTTATTTAACAGGGCATTACGATCATCCCAAATAGCCCAGGCTATCATACACACCAACCCGAAATCCTCTTTAGAAATTTGGGAGGCTAGAGATTGAAGGATGTCAATGACAGAGAGGTTCCAAGGCTGGGAAAGAAGGGAGCTAAAACATGAGGCATACTAGATTTTTTTTTGTAGATTTGCACCCGAACAATACGTGGCTGATAAACTCCTTGTGGGAAACACATCTTTTGCAACTAGGATCAGACACCACTTTCCTGAACCAAAGGTTTTCCAGCAAAGGCAGGGCATTCAAGTAGGCCCTCCATATGAATTTTTTTACCTTTGGGGGCAGATTAAGGGACCAAACCAGGTTCCACTAGTTACAGAGCTTTGAGGGGTTGGAGGTAGAGTCCCAGATTTTTTCCTTCATGCCTAATTTATAGCCACTGCAAATTGAGACTCCACCTTTTTTTTTTATCATAATGCCACCGAAGGCAGTCTTGACCCCCATTCCAGCTAACCGGGATGAATAAGATCGCTTCCCTGTCAACCGAGAGCAACATTTGATTCAATTTCCCCACATCCTACCCTCTCCTAGACTTGTCTATCAAGTCAGCCACACAAACCTCAAAACCAGGATCACCCGTAACTAGTATTAAGGAACCTGGCCTTGGAATCTAGCCATCCTCAAAAACTCTAATAGTCATCCCATCCCCTACATTCCATCTTAAGCTTTTAGCAAGTAGAATCTTACCCCACGAGAGGCTCGTCCAAATATGTGAGTTGTTAGCTTTGACAGAAGCTGAGAGGAAGTCGGAGTCCTTGAAGTATTCGGCCTGTAAAACTTTGGCAACTAGAGAGGAATGATTGGACAGGATTCTCTAAGCTTGTTTAGTGATGTGAGCTTGATTAAAGAGGGATAGATCCTTGAATCCTAGAGCGCCTCTAGTTTTTGGGAGATAGAGTTTCTCCCATTTAACCCAATTGATCTTGCGTTTACCATCCCCGGAGCCCCACTAGAATTTGGATGCCATCGAATTAAGCTCATTGCAAAGGCCAATGGGGAGCTTGAAGATGTTCATTGAATAGGACGAGATGATTTGGGAGACTGCCTTAATGAGCACTTTTTTCCCGTCGAGCGAGAAGTAGCTGTCTTTCCATCCCCTAAGCTTCTTCCAAACCTTATCCCTGATGTCATTGAACAAAACCCTTTTATTTCTGCCAACCATGGAGGGGAGCCCCAAATACTTGTTTTATGTGTGACAGACAATGATCCTAAATAAAACCTGGATATCTGTTCTTAAAGAGGCAGCCACATTTGGACTAAAAGTAATTTGGACATGTTGAGATTAACCTACTACCCGGATCCACGTTCGTAAACATCAAGGATTTTACGAATTTGAAGCCCACATTCAATGGAGCCCGGCTGAACAGGATACTGTCATCCGTAAACAACAAGTGACTGATAAGAGGGTTGCCTCTCATGCTTCTGAAGCCTAAACCTCTCCCATTTCTCTCTGAACCAGTCACTAAGCAAGAGAAGGCCTCTACAAAAAAAAAAAAAGAAACAGATAAGGTGAGAGGAGGCAGCCCTGTCTTAATCCTCTGGAAGGATTTATCTAGCAGGCTGCTCGGCCATTAACCAGAAAAGTGAGTGCCGATGAGGAGAAACAATCCATGATTAGGGAAATCTAATGAGGCGGCAAATTCATCTTAATCATAACCGCTTTGATGAACGACCATTTGACTCTGTCATATGTTTTGCTCATATCCAACTTCAATGCTATTTGGCCTTTTTTTCCTTTACTTCTTGTCAGCCATGGAATGGAGAAACTCAAAGGATATTAAAATATTATCGAAAATGAGCCTTCCAAGAACAAAAGTCGATTTGGAGGGGGAGATGAGGTCTGGAAGACAAGATTTTAGCCTAGAAGCAATGGACTTCGTAACAATTTTTTAAATAACAAAGCATAGGAAAATCGATAGAAAACCTGAAAGAGCTGTAGGTTTGGTTTTTTTCAGGATCAAAACCACGTTTGTGTTGTTAACATCTCTTATAGAAATATCATCGTTGAAGACCCGCAGACAAACTCTTGAGACTTCACTGCCAATAGAGCTCCAGAACTTCTGGAAAAAAAAACTTGAAAACCTTCGAGCCTTAGAGCTTTCGTAGGACTCATGCTGAAAACGACGATTCTAACATTCTACCGTGAACACCAAGCCTAACTCTAAACTAGCCTCATCGCTTAAAGTGGAACTGATATAGTTCGTAGCCCTCATTATTTCTTGTGGAGAGGGATTCGATGACTAAAAAATGGAGCTAAAGAAATCACAAACTGTTCTAGCCAAGCCTTCCTCAGTACCTTAAAGACAACCTACAACATCAACCAAGGACATGATATAGTTCTTTTTCTTCCTTGTCGAAGCTCTGGTATGGAAGTATTTCGAGTTTCTTTCACCTGCCGCAAGCTAATCTGCTTTTGCAGCTGTTTTTAAAAAATTTCATCACATTCCAATAGACCCTCAACTTCCTTCTCAAGAAGTTTAATTTGATCCATTGTACCAGGTTTCCCGCTGGACTTGAACAACCACTCAATCTCTCTGCTCTTTACCTCAATCTGTTTTTCAGATGTTACCAAATTTTGCTCTGCTCCAGTCGCCAAGTTTTAAGGCACACTACTCAAGTTTCCCTTTTAACTCCACCGAGAAGGAGCCAAATTTGACCATGCAGCCTCAACAACACTACCAATCCCATCATTCTTGAGCCAGTGAGGTTTGAACTTGAAGGGCTTGCAAAAAGACTTATGGTTAAGCCTATTAGAAGAACAAACAATAAGAATAGGGCGGTGGTCCGATGAGTTAAAGCCTAGATGTTCCACCCGAAACTCCATAAACTTTTACCATCACTGGATATTTGCTAAATACCTATCAAGTCTCTCATGAATGTTAAACCTGCCATCCCTTTTATCATTCCAAGTAAGACCAGAGCCAGAGAAACCCAAATCGACGAGATCACAGTCGTCAACCTCTTGCCTGAACGTGAGCATACTTGCGAAGGATTTGTCAAAACCCCCAACCTTTTTGCTTTGAGCTAATAAATCGTTAAAATCGCCCCCACACAACCAAGGGAGGTTGTCAATACTCCTGAGGCGACGGAGGAGAGTCCAATAGCTATTTCTTTTATTCACATTAGGTTCCCCATAAAAACCCGAGAACCGCCAGACAAAGTTGTCGTCCAACAAAATTCGGGCGTCAATATAACCCCCCAAGTAAAACAAAATTGTAACATCTATGTTATCATTCCATAAGAGCATAAGACCGCCGCTTTTTCCAATACAATCCACATTGAACCCTCCTGAAAAACCCAAATGAACTCTAGCATTGTTAGCCCTACTTCCTGAATTTTTGTTTCTAAGAAAAAGACTAGGTTTGGAGAATGTTTTTTGAGCAGCCTCTGTAGGGCTGCGAACGCCTGAGAATTTCCCATTCCCCGGACGTTCCAACTAAGGTCTATCATTAGTCCTGGCAGGCCTGGTTAACAAGCTCTGTCGATCTGATTTCCTCTGAAGCTAGACCTGAAAGTCTGCCCTTCTTAGGATCTCTATTGCTTTTAAAATCCTCGAAATTAACCTTTCTCTTGCATGCTTGAGTAACCACACTTGACTGAGAGGGGGCAGTCTGGCGTGGGAGCTTGTGGGGGGAGATAAGAAGTGGGTTTCCTTGGGGTGGGGTTTTACCTCTGTCAGCTGCACTTTTGGCTTTAGCACCTGGAGAAAGGGAATTTTGATTCTTGGTAGCCTTTTTTGAGGTTAAACTAACTGCTAGTAATCACTGCATTGGACTCGAAATTTTCCTTAACGACTGTTGCTGCTTTCTTCTCTCGCAAATCTCATCCATTTTTTATGGATTTTCTTCTTTGGGGTTCCCTGCATTTCTGTGAGCATAGGCTGTGCCGATGATTGATCTAAAGACTTTTGGGAAATATATTTGGGCTAGACTTCCACCTTTTTAAAAGCCAACTGAAGGATGGATGGTTTCTCCACTTTGGGAACGGGCCAAAGCAAGAGGCCTTCCACTTGTGAATCTTTTGCACCTAAATTTGGCCCTATACTAAGCCTATCAATACTCATTTTATCTGATTGTGGAGGCCCAACTTCCCCATCTTCTTTTAGGGTTTTTGGTTGGTGCGCCGCCAATGTCTTCTTCACCGACTTCACCACGCTTGCTGATTCCCCATCCCGTGAAGCAATGGACCCAATCTTTTGGAACGAACCCTCTCCTAGAGTCCCCGATGATCTCTCAAGAGATCTGTCTCTTTCCGATAAGTTCCCGTTGGCTTTTTACTGAAACTTAATCTTGGATTTCTCTAGTAGTGGAGCCTTTAGCCAGGAGCTAAACATAGTAGGGGAACCGTCCAAGGCTCCCTTTCTAGTTCCATCATTAGGGCATTCCTTCACCACATGACCAATTGTTCCATAAGCAAAACGGAACTTCGTCAATCTTTCATATTTTAGTCCCACCACCACAATAGTGTCTTGTTAGGGTTTTTACCCCAAAGCTTGTAATTTGTAAATGTGAATTGAACATAAATAAAAGAAGTATTTTATTCATTCAAATTGTCTCATACATTTATATATAACATGTGTACTTAACATCCAAGATTGTCGGATGTAATCTCTAACTGAGTATATGAGTGTCATATACATAGGCATTCAGTTTGAGATAATCAATCTAAAGAGTCCGTAGATAGCAAATAGAGTTGGGTACTTTATTTGTGGTTAATCTACAGCTGTGGTCAATTCCGTAATGTACGATGGTCTTAACCTAGACTATTCATATAGTGATATAAGAATGGAGGCACCTTATATGATATGATCATATAGGACTGGGCAATGATCTATATGAATCTATCACCAAGATCCGTTACAAGATGAGATTCATATATATCAACAAATGATGGTTATATATGGGTGATCTTAATCTTGAGTGTCTTATCGACTCCTTCAGGTTGGATCGTGGTTTTTGATATACCATAAGTGAGATCGGAGTTGCATTCCCGGTCAATAACTTCGTATGTTGGAATCGCGGTTTGGCTTATGGCTGGGAAGGTTTGTACACAATATTGGAATCCACTCATTCTTGCGAGAAGTATATGGTAGTTCCCTTAAGGGTTGATTCGGGGTTTGAACAATATGAGCGCTCTCCTAATTTTGTAGGATTTATTGTTCATTAGAGAATAAATGGTACTTAATGGAAAGATATAATTAGAAGGGTATAACAGACATTATGACCTAGCTCTAATTATGAACTACTTGCGGAGGATTATACCATATGTAATAGCTATATCGATGGACACCAAGAGTTATTGGTTTGTGTAAAAACGTCTACAATTGAGAGAGTGCAGCTTCGGGTTTTTAGTGGAATAACATCGAAGTTAATAATCATGAAATATTAATTAAATAGTTTAATTAATTATTTTTAAGGATTATTGGAGCTCAAAATACTGTGGGTCCATTAGGTTCCCTTGCTAGCCTGATCGATTTAGGTAACAAGGGTCACGGTTAATTAATTGGATTGCCCAATTAATTGTGTTACAAAAGTGACACGTATCTATTCGGGAATTAATTGAATAATGATATTATTTAATTAATGAATTTAATGATTATAACAATTAAATAATAAGATTATTTAATTATGTTATTAATTATTGATGAAGGGTGTTAGTTGATATTTATATTTGAAAAATGGGATAGTATGATTATCTTATTTTTAATTAGTTAAATATTAATTTTGAATTTAAATAGTTTAAATTCAAATTACTTGGTATCTATACTATAAAATAAAATAAAGATTTTGTTTTAAATTAAAAAAATATCATTAGTTGTTTTATTAAAAGATATATATATATATATGATATATATTGCTTAAGAAAACAGATAAGAGAACAACACAACATAAATTCACACAAAAGAGAGAAAAACACGAACAGAGGGTGTGCGGCCACTTAAAAGAAAAAAAAGGGTATTTATATATTTATTTTGTTTTTTGTTCATCACAAATAGAGGGTAGCCGAATTCTTCTGACAACAAAACAAAGGTTATTTTGTGTTTCTTTCTTTTTAGGTTTTTGAATACAGTGACGCGCCCACACGCCGTTACCAATCCCGGATCATAGTGAGGAAAATCAAGTGGTTCAAATCAGGAGCATATCGTATCGAAAAGAAGGAGCCTCCTACGTAAGTATGAAGAAAATTGTTTCTTCTCTTCTCTTTTATGTTTTTCGATTTCAATTTCTTATTTTTACTGTTCCGAAAAATAGATCATAGGGTTTACTAATCGCGGTATTTATAAATGAAATAAATTTTTTGCGCGATAACCGGGGAACCTATAATTGGTATCAGAGCCAATTTTTCGGAACAGGAGAATCGATTTTGATGCTCCTGATATGTATGAATATGTAGGCACATTTTTTTTTTATGAGTGTATGATGTTTTTGATTAAATTGTTTAATTGAAAAACATGGTTGGTCGTAATTTTTTATAGTGTTATGGATTTAGAGTGTTTCTGGGTTGTATAATGTTTATATATATATATATATATATATATATTTAATTTACTGCATATTGTATAATAATAATAATAATAATAATAAAATTGTAATCATATGAAGACCCTGGAAGATACACGAAGACTCTAAGTCCAAGAACAATTGCACATATTGATTTGCGCGACATGCAACTTGACTTGTGCAACTGTGCATACCAGCGCACATCGTCTTGCACGACTGCGCATGTTGCTTTGCGCAACACTGCAGGTTGGTATGTGAGCGTGGTGTGTCCCAGTTGCACGGTTCCATTGGCAAGTGTTGTCTAGTGAGTTCCATGCAGATTTTCTGTTCTGGATTCATGAGATGAATCAGAGTGACCTAAAGAGACTAGAAGACCAAGTAATGTCTTGGGAATATTTTTTGTAATTAGATTCTAATTTTTTTTAGGTTAAATAATCAACAACACTCGATCAACTCATGTATGGTTTTAATTATTTGATGATTAAGCATTGTCATGTATACACATGTCATTTAAATTAGCTGTGCCTACATATATATATATATATATAAATATGTTGATATATCATACATGCATGTTAGTCTATTTTAATATGTATTTTAGTTTTAATGTGATTAAAATGAGCGACACACATAAATGTCTATAGACTAATGAGATTAGTTTTAATATTTAAAACTTGGTAAATTATCATTTATTATTGATCTAATTATTAAAGTGTTTAATTAGCTAGATTAATACAGCCTTTTAATAAAATTAGGATTAATTCGATTAAATCCCTTATTAATGGGTCTAATAATGTATTTAGTTTTAATAGTTAAAATTTAGTAAATACACTTTTAATAATAATTCTAGTCTTAGTAAATAGTTTACATAGATTATAATTATCACTAATGAACTAGATTTTTAAGAGTTAAAAAATTGAATTAGTTTATTAGTTATTGGAATAGAATTCTAATAATTTGTGATTAATGCACTTGACGCTTAGATTGAAATTAGCCGTTTAATATAATTTAATCTAGGTGCATTAATATTAATAGAACACCCTTATTATAAAATAGTGAGTGGGAGAGGGATATATGACATTATATCCCGCGGTCTCCATCATTAGTTTAACACCATTAGATTCGAGTGGGGCCTCGTGGCGGCTTTGCATTCGTCCTCCCTAAGGAGGGTTTCCATAAGAATCAATACCAAGGTTGACTTCCTAACGGATAGGAGTTCGGAGGGGATTTCAAGATTGATCGACCCTAAGACGGTAATTCTCGAGTTAAGCTCTTGAGATCTAAAATGATGGGTTACATTCACAGAGTTTTAATTAAATTGGTTAATTAAAAACCTGACTAAATAAACGATGGTTGAATGATATTGGCGTAAGAGTTATTCTAGTATATCGTTTGACTGAGAAGATCTCGATCCAACATGCAAGAATTTGACCGACCCTAAGGCGGCACTTGCTTATGGTATGTTGGATTGTCGTGGCATAGAAACATTGTTTTCTTAGGGTTATTCTTGTTCATTAAACGTTTTCATGCATCATGTTTAATTTTATGCCGAACATTCTCGCACATGTTTAGAATGTATGACTGAATGAATTCTTAATTTATGTTTTTTCAGCCATGTCAACTACACTATTACTGCACTATTCAAAATGGGAATGGGAATGTGATGTAGGAGTTATAAATTAGACTTGGGCTCAGGTTAAGTTTTATATTGGGCTTTATTTTGGGTTTGTAGAATGTATATATATGTTTGGTCTGTAGTTTTGTAAAGCAAGTTGAATATTGTTGAATGTTTTCTGATATTGAATTCGAAGAGCAGAGCTCTCTTCTTCAGTTAGCCATGGATTTGGCTCGGCAGTAGCTTTTTGTTGCGTCAAGTGGTATCAAAGCCTCGGTTAATTATTGGGTTATGGCCAACGATGACGACGGTGGACTCCCGGTCGGCGGTGGAAATCGCAGCTTGGAGGAATTTCGAATTTGTCATACAAATTTAGAGCAAAAGGTTGACTCAATCTCAAACGATTTGCGTCGAGCCATTGACACTCTAAGAGTTGTGGCAGACAATCTCAGAATTCGGGAAAACAGAGCACCACCTGTTCGTCGTGCTTTTGTTTCTCCAATGAGTGCACGTGGTCAGAGGAGAGCCCGACGACATGTGCAACCAACTGGGATGAGATGGCTCAATATGAACCGGTTAGTGAGTATGGAAAGACGGCATCAGTGGCAGTCAAAAGACTAGACCGCCTCCATACATACATTTTCCTTATTGGGCTTAGCCTGAGTTTGAGCATCTATGCACCCAAATACTCAATTCCTCTTTAATGCCATCTTTGATGGATACATTTGATATTGTTAATGGGGATGAGCGTAGACGCCCTCATTACCACTCTGATCCCCTTACTTGCTTCTGGGGGTAATTCTAATCGGATGGCTTTTGCTACTTCTTCTAGGTCATCTGGTCATCGTCTTTCTGCTGGGAAGAGGTACTGTCAGCATTGTGGGAACACCGGTCATCTCAAGGATACTTGCTAGAAGCTTCATCCAGAGATAAGAGCACAGTTTCAAAGGGCACAACTTAATAGCAGGACATGCCCTCCTACTAGAGTTGCAGGTGTGGCCGATGCCTCCGGGCCACTGGCTCCGTCTTTTGCCAATCAAATAGCAAACCTTTAGGCACAGATAGCCTTGCTGATGTCTCAGAGGTCCACTCCTACACCTCCTATATTCTCTCCTGTCTCCATTACTACTTTAGTATCAGGTACTACCTATGATTTTCATGTTCGCTCCGGGTCTCCTTCATGGATTCTAGACTCTGGTGCAAATGATCACATGACGGGTGAGTTGTCCTTGTTTTCATCACCTTTGGTTCCTACAAATGCGTCTATCTGGGTAACTGATGGCTTTGTCACTACTATTAATAGTAAAGAGGACGTCAAACTTTTGTCTATTATTACCCTTTCCTTTGTTCTTTATGTTCCCAAAATTGCTTTTAACCTTTTATCAGTTAGTCGTATTGCTAAATCCTTTAATTGCGATGTTATCTTCCTGCCTAATTGTTGTTTTTTATAGGACCGAACTTCGAAAAGGATTTTTGGTAGGGGATATGAGCACGAGGGACTATACTATTTTAGTGATCCGCGACATTTTCCTTCCTCTTTCACCTACTTTACATGCCACTACCACTGCCGTCTTTGATTTTCCTGTTTTTGTTTCCTCTACAGACTTGCATTTGTGGCATGCCCGCTTGGGTCATGTCAATTTTCAGTACTTGTGTTAGATGTTTCCTACTTTCTCTTTAGCTTATGAACATTGAATTTTCGTTGTCAAGTTTGTGAACTTTCAAAACATTGTCGAAAGCCTTATATTTCTCATATGCATCGTTCTCCAGCTATGTTTAATTTGATACATTCTGATGTTTGTGGACCATCCATATTGTTGTTATATCTGGCCATAGATATTATGTTACCTTTATTGATGACTTTTCTAGATGCACTTGGGTTTATTTACTTAAAAAGAAGTCTGATGTGTTTGGTACTGTTTGTCAGTTTCTCACTATGATTAAAACCCAATTTGCTACAGTTTTTCACGGCCTTAGGACCGATAATGGGGGGGAATATATTACGAAGGATCTTATGTCTCAATTGTCCAAATTAAGGATCCTCCAGTAGTTTACTTACTCTTATACTCCTGAACAAAATGGGGTCGCTGAGCGTAAGAATTGTCACCTTATGGGTGTTGCCCGTTGCCTTCTTAGTGGTATGTTAGTTCCTAAGTCTTTTTGGCTTATAGCGGTACTTACAGGCTACAACAACCTATTTGATTAACAGTGTTCCTAGTAGGGTTTTAGGGGGAGAATGCCCTATTGGGGTTTTTCAGCCCGATAAACCCTTGTTTCCTATTCCTCATAAGGTTTTTGAGTGTGTCTGTTTTGTCCTAGATAGGGGTCCTTCTCGAACAAAGTTAGATGATAAAGCTATCCGATGTGCCTTTATGGGATATTCCTCCCAGTCTAAAGGGTATCAGTGTTATGACCCTTCCTGTAGACGTATGTTTCACTCTCTTAATATAACCTTTTGGGAGGATACTCATTTCTTTACTGGACCTAATACACGTAGGGTTGACCCTTTACCTAATGAGACTATCTCTTGCCCCATTCCTATTGTTTCTCATGACGTTGTCACTCCTATTATTAGAGGTCCTACCTTTTTGCCCCCTATTGTAAGTGGTCATATTCTTCAGTATAGTCGTCGCCCTCGACTCCATCTACCTGAATCCTTTTCGAATGAAGGTACTCCCCCTACTTTATCTCCCACGCCCACTATATCCTCTCCTCGGCAGTACCCTATTCGGGACCGTCATCCCTCTAACTGCCTTACTTTATCTTATAGCACTAACCATCCTATTAAAAATCATATCTCGTATAGTGTTGTGTCTAGTTCATTTCAAGGGTTTCTTGGGCAACTTGATTCTACTTCGGTTCCAAGGTCTGTTGGAGAGGCGTTGTTAAGTTCTGAATGGATTGCTGCTATGTAGGATGAGATGGAGGCATTACAAACTAATCATACTTGGAATTTGGTTGCTCTCCTTAAGGTGGAGAAAACAGTAGGGTGATGATGGGTGTTTAATGTCAAACATAATGCTGATGGGACTGTCAATCAATATAAAGCCCGTCTTGTTACTATGGGCTTTACTCAGGTTCCTGTGAAGGATTTCACTTCCACTTTTGCTCATGTTAGTAAACTTACTACTATTCAGCTTCTTATCTCTCTCGCTGCTTCACATTCTTGGCCTTTACATCAGATAGATGTCAAGAATGCCTTTTTGAATGGCGACTTGGATGAAGTTATTTATATGGATCCTTCTCTGGGTTTTTGGGCTAAGTGGGAGTATGTAGGCAAGGTTTGTCGCCTAAGGAATTCGTTGTATGGTTTGAAAGTCTCCTAGAGCTTGGTTTGCTCGGTTTAGTGATGTTGTCCTTGGTTTGAGTTTTCTAAGATGTCATTATGATCATACTTGCTTTGTTAGGCGCAATTCCAAAGGGCAATATGTGCTTTTATCTGTCTACGTTGACAATATTATTTTGACTAGTGATGATAACTTAGGGAGTGCCCAAGTGAAGAAAGATCTTAGCTCTATTTTCGACATCAAATATTTGGGAGGTTTGAAGTATTTCTTAGGTATAGAGGTTGCTCGTTCTAGATTTGGTATTTCCCTCTCCCAACGGAAATATACTTTAGACCTTCTGAGTGATACTGGGATGACAAGATGTAGGCCTGCTTTCGCTCCAATGGATCCGAATATAAAGTTGTCAGTTGAGTCTGGTGATCTTCTGCCCCATCCATTTGTTTATCAGTGGTTGGTTGGGAGACTCATCTACCTAACCAATACTAGACCTGATTTGGCTTTCGCTACCAGCTTGGTGGGTCAGTTTATGCATGCTCCATGTACCTCCCATATGGATGCAGTCTATCACATTCTAAGATACTTGAAGTCTTGTCCATGTCTTGGTCTCTTTTATGACTCAAACAATACTCTTGATATCTCATGTTTTACTAATGCTGACTATGATGGATCTAAGACTGATATGAGATCTACCTCTGGATTCTGCTGCTTTTATGAGAACCATCTCCTCTCTTGGAAAAGTAAGAAACAATATGTGGTTTCCCGATCTTTCGCAAAGGCTGAGTACAAAGCTATAGCTCAAGGAACTTGTAAGATCATATGGCTCCAATCCATCCTCAGACAGCTTGGCTTTTTTGCTTGTTTGCCTTCGACTTTGTACTGTGACAAGAAGTCGGCTATCATGCTAGCTTCTAATTCTGTTTTGCATAAGAGGACCAGGCTTATTGAGGTTGATGTTCACTTCATTCGGGAGAAAGTTAGATCCAGTGTTGTTTTTTCCAAGTTTGTGCCATCATCCGAACAAGTTGTTGATGCTCTTACGAAACCTATGGGTCCATCTCTTCTTAGGTCTACTATTTGCAAGTTGCGCATGATCAATATCTTTGCTTCAGCTTGAGGGGAGTGTTGGATTGTATTATTATTGTATAGTGTTAGTTAGGGGGTATTATTGCCTTTTCTTATTTGTATATATCTCTTGTTGAGGAGCATTTATGAAATACAATATATATTTTTTCCTGATTCAATTTGATGTTGTAAATTAACTATATAATACAAAGAGTCAATATTAATTATAGTATGATAATATGAAATGTCCTTACTATAGGAATTGTCCCTATTTAATAATATGTTAATTAGTTATATCTATATCTATATAATATAATAAAATGGAACCTCACATTGACATGTGTCGTCGTGTAGAAACTTTATCATTAAATATTTATTAATTATTAAGTGTCATGAGTTTTGGCCATATTAATTACCGATAATAATTAATCCATTAGTCCATAGAGAAGGGAGAAAGACAAGCTCATTTAAAGCTATAAATCACCCATATTTTGTACATTTTATTGTAACATTACTCATTACAACCTTATTAATTACTAATAAGATTTATGAGTATATTTGTGAGTATGTTACAATTTACAAATCTATATAAATTATATTTTATATTTATATGGAACCCTCAAGGAGCCATGTATCGGCATGAGAAAGTTTGACAATTAATTAATTGATTTAACTTTTATTTTGTTACTGCTTTTTTGTTTTTTTAATTATTAATAATTGTTGCATTTAATTCACCTATATTGGACCTGTCAACAAAATAATTCACTCTTATTTGTCCGTTAATTCTTTTGATTTCTTATCTATAATTTCTCTCTATATAGTCTATAGACTCTTCTATTCCCTATAATGATAATAGAAAATTTATATTAATTCATTCATTTACAAAGATGCAAGCATAACTCTTGAGATGTAAAATTTTGGTTGTTTCATGCCATATTTAATTTAAATTTATATTAATTCATTCAATGTACAATGATGAATGCATGACTCTTTGGCTATTGGGATGTAAAACGTTGTTGCTTCATACTATATTAGGGTTTTTACAATTTGGTCCCTATCTAATTGGGAAAAGACATTTTTTACTTGCTAATTAATTTTTAACAAATTGGTCCTATGGTTAGTAAAATATTAGGATCAATTTGTTGTATTTTGAATTATATTATAACTAATTTGTTGTATTTTAGGACCAATTTGTTGTATTTTGAATTATATTAGGACCAATTCGTTGAAAAATCAATTAGCAAGTAAAAAAATGTATTTTCCCAATTAGATAGGGACCAAATTGTAAAAACCCCTACTATATTTAAATGTAAACTTTGTGAACATCTATACTATACTAATGCTCACAACAATCATTGTTATTTTTAAGCAAGTCACGTTTGCTATTATGGCCCTTTCTACTTTTTTTTTTTGTTTTTTTTTTTGTTTTTTTTTTTTTGTTTATGAATTTCACTATTCTTCTCTCAATTTCTTTGTGTTCTTTTTGTTGTATAAGATTTGAATCCAAGAGCTTTAACAAAATCTCTGCTTCCTTGAAGGTACTGCTCTTCTTTTTTCCTATTTCTATTTCCAAATGTTTTTCTAAATGTTGTTTTCGTTTTTATTTATTTATCATAAAATAGTTCAAATGTTCTTTCGTAATCATTTACAAAAATATTAAAATAAAAAAAAATAAAAAAAAATAAAAAAAAATAAAAAAAAAAAACTCTAAGATGATTTCAATGTTTTCCACTTTCATGTATTTATTTAAGCCCCTAAATAAATCAGGCTCTTATATGTTCATCATCAACACAGTCTCAATAAGCATCTCTACTTCAAGATCGTGTCACTAACAACCACAACTTCAATATAATCAAACCCATATTACTATCTAATTACATGTTAAAGAAAACTATAACCGTAAGAAAAAAATTCATAGTATGCGGAAAGTGAAGAGTAAAGGTTAAAGCAAGATGAAGAGATATAAAGAGTGCTGGTAGATGACGATGAGAGCAAGTTGTGGTAAGTATTAAAGCAAATAGCTGACTAGCCGGGAGAAGATAGAGGGAGGCGTTATAAAGGGAGAAAAATAATGAGATAAATGTAGGGTTTTAAACATTGTGTGTGGCAAGTTGGCAACTACATGTTATACATATTCTTTTTTAATAGCAAGGCAAGTCTATTGTAACACCATAGAATACACAGGGCGTGAGTAAAAATATAGTTTTAAATGTTTATTTTTTATTTTGTTTATAGTAGAAATTTTTTTTTTTTTTAATAATTTTTCTTTAATTTTAAAAGTTGATTGTAGATTGTTTGGGCCAATCATGATTTAAGTAAAATGTCATAATTTTGTACCAAACCGGTGGAAAAATATATAAGGAAGTTGAGATTGATTAAAATTTTCTAATATTTGCGACAATCATGGCAAATTTCTTAAAGATTATTTATTTATTATTATTTTTGCTTTTGACAGGAATTCTTGGATATTTGAGTAGAAGAATTACACAGAGGACTTCGGGACATCCTATTTAAGTTATCGTCTCCTTAGCATCCACATCATCTATCTCATCCCAATATATATAATATTAAAAAATAAATTCATATTAATTAGTTTTTTTTTTTATTTTATAAGTATTGTTAATTATTTAACTACATAATGTATATATATATATATATATGTATGTAAGTATGTATGTAATATTTGGTAAGTTATTTTATTTTATTTTTGGTTTATTAAGAAAATTTATTAATTATCTCATTAGTTATGGAATTGACTCTTCATTCTATTTATTATCTCATTACTTATGGGATTGTCTCTTGATTTTTCTATACTATTAATTATTTTATCTTATTTTGGAGCCGTAGCATGCCACGTGTCGGCATGAGAAGACCTGACCATTAATTAGTTTTTTAAAAAAAAAATTATATTTAACCATTGAGTTTTATATTCTTCAACTCTTCATTTTTTTTCAATTAACGGTTGATTTTCTAGATTTAATGAGATTTTTTTTTTACAGTATCTAATTTAATAAGAATTATTACTATTATTAGAGTCTCAACATACCATATGAGAAGGCTTGACCTAACCATTAATTAATTTTATGTTGGAGATGTCAAATAAATAAATCTAGAGAAATACCTCATGATTGTTTTCCATTACCAATGCATCAAATATCTTAGACCAATAAATCATGACTATTTAAATTATTGTTGCGTTATATTTTATAATTCCCACACATTGTGTGGGATGCAATATAGTAATTTAGTAAAACGGAACCCAAACACAACACGTGTCGTCGTGTGAGAGATTTAAAATTAAATTCTATATATTAAATTCTATTTTTCCTATTCATTTCTTTTATTATTATTATTAAATGGGTGCTACAATAATACAATGAATCTGAAGGTTTTACATTCTTTTTATATTCTTCTTATTTTATTATTATTTTTATTTTTATTAAATGGGTGCAATAATAATAAAATGAATGGGAAGGATTTACTAATAATACAGTGAATCAGACGGTTTTATATGAGCTCGAAATTTAAATGTCACCATTTGGGGCGTTTTTTGGGGAACATGCACCAAGTTACTAATCTAAGTTTAAAAGACACAATTTTATGTGACCAGACAAAATTACCCTTTTTTTGTCGCTTTGTCTGGTTTTGAAACGTTGAAAGAAAAAATCAGAGAGAGAAACCCCGACGGCGCAACAGTGCTACAGAGGACCAAAATCTGACGACGAACCACCGGCGACGGCGCTATAGTACCAATGTCGAATAGAACTGAAGGGCGAACAAAAACGAGACCGGTAAGTTTTTGTTTCTCACGCATTTTTGTTCTAGATAAGTTTTGTGTATTTGATGTAGATTAGGTTTGATTTGATTTGTTGTTCATTATGTTTGTTTGATGAGATTAGGTTAGTGTTTTAGTTTAAGAAAAAAATTTCTTTTGAAGACGATGAAGATCTAGGTTACTGAGTGTTTTTGAATCTTTATCGAGCCTTTTTGAAGTGATTTCGAGCCTTTTTGTACTGTTACCGTGTCTTTTTCAACTGTTATCGAGCCTTTTTGAAGTGATTTCGAGCCTTTTTGTACTGTTAATCTGCCTTTTGTAACTGTTATCGAACCTTTTTGAAGTGATTTCGAGCCTTTTTGAACTGTTATCGTGCCTTTTGTAACTGTTATCGAGCCTTTTTGAAGTGATTTCGAGCCTTTTTTGTACTGTTATCGTGCCTTTTGTAACTGTTATCGAGCCTTTTTATACCGTTATCGTGCCTTTTGTAACTGTTATCGAGCCTTTTGTCTTGTTATCGAGCCTTTTTGTACTGTTGTCGTGCCTTTTTGAACTGTTATCGAGCCTTTTTCAACCTTTTATTTCGAGCCTTTTTGAACTTAATCGAGTCTTTTTGAACTATTATTCGAGCCTTTTTGTTCTAGCCTTTTCAAACGTTACTCGAGCCTTTTAATGAAGTGTTCGTGCCTTTTCACAAACTACCCGAGCCTTTTGATACACTACCCGAGCCTTTTACTGAAGTGTTCGAGCCTTTTGATACACTACCCGAGCCTTTTAATGAAGTGTTCGTGCCTTTTCACAAACTACCCGAGCCTTTTGATACATTACCCGATCATTTTCATACACTGCCCAAGCCTTTTTATTCGAGCCTTTTCATGAACTCATATGCTTTTTTTCTGTGAATGCAGATGAGGAATCAGCTAAAGGAGTCGCTTAAAACCCCAGTGGGAGAATGGTTCAAGGGAAAAATTATACGGCATGACCATTTCCATGACCTAGTTGATGTCGACAACGCACTTAATAGTGTACCTGAACATCTGAGGATCGAAGACCGACGTCGGTATACTGAGTCGTGTTTTAGTCATTTTCTAATGATGCATCGTGAGATTCATTTTTCTGTTGGGATTGTCCATCGGCTGCTTTTGCGCGAGTTGCATCACGATGGGCCGGAAGATGAGATGAGATTTTTGTTAGGTAAGCATTGGGTCCGGTTCTCGAAGGTTGAGTTTTGTCTAATCACTCGGTTGAAGTTCGGAGTCATTCCCGACACGGAAAGGTATGATATGGTAGAGAATGGCATACACGAGCGGTACTTCCAAGGTAGAGACATCGAGTTTGAAGAGTTGAGAGCAGTGCTGCGGATTGTTATTTTTGTGGAGCAGTACGATGCGGTAAAGCTATGCTTATTGTTTATGCTCAACTGGATACTAATGGGGGTAGACGAACGAGATAAAGTTCCAGTATGGCAGTGGAGGCTAGTGGAGGACTTGGACGCTTTTGATGCGTTCCCGTGGGGCGCACACGTGTATAGGCGATCAATTTATTGTATCAAGCATGTGTTGGATGGTCGACGGGAGCGGTTTGAACAACGACAGTAAGAAAGGGGTGCTGACGTACACACAACTGAGACGTACAACATATATGGACTACCACACGCACTATTGGTGAGAATTTAAAATTTGAATCTGTATTTTAATTATAGTTTTTTTTTTATATGACTAATGTATTTACTTCTTATCGTACTTATATATTATACAGATATTTGCTTTTGAGGTTATCCCCGAGCTTGGGAATAAATAATGTGGGATCCGTAGGGCAATCTCCGAGCTACCACCCCCACGTATTCTGAAATGGAAGTTGAGTCAGCGAACGTGGGGGAGAAAACTGGATGGCATTTTCACTGAAAGGGTAAGTATTGTTGTTGTTAATTTTCATAGTTTTTAGTATATAAACAATTACAATGACCTAACTCCAATTTCAGATGTTTGCGCGGCGTGAATTGGTGCCGACGAATGCTGAGATGACTCAACCTTACTACGAAGGCATATACCTGGGAGGCAGTCTGTATGATACCGATGTTTCTGATATACCTAGTCACGTCCCTGAGCACGAAAAATGTAGGAGTGCTGGACCCATTGATATGGAGAGTGCGTATTCCGGACCTAGTGATACAGAGGGTGCGTATTCCGGACCCAGTGACAGGGAGGGTCCTTATACCCAGTGATAGGAATGGTGCATATTACGGAGCCAACGATACAGAGGGTTCAGACTAGGAAGGTAGGAGTCGGAGTCCCGTGAGGCATCAGCCGGCACGTTTCACTTTACCCAAACAGCCTCGACCTAGGGGTGATTCAGTTTTGGAGGGTCGCGATGAGAGTCCTGAAAGGGATAGACGGGTACGATTCACTATGCCCAGACAGTCTCGACCTGGAGGTGATTCCCGAGGAGGCGTTGGTGGGCATCCATAGGTATGTAAAAAATATTAGAACCACATTATTTAATTTCAATTGAGTGAACAGTTTAAGTGCTGACAAAACTTCAAATCGTTTCAGGGCTGGGATGGTAAATTCGCTGAAGTGATGGATGCTGTCCAATCTCTACGGGTTGATGTGATGGAGGCTATCCGAAAGAGTGATGAGAAGCGAGATCAGCAGCATCAGGAGTTGTTGGATATGATCCGGACGCTTCAGGGTCAGGGTCAGGGTCAAACATCGCAGTCCCGTATGGATGGTCCACCATTCGATGACTATCACGGAGACTTTAGTCCCACAGGCAGGACAGGTACACATCAGCATGGGACATACCCACATATCACACATGAGCAGACACCTACTACGGAGGCACATACTGCGGACACAGTATCTGATCACCCGGGTCATGTTATGACAGAACGAGCAGAGGTACCCGGTGGTACAGAGATATCACTATTGGAGCAGGTGCCTCCTCCAGTTTTACCCTACGGCAGTGCTGGTACAGAGACAGGACTTATAGTACGGGAGCCATCTGGTGGATCTGTGCCACATGTTCTTCCACATGACCTGGCACATGGTTCATCCTCATAGCGCACACCACCTCCAGTAGATCCCAGGGGCAGTGCGACCCCTGAAGCGATCCAGGCGCAACTCCCCCACTCATCAGCGCGATACAGAGAGAGAGAGCGATACACGGAGGGATAGATCCTCTTCAGAGCGCAGCCCTTCTCGGGGAGATACACGGCAGGAGATATCCTCCTCACATCACAGCCCTCCTCATAGAGATACACTGCGGCACAGATCGTCCTCACAGCGCAGCCCTCTTCACAGCAATCCACATAGGCAGAGATCCTCCTTACTGCGCACACCTCCGGTGGAGTCTAGTTCTGGAGCCTGTAGTCCACCCTAGATTCAGTGTCAATTGCAGGTTCGTAGGGCAGATTGGCAGCTGATGACCCCATACACTGACTCATGTAGGCCGAAGAAGCCAAGGACCATGCCAGCGTCATCAGTGCATGCATTCAAGCCCTATGATTTGTTAGATCCTGACCACGTTACTGCGTACCAAGCCTACAAGAGGAACACCACGGGGGAATTGTACGTATAATCGTTCATTACACAATCTTTTAATTAATATTACTTGGTCATCTAACTTCTTCAGCAATTATGCAGACGTGATGTGGATATACATATACCAGTTGGTGTCACTTGGTTCCAACGGTTCCAAACCAACTTCATGGAGTTAGAGGATACGGTACGTTCCTTACTTTAAATGTTTGTATAAGTTTTTATTAGTAATGGTAGAATCCTAACAATATAAAATGTTTACATTGTCAGCACATCGATGCGTACTTGTTGATTTTACGGAAGCGTCAACGAGCATACCCCACTGTCTACGCTCAGAGGGTCAACGTACTGGATTCCCAGTTCTATGTAAGTTCTTGTACAGTACGATTTTCATTTTTTAATTGATGTGTTTACTAGATCTATTACCTAACATTGTGGTTAATTTTCTATATACAGTCATGGTTAGATATTCAGTGGGAGCGGATGTTCGGCAGTGGGGTGGCCGCACCCCCTAAGGAGTGGTCTATGCTGAAACACAAGTGGCACGATGATGACCTGAAGACGGTCCGAGGATTAGTCCCGTCAGGAAACCGGCCATGGCACGCGGTTGATTGGGTGAGTGTTTAAATTACAAGGTTTCAATGTGTTTAATACTATGTTTAGATTTCAGGCACATAACACTATGTTGAAACACTAACAGGTTATGATACCTTGCAACCTTGGACGCAACCATTGGGTACTGGCCAGCGTCGACCTCACCCAAGGGAAGATCTACCTGTTAAACCCGTTCAGACAGGAGGTCACATGGGAGTACAGGAATAAGCAGGTTGCGTGCCTACGTTGGTTTATACCCTCGATGTTGCATCAGGTCGAGTTTCACTCCAACCGAACGAAGGATGATGTGACATACAGTTTATCGAAGAAGGCCTTCCGGATGAGCATCATAGACGGATCCCGTGGGGTGCCCCAACAGCATCGGGGGTATGATTGTTTCAACATTTTATTATACCTCACTTGGTTTTAATTAAATTCCATTCTAATGGTTGTTCATATGGTGATTTACAGCAGTAACTGTGGTGCCCATACTTTGAGATTGGTAGAGTACTTGTTGGCAAACAAGAAGGAGTTAGATTGGAAAGAAGAGGATATGGGCACCATCCGGGATGTTGGCAAACAGATTCATGTATTATTTTCATTAATCAATTAATTTTTTTCACTTTCCAACCCGTGCGTGAACAATTTAGTGTGTTGCAACACGATTTAAATAATACAATGAAAATGAACAACTAAAGCTTAACGATTTAAACAACACAATTGTATCGAGCATGGTTCCCAAAGTCTGAACGATGTTGGAAGACATCAACTTGGAGACATGTTCCTCAAGGTGCTTCTGGTGGCAATTCGTCTTCATCTTGTACTGCCTTGTTATGTTTGATTGCCTTCCTTATGAGGGCATGTTTGTTTGTTGTGTCCAATTGAATGACAGATGCTGCACTTGCGACGATATTCCTCGGGGACAATTCTACTGGGACTTTCATTAACCATAAGCGGGTTGGAACACCTCCTGCTATTATGTCCAGGTTGTCCACATCTTCTACACGATTGTGTGGTTGTCCTCTCCGAAGACGAGGCATGTCGACCCTCCATCGGCCGACCTGATTGTCTCTTTGTCTTTGGATTTAAAACCACCCGCGCTGCGATGTCAGATGGCACAACCCATGAAGAAGGATGGCCAACAGGCATAATAGGAACCGAGTATGCATCAATAAGTGTCTCCCTCTTGTAGTAGTCTGCACACAGAGATGTGAAATCCAAGTTTCGCTCCCTGCAACAATGAAAATAGTGAGATTCACGTTTGGGTAATATAATGTGTTAACTGTAACTTGTCAAGTACCTTGTCGCTGCGAGTGCATGTGAACATGGAAAAAAGTCCATTTGGAATTTGTTGCATGTGCAAGTCTTACGGTCTAAGTCAATCGTCCACTGTTTTCCCTTGTGTCTGACGGAGAATATGTTCCAGTCAACTGGATTTACGGTCATAAAACCGCACTTCTCGACCCGTTTCAGGATCACAATATGTGCTGCGTCGGTCAATTGATGACGCATGGACCTTGCAGCTGCATGACGATCGTGAAACCACTTTTGTAGCATACTCCTAATGAACTCTGCCAGCGTCATCAATGGCAGTTGCCGTGCGAATTTTAGGCATGAGTTTATGCACTCTGCAACATTTGTGGTCATCACCCTGTACCTTCTTTGGGGACAGTGTACGCGGGACCATTTGTGAAGACCGGCAGCAATAGCATAATCGAATGCAGCTTTGTGCAGCTTACGTAACTCCTTCATGTGACGATTATACTTTAATTCACTATACAACCTAGCTGCATCATTCATTATGTCAGTAACATCCTTTCTATAGAATCGCTTCTTCATATTTTCCCCAAAATGCCAGAAACATATGGTATGGGTTGCATAAGGGAACACTTTAGATATCCCTGCTTCAATGATTGCATGACGATCGGAAATGAAAACCAAATCATCTATATTACCAAGGGCACCCCTCAAGCATTCCAAAAACCACTCCCATGAAAGATTATTTTATGAGTCACCATACCCAAAAGCAATTGGATACACCTGTTCGTTTCCATCTTGTGCAGTTGCCACAAACATTGTACCCCCGAATCTTCCCTTCAAATGGGTACCATCAACTGCAATCACAGGACGTATACACCTCCGAAAACCTCTAATTGAGGACCCTAACGACATGAAAAAGTAGAGGAATTTATCATCGTCAGTGCACTGTAAGTCGGTGATTGTGCCAGGATTTTGCTGTTCCAGAACGTATGCAAAAGATGGCAAGAGTTGGAAAGCTTCTTCATGCGTTCCATAGGTCAATGATAATGCATATTGAAGGGCATCGTGTGCCTTACTGTACATGATTTGTATGTCATACATTGTTTTCATATCGGCGATGACGTCCTTGGGACGCATGAGACGACCATCATGTTGTTGAAGTCTAGGTGCAACGACTTCTCCGATTATGACTGCACTAGCTTGTCAGTGGTGACGGTGAATCTCCACCAAGGGACAACTGTGTTCGTTGACAAAACTTCTCACTTGAAAGTATGCCCCTTCATCTCTCCTCACCGCTCTTAATTTCCATGTACAGTCGTCAATGATGCAAACCAGATGTAAAGTTGTCTTATTGGACCTTTTCACCTTCCATTCAAAGTTATGATGCATTGCAAAATGGCCAACTAGCCTCTTCAAATCCTTTTTACTCGAAAAAAATTGACCTTTATAAATCATGGTTCTAGGTTCTAGCGTTGCCAAGGTGCTAGTTATATCAATACCAAACGAGTATGAGTCTGCTCCAGGAATAACCCACGTTGCAGATGTTGTTACATTATACCGGACCTCGGAAGGCCCAGGCATATCAAGTGGAGTGCATCTAACTCCTTGTACATGTCTACCTCTTGTTTCAATTTGTGCAGGGTCTTCATCCACATTTTGTAGATCATCAACCCGATCATTAACCTGTTCATTATTTGCCTCATAATCCACCTCAGGGTTCGAGTTTGTTTTGCTCATTGTACTGCTCATTTCGACAACCAAACACATCGCCAAATTGAGGTTCAACTAAATCTTCATGGTCGACCGCTACCGGTAGGACACCACACATGTTTCCCCCACCTTCAGTGACACTTCTTTGGGTGAACACTTGGTTGCTACCGCTAAAGGATCCTAATTGTTGGGTATTTTCAAGAGGAGGAATATCATTCCCGATCACATCTCCAGCTGTCCTCTCAGTTACACTGACACATACTTGAGGGATAACTCGATCTTCCCCTAGCATAAACTGCACATCGTTGTCATATCTTATAAATGTGCGACATGTACTGCCAGGAACAATTGATATTGATGACAGATCAACATTGAATTTGTTTACATCATAATTCACAATGGTATGCACGATCGCCACCAATTCTTCGTAAGTCATATCCTTTGACACATACATTCCCTGGTTATCCGATCCAACGAACCTTTGACTTCCGTCGGATAACTGTTCCCATCAACCGTTGTAAGATATTACTATTCTAACCTGATTCATGATGCTGTCAAATTAATCATCACAAAACATTAATGAAAATTCAGGACTACAAACTTTTTTCAAATATTACATTTACAAAGGCTATGGTGAGGATATTGAAAAGTCTCAGAGAAGACATGAAAATGCTCATAGAATTCTTTAAAAGGCTCGATTAAATCACATGAAAATGCTCGAAAATTTCTTCAAAAGGCTCAAAAAATTCTTCAAAAGGCTCGGATAGTGAATGAAAAGGCTCGGGGAAGACATAAAAAAGCTCGAAAATTCTTCGAAAGGCTCAAATAGTGAATGAAAAGGCACGGGAAACACATAAAAATGCTCGGATAGTGAACACATGAAAAGGCACGGGAAACACATGAAAATGCTCGGATAGTGAACAGATGAAAAGGCTCGGGTAACACATGAAAAGGCTCGGAGATCTAAAAATTCTCACAATGGCTGGTTTATAAAATATGAACAAATTAAAAGAAGAAAGTTCAAGAAATATTACCTTATTTTATAAGTTGAAGATGAAACTCGAGGCAACCACAAATCTTGAACTTTTATTTGTAGATAGAGAGAGAGAGAGAGAGAGAAAAAAAATCAGAGAGAGAGAGTCGTTTTTGTTGGAAGTGTGGAGAGAGAAGAGAATAACATAACTGATTATCTAAGGGCAATTTTGACAGTTCACCATAATATGTGTCTTTTAAACTTAACTTATTAAACCACTGACAATATCACCAAATGAGTTTGAAAATGTGACATTTCGTACCATTTCCACGTTTTATATTTCTATATCTATATCTATATCTAATCATCATTGGAAATTTGGAATAGTGAAAAGACAATCCTTTCATCAATTTGATCTGAACTAATTTATTATATTGAAAATCATCAATGAGATAAATGGATATATAATGAATAATTTTCTATTATAAAATTAAATTTTCCAACCCTTCACTTGCCAGTCCATCAATGGGATAAATGTATATATAGATGATTTATTGTAGATATCTAACTCATTTTATTTTATTATTTTTTTTACTGATTTTTACACGGTTTGATAGTCTAAAAGGAGGGAGTTCAGCATTCCTCTGTGTGTGTATATATAACGAACAGAAATGCAATTTTTTGATTGAAACTTTTTTCCCTAGTATGATAATATTTTTTATCAAAACCCGTGCATCGCACGGGTTCATAGGCTAGTAACTATAGTAATATAGTATTACATATAAATGTGTAGAAAGTAAATGATTAATAGAGTTAACATTATTATTTTTAAGAAAATAAAAGTATATACATATACATATGGAAATGGGGCCCCACCTCCATTTCAAAAAATGGGGAAATGAAGAAATGGGAGGTAGGTTTCCCCATCCCAAATCTCATTTGGGGGAAAATTAACTCCAAATCTTCAAGATCTTGCAAAAAGAAAAAGATTAGCACAATCAATCACGCATAAAAAGTTTGCATGCATTATCAATCTAGTTACTATGAAAAGGAAGTATTTTTTATATTTTTTTTTTGCTTCAATTGATATAATAAATGTATTTATGTAATAAATACTTTCTTATTATAGTAATTATGTAGTTGTTAACGTGTACCCGAAACATTGCCCCTTTCATTATAAATATGTATACAACTGTAAAAACATGTCCGAACGGCCCCCTAAGGCCCATCCCATCAGGCCCCTAACACCTTAGCATGCCGTGCCGTGTCGGCACGTACGGCACGGCCCGTTTACGGAAACGGGTGGCACAGCACGGCCTATAGGCACGCCGGGTCGGCCTAATGAGCCTTATCAGGCCAGAGCCAATTCAATTATTTATTTATTTTATTTTTACTTTTAATTCTGACAAACCAATGGTCAGTCCACCGTACCGGCACACATGTCGGCCGTTGGGCTTGGCATGCCGAGCTGTGCCGTGCCAATGGCACGACCTACCTCCTTAGCGGGCCTTAACAAGCCAGGCATGTCAGGCCAAACCCCAATTGCTACCTTTGTTAGAGAAGTAATAAATATGTAGGGCGTTTTGCCCCTCCCTTGCACCCAAAAAAAATAGGGTAAAAATAAAAAACGTTCCTCCGGTTTGCCATATTAATCAACCTTGGAAAAGCACTTATTAGCTACTGGCTGTTTCTAAACTTTAAGACATTTGCCAACAGAATAATCTTGAGCCACTGGGTAGAGTCAAGTTATTTGGATATTGAGCTATTTTTATGTTGTAAAGGAGACAAAATCACAAGAACATTGAAAAACTGGCTCACAAGAACACATTGATTCATAAGTAACCATTAATTACAAAGTTAAATAGATGAATTACAGCCCCTCTTATGAAAGATAAGCAAAAGACTTACCTTTTAATTTGATTGCTCCTCCCCCAGCAACATTTTTGCTTCAATTACATAAGCCCCTACATTCTCAAGCTCTTCTTCCAAGCATGGAGCAGACCTTGAGTACTCCAATAACCGAGCCTGCTTCTCGGCAGCTGCAGACCGCAGTGTTTGCAACTCTTCTGCTCTTCCCAACTGCATTTGTAATTCTTCTTCCAAAATCTTCATCTCTGCCTCCTTCAAATCTGCCTCAAAAACATTTTCTTGATATTCAACAATCATGCTTTCGATTTCATTCTTTCCTTTCTCTTTAACCTCCAAAAGAGCTTCCTTCTCTTTCATTATAGCCTCATGTGCATGCTTAAGTTCCTCCACAGATCTCGAACTTTTCTGTATTTCCATCTGAAGAGCTTGCATGTCACTGTCTATCTTCCAGGATTTCTTAGTCCAGTCCTCAAACTCCCTTTTTACAACCCCAAGTTTCTCTCGAGATAACTTTATCTCGTTTTGTAGCTTTGTTTTTTCTTCCTCAGATTTTAACAAATCAGTAGCTTTACCACCCCAATGTTTCTGTGAATGGTCTATTTTCTCAATGTTATCAATAGCAAAGAGAACATTTTCATTCTCTTGTCTTTTGTTGTTCTCTTCCTCGAGCTTCGATTTCAGGAATGCAAGGTTGTTCCGTAATTCAGCTTCAGATCGCTGAAACTTTCCCAAAGCAGCCTCAATTTCACTCTTACAGGCTTGAAGATGCACTGATTCCTCTTTCTTCTGGTTCAAGTAAGTCGATGCAGCAATTACCCTCGCCCTTGATCGATCTTCTCGTTGTTCAAAGTACGCAACTGACGAAGAGAGGCTTGATAAAGAGTATTTGAGTGCCGACAGCTTGTTCTCTACAAGAGCTTTTCCTTCTTGCATTTCAGAAAAAAGGAGTTTCTCTGAACCAAGCTGTTGTTGCTTGGCCTGGATACTGTCTTCCATTGCTTCAATTTCAATTGAAAGCTTATCAATCTCAGCAAATGCTTTCTCAATTGAACCAAATAGTTTAGCTGTTTTGGCTGAATCCGAAAGCTTTTCTTGCACCTTTTCAAGCTTCACTTTTACCGAATTTAGATCATTCGATACCTTATTGAGCTTTGATGGCTCTATTTCCATGTCAGCAAAGGCAGCTTCCACAAAACTTGAACTGACACTTGAGTCAAAAAATTGTTTCACTTGAACTCCAGCCTGATTTTCCTCCTCTGCTTGACAATTTTCAAAACATAGACCAAGACCATCATGCACGTCCCGTTTTGAAATCACTTCTCCGGACAATGCATAAGTTTCCAAATTGGGACCTTCACCGCCATCCTGCCCATGCAATACAGGCGGACCAGTACCATCCATTACATCTTTTGTTTCAGTGCAAACAGAAGGTTCATCTGACACAAAATGATTCCCTCCATCAACTTCAACCAGTCTTTCTGGGCAATCAAACTCTCCTCTAGCTTCAGCTCTGTTCCGTTCACTTGAAGAAATCATTCTTTTGAATTCATCCCTCTCTTTCATTGCAGTCTCATACAACCCCAATAATTTTTCATTTTCTTCATGCATTTCCATAAGTTGATGTTCTAGATTCTCAACTACTTTTTTCATCTTAACCTCCTTTTGTTCCACAAGTGTATCTAAACATCCACTATTGTTATCTTCAGTTCTGTTTTCTTCAGCAAGTTCAGCCTTTTTCGAATTTTGATAGTTACTTTCTGCAGCTGCTCGTTCATACAATTCAATGAGTTTACTCTTTTCTTCAATTAAGACCTTTAGCTTCAATCGCAGTTCATCATTAAATTTGGTGAGTTCACTCTTTTCCTCATTCAAGACCTCAAACTTCGACCGTAGCTCTTCATTCTCTTTGGACAGTATAATTGCTGCCTGATGAGCCTCTGCTTCCCTTTGACTAGCACCAGCGATGGCATCAACCATAGTTTTCAGCTCAAGTTGGTCATTAAAATCAATGATGGGCACATCATTTGGCAAAGGAAGCCCGGCTTGCTGTGCTTCTTCTTTCATGGCTCTAGATGATGTCTCTTCTTCAAGTTTCTTAACTAAATCACTCACATGTCTGCCAGATTCATAAATTGGTGTTAAAAAACTAAAATCCAACAAATATCATGTAGTGATGCTAAACAACAAAGAAGCTGCATAAAGAAAATTACCAGATCATGATGATAATAATGAGTAATAAAACTGGCTTCATTCAATCAGCCCAAAATAAAAGTATCAACACAAACTTATGACAAATTAATCGGTATCATCTAGAAGCAAAATAAAGATTATATATTTACCTTTCCAGCTTTTCTTTCTCCTCAAGGCAAAATTCTAATTGTTTCTGGAGAGTCTCCATTTCTGCCTGGTTATGAATAGCCTGTGATAAAGAAGAAATTCAATTTGATTAATGTAATCAAGAGCTATGTCTGTTAGTTGAAATCGGGTTGAAATGTGAAACATACAAAATTTTCCCAAAGTACATATATACCTGCATGCGGAGGAATTCATTTTCCTCCTTTATAGAAGATTGCCATGGTGATCCCAGCTCCTAAAATAAAAAGGAATAAACTATTCACTTTTATGAAATCAATAAATATGCAGTGCTCAAGGAAACTATTGGCTTTGGCATATACATATGCGAAATGCAAGAACAAGACATTGGAGTGTATAAAGAACATGTAAGATTTGTTATAAAAATTATGTTACATATTACTCTTTTCGTAGCACATTCGGTCAAAATTAATCATACCATAACACATGAAGCATAACATTTCCAGTTGAAATTCAGAAAATACAATATCATTATCAGTATTGTGTTACACACACACACAAGAGTTTTCTCCTTGGCACACATTGATTAAGAATAAGTGAATGTTGAGAAAATGATTTTATATTCAACACGTAACGTCACATAAACGGGATCCCATGCGAAAAAACATGTAGGATCCCACAACTAAAAGTTCTTATATATATATATGAATGTATATGTATGTATGTATATGCACATGTGTATGTATGTATATGTGCATGTGTATATATATATTATTTCCATGTACAATGAAAACTATGCATTTATTCACAATCAGTCGTAAATGTATTCATAAGATTGCAGCTTCCAAAATATATAACTAACTGATGTGTAAAAGAAATTGTTTTAGCTGTTAAAACTTTACACTCCTTAAGTTTTAATAAAAATTTACACTTCCGAAGGTCCATTGATTGCTCCAAATTCACAATAATGCTGATATACAAGAAATTAGAAGTTCAAGAAAAAACACATTTAGACTTACCTGACTAGAGAGCAGTAAATCACCATCAGCACAAACTTCTGTCACCATATTTGGATTTGCCTTCTAGCAGATAAACAATCAGAAATAAAGGCTCAGTAATTTGAATTAAATAATTCACATTTGAAAATCAAACAAAGCTTGCAAACTACCTGAACTGATGAGGAATCTGCTTCATTCATAAGCTTCCAATCTAGTGCTTCTAGCAACTGCAGATTCGATCAATAAACACGTATGAAATTCCAAAAGGATATAATGTAACTAAAGTAAAAAGTTCCAAAATTTTGATTTTGCCACCTTATTTTGTAGCACCGTGATCTGTTCATTCATCATCTCCCGCTCACCTTCTTCACTGAATGACTTCAGTCTGTGGATTAGAGCAAAAATAAGAATAACAATGTAAAGTTTAAGATGATTCCTACAATCCTACCTGTGTCTGAAAACATTTCTTTCCAAATAAAAAGCCAAAAACTCATTGATGCTCATATATCCACAGTAGAAAAAGTGAAAAACAAACCAAAAAAAAAAAAAGGAGAAGAAGAAGGAACAAACAGCATGTTGTTGAATTGATGATAAACAAAACATAACTTAGTTTTCCTGTTTCATTAAACATTATTATTTAGAGAATATTCTTCACTGCTTAGAATTTCTGTAATAAAAAGCAATAAAAGAGAATATAAACAGAATAATAGGTATCTAAGTGTAATAACTATTCAGAGATGTGAGAGGAAGACACGCCTTCTAATTTCTTCTTTAAGCCGCAGATTCTCCATGGCAAATCTGGTCACTTCTTGGTTCCGATCAACCCGGCTCCTTAGAACCTCAATTTCCTTCAGATATTCCTCCTTTTCTTTCAATAAGTGTGTTTCAGCAGTAATCTTTCCAGAAGCAACAGCCTCCAACCTCTTAATACCTGCTTCTCGAAACCGTAGCCTCATTTTCAGGCCCTGTATCTCATCCTCTCTTTGTTTAGCCTAATTCAATCAAAATACCAGACTTTTCAGAAAAGCACCCTATCATGGTACCTTCATCAATCATAATAAATGAATGTTTACAGAGATAAAATTCACATTATCGAAAAAAAAAAAAAAAAGTATATACAAGTATTGTGACCATCCAGAATGCAGTTTAAACCTCCTCTAATACTTTGACATATGCAGCTCAAACTAATCTTTTGCAGTTTTTTCAATTCAATTTTGCTTTTCGGAAGGCACTTAAATAATTTATTTGTCTATGTCCCACAAAATGTGCTACCCTCAAAATCCATTAAATACAAACATAAAACTTTTCTCTTTGACATACCAGCTGCATAGTTGCCTGATTTTCAGCTGTCAAAGCCTGTAAGGTTATGTCTTTCTCCTTCTCCCTCCTAAAAGCCCCAACAAGAGCAACATCATAGTCTTTCTTCTGAACAAAAAAGTGGCAAAGAAATTGTTAAACAAAAAGCCTAAAAAAATGACTTCTAAACCTTAGAGAAAGAATAGTGAGTACCCGAGACATCCTTTTATCAGATGTAAGTGGACTAAATAATCCATGCTCTTCCCACTTAAAAGGTCCTGGAGATCTTGGAAAGCTTACAGCCAAAGTATCATTACCAAGACTTTCGGCCCCTCCAGTGACTAAACCCCTTAAATGAGATACTTCTTTCTAAAAATAACCATTCGAAGCATGTCAGAAAAATTGAAAATCTTCAAGAATGCTATAAGAGGGTAGTATACAATACCAAACAGTAAACTCAAGGAAGGTTGATATATGCCCATAATTGTTATAAAAAATAACATACAACAATCTATATGAGGGTAGTATACTAAGCATCTATTGATTTTGCTTTCTCAAAGGTGCAAAGTGACGTTATTGATAAAAGATCAATTAGATACAAAGAGCATCTGACAGAAGACACACTAAAGATCTATGTTAGGGGGTAGACATATAATCTTGACTTTGATTTCTTTTCTGAATCTCATTTGGTTATTCTCGTTAAGATGGGGCATTATAAATAACCTCCCTTTCTTATTCTGATACATACTTAAAAAGAATAATGACTAATAGTTATTGCCTATCTCCTAAAGTTCTACTTTTTTTCACCCCATAAGTCTGCTCCCTTGTTTAATATCCCTTACCCTGTCCTCGTCAACTTTATTTCCACATTTGATGCTTACAGTTTAAATGGCAAAAAAACCATAAATGAAAGAGCATCTGACAGAAGACACACTAAAGATCAATGTTAGGGGGTAGACATATAATCTTGACTTTGATTTCTTTTCTGAATATCATTTGGTTATTCTCGTTAAGATGGGGCATTATAACTCCCTTTCTTATTCTGATACATACTTGAAAAGAATAATGACTAATAAGTTATTGCCTATCTCCTAAAGTTCTACTTTTTTTCACCCCATAAGTCTGCTCCCTTGTTTAATATCCCTTACCCTGTCCGCGTTAACTTTATTTCCACATTTGATGCTTACAGTTTAAATAGCAAAAAAACCATAAATGATGGAGTAATAACTTTTTCAGGAAGCGAAATGAATTACGGACAGAATTCTTCTAAGCTAGCCGTCATCAACTTGTTTGTTCAAAAATCATTTCATTTTTCTACTAGATGTATAACAAATCAAAATCTACTTAATAAAAGCTGAAAATTTTCTTTCAGGCCATGACCTTCCAAAGAGAATTTGTAAGCAAAAAAGTATACTTGAAAAATCAGTTTAACTACAATAACGCATGAAGTAAAGCACTGGAAATTAATCATAGCATATTACCTTGAGCTGTTGAATTTGAATCCGCATAGCAATTACATCTCCAGACGCATCTTCATTGACAATTGCCTGCAGTAAAATTGAAAGTAACTTTCACAAGTTCGACAAGCTCGATGTGTGATAACAATTAAAGCATTAATTGGTAGAAGAGTTGGATAAACAGAAAATATTTCTTCTCAGAAACAAACTAAGAATGAAAATTTAATGACATAACCAAAGAAACAATATAGAAAAATGACCAGTCAAGATCACATACATTATTCTTTATAAATTTAGCACGTTGTGCGAACTTCAAAGTGCTAAGTGTCTCCAATGAACAACTGCAAGGGACCCAAACATTTGTTAGTTAAATTTGCATTTAAACAAAAATAGATGAGTCATTAGAATTGTTGAAACAATTAGCCTGAAATTATATTGTGCAGTAAATTTCAAACTAGTATGAAAGCAAGAGCTCTACATAACAATAGAAAAACTTATCCATGAGAACTAGAAAATATAAGAGGTTTCAAAACCCTTTTAACTACAATGATTCTTCCTCTTTAAGTAAAATAATGAAATAAGGATGGAAAAACAGAAGTTGGAGGACAAGCCAGAACCTTGAATTAAGAAGCCATAAAGGAAGAGAGTATTAACTCACCAACTAGACGGACTGATATTTGCAATGATAGTTGTTTTTGAATTCCCTCCAAGTGAATCCTGAAAATAAAACAACTAAAATGACAAAGAAACACAGCATGGTAGTTCTGTGTAAAACACTAAAACATACTTAATGTTCCGTGTAAAGCATGAAAACAACAGCAATACACAATTATTGATCAGATCAAGTAAATAATTTTACTTAATCGTAATTTATGTTACGCAACCCATCAATGAAGCAACAAAATTGATTCTCAAGATCGTTTTCAAAGATAACAGTCTACCTGAAGCAAAAATGTAAGTTTTGAATCACGGTAAGGCACATGGAGCGACTTGCCATTTGAGATATTTACAAGGTTCATAATCACAAGTCTGCAAGTATAATAATTATTCCACTTAGAAGTTAATAAAGGTGAAAATCACTCAAATAGTTTATCAACAAGCAAATTGATTATTGAAGGTAAGAACAGCACACACCCTAATGTAGAAAGAGACTTGTTGATATTGGTAGCTTCTTTTAGACGTTCACCTTCGGCACCAGAACTCTTCTGCCTGTGATCAAAACATAAACACAACACAGATGTGAGATATAAATTAAATCAGTATGAGTATGCTCTTAGATTCTTTTGAGATCTCACAAACTCTTTTAATATTTGTGTACCTTTCAGAGCCTGCTAAATCAACTAGATTAAGTCTAGCAAATCGGTGATGAATTACACCTTGAGATTCCCACTGATAACAACACCAATTAAGAATAAAAATTTGGCAGCAAAGCAACTCCAAGAAAAAATTAGAAAACAGAATATAAATGTTCAAAGAAATTTCATATGTAGAAACAAGAGGACAATTGAGACGATCACTCACCTTACTTTCAATGATGCATGTAAATACGCTGTGTGAACGACTACTCGCAAGGTTCATATTTGTGGCTGCAACCTTTCTATTTGCTGCACCCTGACACATGAGTGACTTTAGTTAAATTTTCATAATGCAAAAATTGCATTAAATTATAAAGAAGAGAAAGAGAAAGAGATGTATAAGAAGGTAAAAATTTAGACGTTCAATTATCTAGGAAAAGACTAATTGTCCTTTTACATTCCTGCTACACAAAAGGTGAGATAGACGTAATATTAAGACGATGCTTCCTATTACAGATACAAGAGAAAGTGCAGATTCAACGGAGAAGGGAGCAAGTGTAGGAACTGTAAACTCAAAAGTGTAATCAGAAAATAAGATTAACTTCTGAAAAAAAAAAAACTGTGGCTTCTTTTAACAAGAAGTTAAAAAATGATATGTGCTATTATTCTGCATTTACTCCTTTAATAAATTGCCAAAACTCTGGAAACTGTTTCTTGCTTCTGGTCCTTTTTTGCAAGTTTCCATGTTGAAAAAGCAACTGAAGGAAGCTTCAAAAAATTAGTGACAGAATGTATTACCGATGCTTTGAACCAGTTAAATAACTATATATCTGCTATAAAGAAGTTACTCAAGGCACAATCATTGACACTCACAAACTACCTACATCACTATAGAATACTGGTAATTACTTGATATAACTACTAGAGATCCAGGTAAAGAAAATAATACTTGAATCAGTTGATGAATGACATCACGGGCACTTGTAACTTCTATCTCCTTGAGATTCTCAACATAAACCCCTTTCTTAGTGTCTTCTCTTATCTGCACAACCATCCAAACAATCTAAGCTCACCAATTCAAGAAAACCAAAGTATTAAATAAGATACATGACATATGTTTGGAAATTTATTTATACATTTGACAAGAAAAAACGGTTGAAGGGAATTATCAAAAGAAAATTGAATATAGTAGTGGGTGAGCTGGAAAATGTTTTCTACCGTCATTTGCAAGCATGTCATGCATGAATAGGTAGACTCATTAATAAAATATGAATGCTTGAGAATCCATTAGATATTTTCAGTTACGGTATCTTCGAACAGGGAAGAGAGAGGAGAGGGGGGTGGGGGGGAAGAAGAAGGGTCATCACTACTTATGTTTAAGGTACTTAGGTTTTAATGTTTTAGATTGATTTCCTGGGGAGGTAGTCAAAAATAAAATAAAGACCGAAAAGAGATGTAACTTTCAAATATTAAAGCAGTAATTAATCCATTATCCATACCTGTAGATTGTTTGAAGATGGGTCCAAAAGATCAAGAATCTGTTCATTGTATATTTCCAAAAATGAGCATTTACAAGTAAATCTTATCTTTTCATCTTTGCGTTCATTTTTTTCCTGCCATGCCATAGATTAGTCATTAGATGTTATCCAGTTTTAAGAAATGTAAAATGTAAATGAAGACTGGAGAATAAATTTGAAGTGAAAAATAGAAAACAAAGAAGAAATAATATTGGAGCATTCAAGCCGTTTATGATTTCATAGGGAGTTATTTTATCATATCGCAGAGGAGTTTTGTATCAAGAGTGTTCGAGTTTAATTATCAACATCATTGATACAAAAGACCTCTTATATATGGAAAAAAAAAAAAAATCTTATTTTATCAAAAATTGCTTAAATACTCCAACACTATAAGCAATAAATGTTCGAGTTTCTCTTCAGCAATGCATAAATTATTGATATAATAACTTATAATTATTTTGTGGACAAAAGTTAATCATTAAGCTGGTTAATCCAATACACTGACAGGTTCCAGCAAGGGAATTCAACCAAAGTCTTATCTAATTCAGTTTTAACAATCTAAAAATACCAAAACAAGAATCAACTATACCCAACAGCGGAATACCTTCTGTATTCTTGAGAATAAGCATTCAAAGACTCTAGGTGTCATCCCACAATTAACACTATGTCTTTGAGAACCTCCCTCAATATCTCCAAGCATTGTGTGAGTCTTCCCACTTCCAGTCTGTATAAAAAGAGTTAGCTAACATGAGGTCAAATTAAGATCAAGGAATTTGACATAGACAGACCAACCCAACTTGAATCTTTTAATCAAATAATCTTGGGTTCATCGTCACTAAATAAACAAAATCGAATAAATTAATTATCTGTAAATTAAAAGCTCACTTGGCCATATGCAAACATGCAGCTGTTGTAACCTCCCATGCAATTATCCACCATTGGCAAGCCAGCCACTTTGAACAACTTCTCCTGTTACATCTCCTCAATGAAATCCACCATACATCAAAACAATTCAGGAACAACAACATAAACGACAAAAACAAGTACCTGGCTAACATTCTCATCGGCAACAAGGTCAAAGGTGAAACGTGACTCAGGATGCCCCGTCCAAGTAATCGTCTGACAGCTCTCTTGCCTAACACACTTGCCGTAGCCCTGTACTGATATTTCTGAACCACTAAGTGGACGAATTCTGATAAGTACCTACAAATAAGAATAATAATTGCAAGAATAAATAGACGAAATTAAGTCAGGAGTTAAGTTGTGCAATCTTTTACTTGCTTAGTTGCATACAATATACATCAACCTAAGTAATCTTATCGACAAATAACTAGGATAAAACAATATCAACACGAATTAGCATATACTATAATATAATTTTCAATACCCTAAATTTAAGTCGTCTGGTCCTCGAAATTAAACAGAAACAACAATGAGATTGTTCAGATTCTCAAAACAGCCGCATAATTTAACTAAAATTTTAAATAATATTCATAGATAAGCGAAAAAAAAAAAATTACCTGAACATTGTGGTCCTTCCAGAAGGACGGATCCTCAGAGATCTCGAAGCTCTGAGAAGAGACAGCGGTGGCTGCTGCTGCGTTGTCATCCCAATGAACGGCCGACACAGAAACCTGCGACGGGACGGGAGGAATCTCTCTCGGCACCGACTTAAGAGAAAGATCCGGTGAACTCCGCACCGACGGCACAGATTCCGATGAGGCCGAACGATTGTGAAACCCGAACCTGCTCTTGATTGCACTTGCCGTCTCCGATATAAACGGCATGTCGTTTAAGAATTGATAATTAGATGCAAAATGAAAATGGAGGCGTGAAGGTGTGTTTAGGAGGGAATTTGTGGAGAAGATAAGTGAAAGTGAAAGTGAAAGTGAGGACAAAGTTTTTGAAATTGATTTTTGAGGGGAAAAAGAAAGGATCGACGGTGGAGAGTTAAGGAGTTCAACGGTTCAGATGGAGTGGATTTGGTATTAGATGACCGTTTGAGATTTGGGCTTTCAAATTTTTTTAAATTGTGGAATGTGGAGGCACAGTGGAGCCACTTCCTTTCAGAATATTGACGATGGCTAGGCCGAATTACTAAAATGTCCCGAGGTAATGGAACTTAAATACACATGGCCACTTACCATTTGTTAGATTGATTTCAGAGGCCCGAGTAGCGATATTTACCCCTAAAAAAACTGTATGTATTTCTTTTTTTTTTTTATGTATATCGTACACACCATTAAAAAAAAAATTTAATATGAAATTTTATAAACATACATCACACGCACGTTACCAAATATATCATTTCTTTTAATTTTAAAAATATTATAAATAAAAAAATCATAAAATAATAAATAGGGTTAATTTTTTCTTTACTTTTACCTAAAACAAAATAAAAGGAAAATAATTAAAAAACCTATTAACAAAACAAAACAAAAATGAAGTCTTTTCTTTGTTCGTTTTCCTATCATTTTTGTGTTTTATCTTTTTCTTTTCTTCTTTTGGTTTTTGCGTTGATTTTTTTTTAATATAAAATACAAAATTAAAAGAGGCTTTAGTATATACGGAAATTTTCCTATGAGGATGTCCTGATATAATCATATAAAGACATTGAATGTGAGCCACTCATTTTACATACTTTGATTTGGTATGTATGCACTTGTCAAATCACTTTTATAAATGAGTGGCTCACATTCAATATCCTGATAAAGTTATATAAGAATGTTCTAATAGGAACAGGACCATTAATGTATATATATATATATATATATATATAGATATATATGTGAGAAGCTGCACTCCTCCCAAATTTTGGAGGAGGCTGTTGCTTCCTCCATCTTTTTTGACCTAGGGTTTTTGTTTTTATTTATTAGTTTTATTTTGATTTAGTTAATTAAAAATTTGAAAAAGTAAATAGTTATAAGAAATTATTATATTTTTGAATTAAAATATTAGTAATTTAATTTGAGGATAATGTTGGAATTTTGAAAATATATAAATTTGGGATACATATACAGTTTAAAAGGGGGGTGCAAATATCGCCACTCAATTCATAAATACACGAAAATTCCTTTGTATACTGCTTTTGTTTGTGGATTGTGGTGGTTGTTTTTTGTTCATTCGTGTGTGATAATTGTCAAATTTTTCTGTTCTTATTTATTTGGGTTATACACTACTATGATACTAAAGTTATTAAGGGCGCATTATGTAAGCATTTTTCATTTACTGTTTTTTGAAAAAAAAAAAAATTAAAAAACAATGTTTTTAGTTTCAGTTTCGAAATCTGAAATGTTTCTGGCAGCATAAACTAAAAGTTGTAATTTGAAAATGAAAATATAAAAAATGCGTCTGGTAGGTTAACCGAAAAAATATCAAAATTTGTAATTTTCCTAATATTTTTTCTATTGTAATTTTTAATTTGAATAAAAGTGAGTCAATAATTCATCCCAAATAATTATCAAATAACTCATAATTTAAAAATTGTTGTAAAAATAAAGAGAGAAATATAATAATGATTCAGAGAAGAAAATTGATTAAAAATTGTGTTTTTGCACATACATAGTCCGATTATAGAAGGTAAATTTTCAAGTTTAGCATAACTGATTCACTGCAATGCAAAAATCGAATATAGTTTTAAAAAAAATCAAACAACATTTTTCCTTGGCATGAAAAACAAAATTATATGATCAATACCTGAGGAATGGCCAAGCTTGCAATGGTGAGTCCAGAGATGATATCGGATGTAAATAGTTTAGTGAAGATTGCTGTTTATAGCCAAATAGATTATTGGAAAATTGTTTTTAGCCTTGTTTCATATTTTAATTGTTTATAACAATTTTGTAATAAATTCTTTCAATTCCTAGCCAAAATTACACAAATACCCCACTAACATAATTTTTAAAAATTTTTATTTATTTTTCCTTTATTCTTCTTCTCTTCCAAAAGACAAGCTCTTTTCCTCTTTCCTTCTTTCTCTTCTACTTCAATGTTCTAACAAAGTTGTGAATCTATATGAACCGAAAATGTTGGTCTGAGATCGTCAATTAAGCTTAATGTCGGCATTGAGTTGAAGATTTGATGGAGCTCGTTTGGGGAAGTTTTTGGACACGAACCTTCAATTGTCTCTTGAAGTAGTTAAGGTGTGTAAAATCTCTTAAGTTTTCGCATTATTTTTGTTCATTATAGTTAATATTACATGTATTTGAAAGATCTGTCATAAAATTTATTAAGATATGTCATTGTTTGAAAGATCTCAAAATTTCCAGTATTTCTAGTATGTTTCACGCAAAACAGAACTGAAACCTTAAAAAATTTTCAAAAATCGTGAAACCTTTGATATTTTTTCATAAAATCGTGAAACATTTGAGTTCTTACAACAAATCGTGAAACCTTCGATTTTTTTCATAAAATCGTGACACCTTTGATATTTTTCATAAAATCGTGAAACCTTTGAGTTTTTTCAAACAAACGTGAAACCTTTGACCTTTTTCAATAAATCGTGAAACCTTTGACTTTTTCCCAAAAAATGTGAAACCTTTGACTTTTGTCCAGAAAATGTGAAACCTTATTTTTAGCCATAAAAAGTGAAACATTAAACTTTTCCCATGAAAAAAACATGGAAAACGTGAAACACTATATTGTGATGGCTGGAAAATAAGAAATGAAAAGAAAATTTAATTATTTGTCTTTCTTTGTTTAGGTAAATGGATATTAGACTATTGATCAACTACAGGGGGAAGTGGGATGGGTTACAATACATTGGTGGTGAGACGTATGTTGAGTTGGTGTAGAAGGAGTTGACATATTTGGAGTTGGAGGATTTGGTGTTTGAAGACATCAATGTTGATAAAACTTTATATGATCTAAAGATTAGTTCCGTGGTTTCAGCAGAAAATGGTAGACTAAAGTATCACATACGTCGTGATAGAGATGTCAGATTTCTTTTGCATATTGGAGGAACACATTGTTCAGAGATATATGTTGATTTGGTGGATAAAGTTAGAAGAGATGTTAGAGAGGATCATCCATTACCACAAGGAACATCACAGATTCCTACTAGAGTCCTTTTTGAACCTTCTCATTCTTCTTCTTATGTAGCTTCCACCGGTATTAACCAAGCTTCTGAGTCAGTTCCTACTACTCATAATGTTGCACCTACAGTCGAGGTTTCCATATGGAATGGTGACTATGGAATTTCATATTCGTTTATCGGCGAGCAATAAGAGACAGCAAATGTGAAAGATTCTGATTCAACTGATGATGATTCTAGTTCTGAAGATGACAGTGATAAGAAGGGTCAAGGGTCAAGGGTCAAGGGTCAAGGGTCAGGGCAGAATCAGGGGCAAATCGATGCACATTTTCAGTGTAACCCATATTATGTTATACCAACTCATTGGGTTATTCCAGGAGCAGACCAATATTCCATCAACTCACCGTCTTCTAAAGCTTCTACCTCAAATGTTGGAGCTTTTTACCAAGGTCAGATTTCCCATACAAAGAAAAATTTAAAGAACAAGTTTGGAAAATATGCTTTAAGAGAGAAGTTCAATCCAATGACTAAACGGTCAACACAATATCGATTTGAGGTAGATTGCAAGGACGTCAATTGTGATTTTGCCTTAAAGGCCATCCATAGGAAAAGTTCCACATATTGGCAAGTCAAGAAATTTGCACAAGCACAGACATATAGCTTGGACACATATGAGTCACACTCTGCTGTTATCGAGGAGATGTTTGCCTCAAAATTGACTACCAGTGGTCGCACCATCAGTTCGATTGACATAATTGCAGAAACGCGAGACAAGCATGGATACAACTAATGTATACTAAAGCATGGCGAGCATTAGAGCACGCCTAGATGGTTGTTTATGGGAATCCAGAGGATTCATATCAGTTGTTACATTCATACTTTCATATGTTGAAAGTAACAAATTCAGGGACCATAACAGCCATTAAAACCGATAACAACAATCGGTTCTTATTCACTTTCTTCTCACTTAAGTAGTGCATTCAGCGGTTTGAGAAAGTTATACGGCCTGTGATCTCCATTGATGCCACACATTTGAATGGTGCATACAAGGGGGTTATTTATGTAGCAATCTACAAAGATGGAGATGATCACTCATATCAAGTGGCTTTTGGTGTAGGAGAGGGTGAGACCGAAAGAGGATGGAACTGGTTCTTGAAATGCCTATAGGAGGCCATGGGTATGCCTGAGGATCTAGTATTTGTTTCCAATCATCATGCCAACATTGCCACAGCATTGCATACTGTATACCCTAATGTCCCCCATTGTGTTTGTTACTTTCATTTAAAAAAGAACTTGAGTAGTGGGTTGAATGGTCAGAAAGAATTGCTAGACTTTTACCGTCGGGCGGCATACTGTTACACTATAAGGTAATTTGACGTAGAGATGAAAGTAATTGAAACTGTCCATCAGACAACATTTGACACATTGATGTCTATCGGCCTATAGAGATTGTCATGTGCCCATTGTAGAGGAAGAAGATATAATATGATGACCACGAACATCGCTAAGTGTATGTATAATTGTATTAAGAAAGCTAGAAAATTGCCCATAGCTTCAGCTATGGAGTTCCTAAAAGGTATGTTATAGAAATGGTTTAATGACAAACGAGAGCAGGCGAGAAAGAATAAACATTTGACACATTGATGTCTATCGGCCTATAGAGATTGTCATGTGCCCATTGTAGAGGAAGAAGATATAATATGATGACCACGAACATTGCTGAGTGTATGTATAATTGTATTAAGAAAGCTAGAAGATTGCCCATAACTTCAGCTATGGAGTTCCTAAGAGGTATGTTACAGAAATGGTTTAATGACAAACGAGAGCAGGCGGGAAAGAATAGCACTTACCTTACGAAGGTAGTAGTCGCACATTGCATGAAGAGAAACCATCAGTCTGAGTCATACCAGGTATTTCCAATTGAGTTGACTAGGTATTTAGTAAAGGATGGTGAATATGATGGTTTGGTAGATATCGAACAACCTACATGCTCTTGTCGTGAAAGGGGCATTGATCAGTTGCCCTGTAAGCACACTATAGCACTAGCTAGGTATAAACGTATAACTTTCCATTTTGACTGTTTTTATGCAGTGTTTCGTTGACATTTATATCTTTGTTTTTTGTGTATGTTTACAAAGACGAACTTCAACTCGTTCTGCCACGATTTTTACAGCACCTCTTGGTCACAAACGACATATACCCCACCTGTCAGTCTTATCCCCTATGTGTCCATCTGAGAAGTGCCTGAGGAGGTGAAATGTATTGTTGTCCTTCCTCTAGAATCAAGAGGACAGTCTGGTAGACCGAAAGAGATAAGTGCAACATCCGTAGGAGAGGTTACTCGGATTAAATAAGTACTAAGTGTGTCGAATTGAACCCAGTCACAACTGTCTTAGATGCTCAAATTCGAGACACATACCATCCACAGGACAATCGAGTACATCCGTTAGTGAGGATCAGCCAGTTATTCAGGATCATCATGTACGTAAACAATGTGCTTGTAGTTATTCAAGTCAAAAGCGATGCTTTCTGTTTCGCGAATCCGTGAGTGAGCTATTTTCATCGTTCATTTTTACATTTTTCCAAATCGATTTTTGGAATATTTTCTGAATGAAAAGTGTTTGTGTGCATATCTACTTTCTTGTGTCAAAATTTTAGCAAATAACATTGAGTATTTTTAGAGCAAATATTGGTTTTCCCTACAATCATTGTTTTCTTAAGGAACCGATGTCTTTTAACAATTTTGTAGTAGTGAATAATTTGGCATGATATGTTGTATTTTTGCTAGAAAATCCTAGCTCAAAATAAGTCATTTCATACATCAACTATGTATAAACAATCAAAGGAAAAATCAAAATCGAAAACAATATGCATAACTGAATTCTCTCCTTTACAAAATCATTACAAATACCAAACCATTGCATATCAATCTAAAATAAATATTTTTACTGTCCATAATCAACGATATCATCTGGTTTTCTTTTTGTACCCTCTTTCCGTGTGTAAACAATCTCCTTTACCAGACAGGGGATAATGTAAGGAGTTCTAATTGCAGCTGATGGCCTTCTAACCCTCTTCCCATTCAGTTTGTCTGTAACCGATCCCTCCGCTTTGTCGGCTATATCTGATCCCTCCATTCTATCAGCTACAGGAGGTGTGAAATTAGGTATGGCGGATGTCTGTACGTGGTCCTACAAAAAAAAAAATAATATTACGATAAAACAATATTTTACTTGTGGATTAAGTTGACTTATTGTTGAACAATATTACGATAAACGATATATTACGATAAACAATATTACAATAAACAGGAGCTTTGAAACATACTTTGTAATTGTTGAACACTTGATCTACTATTAGCTTTGTAATTGTATTATTCTGCTCTGAAATAGGTTTAGGAAAAATGTAAAAATATATATAAGGAAACATAATTTGCCTCAAAACCTCCTGAAAATTGGAATGTAGGAAAGATCTAGATGGGGTATGACATGGGGGATCAATTGTAGGAAACTCGGTTCCGAATGATCTCGATTCAGGAATGCTCCGTGAATATCCTGAATCGAACAACCTTACGTTAGCAGTGTTATCTGACCCATCATGTCCCATCTTCGAACGTTGCTCACTTCGAATCCCCTCCACCATAGACTCACTATCTGAAGATGTTCTAGGAAACTTAGTTCCAAATGATCTCGGTTCAGGAATGCTCCGTGAATGCCTCGAATCGAACGACCTTATGTTAGCAATGTTATATGACCCATCATGTCCCTGCTTCGAACATTGCTCACTCTGAATCCCCTCCACCATAGACTTACTATTTGAAGATGTTGAAGGAAACTCGGTTCCGAATGATCTCGGTTCAAGAATGCTCCGTGAATGCCTCGAATTGAATGACCTTACCTTAGCAGTGTTATATGACCCATCATGTCCCCTCTTCGAATGTTGTTCACTCTGAATCCCCTCTACCATAGCCTCACTATCTAAAGACGTTATAGCAACTGAGGGTGTAGGCCGTACACTCTGTGAAGTATTATGAGGAATCCTCTGTAAATGACCCCGGCGTCTCCTACCTCTACCTCTACCTCTACCTTTAGCCCTACCTCTACCCCTACCCATAAGAGCCCGACCCCTCCTACCTCTAACATTTGGACCTTCATCATCCTCTGAGTCATCGCCTAACCCCTCATCGTTGTGCGTTAGGGGTCCAACAAACTGATCAGGGTTGAAATGCAAATAATAAGCATACCGCCTCTCCTCGTCTAAAGGTGTCAATGTCACATGTGCCTCTAACTATATGGAGTTTATGATTTAAGGTATAAAAAATTGAGATTAAAATTAATCTATAAAAAAAATAATAATAAGCTGACCTCATCAGTGAATTCTTTTTGCAAATTCAAAGGCTTCTTCCTACAAAACCACCTTCTCACTCAAGGAAACCCATCTCCCCTTCGCACACCAACGACACCAGTGAGTTTAGGGATGGCTTCCATCGCCTAATACTAAAACAATAAAATTTGAAACAATTTAGGAAACAATAACATGTGAAATAATTTAGGATTGCAACTCAGTTAATATAAAATCAAACTTAAATACAATAACTAACAATCTTACTAACCATAAATGCCCACAGAAATCCATAAACATTGTACCATATGTCTTGGTATTTGCTAGAGTCTTCGTTCTGCTGCTCTCCGTTTTGCTGCCTATTTTGCTTCCTTTTATCTATCCTACTTTTCTAGGCTTTACCAAGCCAATATATAGTGAGATTATAAATAAAAGTTCTCCAAGGGAATGCCTCAAAAGTTGTGACATCCTCCACCATGCCCCACAACCAATTTGGCACTATCCAACGATAGTCTCGACCGAGCAGTATATGAGAAAGGAAAAAAACATACCCCAACTTAAGGACATCATCTTCCAGATCGAATTGTTCTACTTCCCGCAATTTGTGCATGATATCCTCTAAGTGAGTGGGAAGCTCGTGAAAGTACCTAAGGTGCACGTTACCAGGTGTAGAAATGTATTGAGTCACGACACCTTTTGGCAAACCTCAATCCAGTGAGAAGGAGGAACTCCTCCTTCCCAAACCTGATCACTCGTCCCCCTACTCGAAACCACATCTCATCGGGCCGACCATAAGGATAAACATCCTCTCGACATAACAGAAGGTGACATAACTTGCCACTAAAGAATTGATTGCCCTTGCCCATGCTAATAAACTGTCCAAACAAACCATGCTCCCACCACCGTAACATTCCCTTCCGCACCATCACCTCTTTCAAGATACTCAAATCGGACACATGACAATGCATATTGACTCGGGCGTCAAACCACTCATCCTCCGAATACTTATAAACAAAAGCCCCAAGATTGTCAATCATCTTTAAAAAAAAAAAAACAGCAATAACAATTACACGTTTTCTTAAAATAATAATAATAATAAGTCATAGGTAGTATAATTCTCCATGTTCATTTACAACAACAATTACAAAAAAATTCTCCTTGTTTCATAGTTTCTTGAAGGTTTCATGTTTTCTAACTTTTATAGTGAAGGTTTCACGTTTTTTTTTTCTTTTCTGAAACAGCAAAACGCAACATTTATAAATAAGCACAAGAAATAGAGGAACAAATGACCAAGCCTGAAAAACACAACCAGAAACACAGCAGGCAATAAACCCCCTAAAAAACCCCAAAAATGAGGGCGACTGGAACAAACACACAAAAAAGCCCACCCACAAACACAAAAGAACACGAAACAAGAACAACCACAAACAACCAAAACAACCCAAAATCAATTTCAAATCCCTGCAAACAACCCCAATTCAATTCAACAAACCCTAAAACACCCCCAAATCAATTCAACTAACCATAACATCACAAATTATGACTACATATTTTCAATTGGTAATCCCTACCAAACAATCCAACATCAAATCACATAAAAAAAATATATAAAAAAAAAAAACCAAATCATAACTGAAATCATACAAGAAAATCTCAGTTTTGACTTACCTCAAAATCAAACAAAAACAACACAAATTTAGGCTCCACAAACTCGAATCGACGGGGGTTCCCTCTCCACGTGCGTCGTCTTCTCTTCCTTTTACGGTGGTCTCTCCTCGTCAACAAAATTGGTGTTTATTTATGAGCTCTCTCTCTCTCTCTCTTCAATTTCTGTCGAACGATTGAGACCAAAGAGCGTGGTTTGTGTTTTTTTTTTTTTTTTTTTTTTTTGTAGATGCTTGCTTTTATAAAGGGACATTACGGTAATAGCACAAAAAGTAGGCTATAAAGTTATAAACGATTATTCAATGTTCTAAATGGCTAGAAATGAAGTTGTCCCAATAGTTTAAGAGTGTAACTTGGGGCCCATTGTCATATAGGGAAGAAATATTGAAAACCAAGAACCAATTTTGTATGAAAATTTTGATTCTTGAAAATATAAAAGGGATTGTTTGGGAAGAAAATCACACGGAGTCTGTGCTTGAATTTGTGAACAAGAGTTCTATGCTCAACCAAAGCAAAAGAAAAAAAAAGAATTTTTTTTTTAAATAATAAATGAGTGGTTGATCTGCTCTTGGAGGAGTAGATCGGCAGCTTCAACGCCGGAGAAAGTGAGATCCTCCTTCGGCGACGCCGATCTGACCAGGGCGTCGACAAAGGAGGATCTTATCTCTTGCGTTGGAAGAGCAAATCAGCTTCTCCTCCAAAATTTTTGTTAGGAAGAAAAGGATGAAAAAAAAAGAAGAACAAAGGATAATAGAAGAAGAAAAAAGATGGAGAAGAAGAAATACGCATAAAAAAAGAATGAAGAATAAAGATAAAAATATAAAATAAAAAAGAGATTTTTTTCTTTGAAAAATAAAAACAAAAACAAAGAAAATATCTTTAAGTCGTTTTTCCATATATTTTTTAATTTTAACACTGGTTTTGTTTTCTAATTTAAAAAAAAAAATGAAAAATGGTTAATGAATGTGAATTCGAAATCGTTTTTGGAAAATAAAAACAAAAATTGGCTGAAAGGACAGCCCCTAAAAATTATTGCAAATTGGATTCTAATCGAAGAATTTAAAAGGATTAAAAATTCTAAAAAATAAAAGAAATTGAGAATTTTTGTGTTCATCATATAACCAGTGAATCACAAAACACTTCATTTTTTTTTTCGACAATCAAGTGTTGGTTACGTGTTGGATGCGCAATTTCACAACAAATGGCATGTCTGTTGATTTTTCCGCATGTTTGACTTGCAAATATAGTTGGGACACGGCAGAAAAATTATATATATTTTTTAAGACAACTATGGTAGCAAGAAAAATTTCATTCATAAAAGTAAATATACAACGAATCATGAGACATAATAAATATAGAGAATTTGAAGTTTCAATATCTGGTGAAGAATTAATTATACTTGATTAATCCAATAGTGTTCTGGATTAATTAGCAAGAAAGAAAAAATTCAGTAGTATTTTAATCCAGTTTTTTTTTTTTTTAAATTTTTTTTTTTTTTTTTTTTAAGATTAAACACGTTAGGGTTCTAGCGTGTTTAATTTATATGTATTTAATTCCTAGTGTGTTTAATCTGTACATGTTTAATTCTTAGAGTGTTTAATCTATGTGTGTTTAATTCCTTGCGTTAATTCCTAGCGTATTTAATTAATGTGTGTTTAATTTAAAGAAGACAAAGGAGAAGAAGAAGAAAGAAAAGAAAATTGCAGTGGTGTGTTTAATCCTGTTTTTTTTTTTATTATTATTAAATACACTAGGGTTCTAGCGTGTTTAATCTATGTGTGTTTAATTCCTAGTGTGTTTAATCTTTGTGTGTTTAATTCCTAATATGTTTAATCTAGCATGTTTAATCTCTTTTATCTAAACAGATTTTTCCCCCTTATTCCCAGTTTTTTTTTTTTTTTGGTTTGGCCAGCGACCTCCACTGGAGGTCATGAAGATAGAGGTATGTGTGACCTCCAATAATAATAATAATAATAATAATAATAATAATATTTTTAAAGAAAATTATCTTTTAAAAATAAAAATAAATAGAAAAAGTAAGGGTAATTATATCTTTTTAGTTAATTTAGGGGAAATGAGGTCCCTACCCCCATTTAGGAAATGGGAAATTGGTGGGAGAGGTTCTCGCAACCCCACCCTTATTTAGTATTTAAGGGTCAAATTTGCCCCCACCCCCGCCTCTAAACCTGGTTTGGGGGTAAAATTTGCCCTCAAATGAAGATCAGGGGGATTAGACAAATCAATCCAATAGGGCCCTTATTTATTGATTTAGTCCTACAACAAGTGGGTTTGCATAACTATTTTTATAATAATATTTTTTCCAGATTTTTTTAATAATTTAATAATAAATTAATTATAAAATTTAAATTTATTTAAAATCAATATAAATTTGTAATTTTATTTAAAATTCATTTTTAATATTATTAATTTAATAATATATAAATTAAACTATTTATTGCATCGAAATAATTATTTCAATAATTTTTTATTCAATTTTCATTCGATTATTAGGGTTTAAGATTATTTCAATCCTAATTCCTCTCCACGAGATTGAAGAATCTAAATTCTTTGGGCCAACCGTAATCCCACTTATATATTCTTTTTTTTGATATTATTTTATTAAATATATTAACTAAAAATAAAAAATATTTAAATTTATTTAAAAATAATATAAATCTATATTTAAAAAAATTTGGATATTTTTGCTTTAATAATATATAAATTAAAACATTTATTTTATTCAAATACATATTTCAATAATTTATTATTCAATTTTAAAATATTATCAAATTAAAAAATATTATTATATTTAGTCCAATCCTATGTTTCATCAAACAAAACATAGTATTAATTCAATCTTGTCTCATATTTCTCTAAACACAGCTTAATATGAACCTAGTCCAATCCAGTCCAGTCAAATCCAATCTCATTTAATCTCAGTCTCATCTCAATCCAATTAAATCCAATGAAATAGTCCAATCCAATATCGCACACCAAATAGGGACATAGGGTATAGACTATATCAACTCAAATTTTTAACTTCAATACTTTAACTATTGGATTAAAGAGCACATGGGTGGTTGAGATTAGAGATGACAATTTGACCCACACCTGCGGGCACCCACCCAAACCCGACCCTATAGGGTTGGGTTTGGATGGTGATTTTACGATCCATGGGCGGGTGCAGGTCTGAAATCTGAACCCGTAACAGGTTTGGGTGCTGGTACGGGTTTAAAGAAAAAATTTGCACCCGAACCAGCAAAATCGTAAGTTTTTTTTAAAAAAATTATAGGTTAAATATAATAAGAAATATTCTATTTATTTCAAGATGGGTATTTTAAATATCAAATACCATTTATTCATAAGGAATAGTTGAACAATTTTTTCATATTTAAAAAACTATATATATATATATATCTATATATATAATGATTGTCTTGTCAATTCATTATTCATCAATGTGGATTGTCTAGTGCAAACATATTGATGGTTAAAAGGTAGAAACTTCTGCTATTTGTTTTTTACTTAGGATCCCACGTTGAGAGAACACTTCAAGGAAGTAGTAATATTAGGTTATAAATACACCCAGTTCAGCACCTAGATTGATATATTTTATTAGACTAGTTTACTAGGCCTTCATTGGACCACAATCAAGCCCAATCGGCCATTGCCTTGGTTTGGCATCAATTAGTTGAAAATTGCCCTCTGTTTAATCATGTAAGGTTCCAGCTATTTATATTTATTTATACGGGTTTGTGGGTGGGTACGGGTTCTCCCTAAACCTTCAGGTGAAAACCTAAACCCGCACCAGCTTATTTTTAAGGTATAAGGGCAGGTGTGGGAGATAAATTATTTCATGGGTTCGGGCGTGGGTTTAGCTGAATCCGCCCGAACTCAACCTATTGCCATCCCTAAACTTAAGATATTGAACTCGACCCATATAATAAACTTTTGGTTGTTTTCATCAAATTAATTATAATTCTTGATAAGTTTGATTGTTTGAAGCAAAGGTAGACAGACCAGTCCCTATTGTTAATGAAATAATATTGGACTTCTATACATATCAAGGTAAAAATGTTCATCCAGTCTAGTAATGTCTTATGTTCAAGACGCCCCGCATATTTTTTAGGACAGACAAAGAGCATAGATTAACTAAAGTGAAAATTGTTAAAAATGACCACATACAACATAGAAGTTTCGTTTTTGATCACATACAAAAATTTTCGTTAATGACCACTTAAAAAAAAAAAAAAAAATTGTATATATCCAAAATTATAAAAACATCCCTGGAAAAAAAAAAACGTGAAATCTGGATTAAAAAAAAAAAAATTGAAATCTTGTAAAATAACTTGAAATCTTGTAAAATAACTTGAAATCTGGAAAACAAACTTAAAATGTTGAAAAAAAAAAACCGTGAGATGTTGAAAGAAAATGTGGAATGTTGAAACAAACGTGATATCATTTTTACATTTTCTCAAGGCTAAAATTACTAAAACAACCCTTTAAAATTATGTTTTTAGCTTTTCATACAATAAAATTACCAAAACACCCTCCAGAAAGGATGATTCAATAATTCGCCCTTCGTCACTTTTTTTTTCTCTTCTCATTTCCATCAATGAACAGTGCCGTAGGGGCCAAGAAAGGAAAACCATGGCGGTGTTGTCTCCACGCCTAGGCTTAAGCCACCCAGTGAAAACACCGCTAAGCCCATGAGGTCCCGGCGGTGCGTTGCTTAGGCAGCGCTAGCCCAGGCGAAATCACCTGGTTCGCACATCCCAAAGCTACTTCGCCTTGGTTTGTGCATCATAGGTGACGCAACACCGGGGATGCATGGGCCTGACGGCGCCTTCGCCAGGTGGCACATGCCCAAGCGATGCAGTTCGGCTACAGGGATGGGCGAGAGAATTGGAGAGAGAGAGAGAGAGAGAGAGAGAGAGAGAGAGAGAACAGTATCGCCGAGGCTAGGAAGGGGAAACGTCAGCGGTGATGTTGCAACACTTGGGCTTACGCTACCCGGCAAAGGCGTTACTATGTTTATACAGTCCCGGCAGTGTGCTGCCTGGGTAGTGCTAGCCTAGGGCAAAGTCACCTAGTTAGCGCATCCCAAGCGACTTCGCCGGGTTCACCCAACTTAGGTAACGCTTTGCTAAGGCTGCATGGGCTCGACGACGTCTTCATCGGATGGCACATGCCTAACATTGCAATCTGGCGAAATGGATAGATAGATAGATAGATAGAGAGAGAGAGAGAGAGAGAGAGAGAGAGAGAGAGAGTGTGTGTGTGTGTGTGTGTGTGTGTGTGTGAGTTTATAGATGGTTTTTATATGAGTGTTGAAACTACTCTAATATGTGTCTAAACAACCTAAATGGGGCTGAGTGGGTTGCTAATTGATTGATTACCAACTTTCAATTAGTCAAGATTAATCACAAAAACTAATTCAAAATAGTAGCAAAAATCAAATGTAAGTGCATAAATTAAATGACACTAGATTTTTGAGTGAGAAACTCTCTAACTAGGAAAAGCCCAAGAAACTAGCATCGCTAGCCACTTAGTCACAAAAATCCATTAATTGAATAGTTATTTACAACCTAAGTTGACATCTTAGTCACTCTTCTCAAGGTTTGTAACGCAGACTATTTTACCCGCAAGCCTTTAAAAGTTAGTCTTGACAATGCTTGTGCAACTACCATATGTAGCCACAAGACTTGGACTCTAATGAAGAAAATTAAGTCTAAGTGAACATGTAACAACAACTTATATGCAATAAAGTCCAAGACAACACACAATATGCTTAACTAGAAAGATAGAGATGCAATATAACAATCCTAGTTATCAAAGATGCCTAAATGAACATACAAGTAAGCTTAGCTAGATGAAGAAAGGCAATCGAACAATGCTAGCTATTAATCAACCCCAATCAACCATCATCACTCCAAAGTATATGCATTTAAGATGAAGTCTTTGCAAACAAAATGCAATAAATGAGATGTCTTGACTAAGTAGAACAATAATTGAAGTAGAGTACTTGTTCTAACTTACCAAGTGATGAAACCTATGAAACCATGTATGAATGATGTTTGAAGAAGTCAAATGCACATGGGTTTTAGGGTTGGAGAGTTAAAAAGATAATCTTGGTGATTTCTCTCTCTAGGAACTCTATTCTCTCTCAATGTATTATGAAATCTAGAGTTCTTGATGAATAAGGAAGTGTCATAAGCTATATAAAGGGTCTTCTCTATTAGGAAGTATGCCCTAAAGCAAGGGCTTTTCTGTAACAAATCATTTGATATCAACAAAAGTCTTTTGTTTATAAATAAATTATGTAGCATGTATAAATCGTTTCTTATATATATCAAAAGCAAAATATTTTAAGGATCCAAAACTAAAAGAAATATAACGAATTATTCATATAAAGAAGTTTATGTGTGGTAAACATAATTCTTTATTTAGTCTAAAAATGTTCACAACTTAAAATACAATCTGGACACCTTATTTTGATTAAAGTTGTGGGTCTTTTGTCTTCAATTGGGAAGTGATGAATCTAGAATCACCAAGTGAAAGACTTTTAACAAAAGATCTAGTACATATGATATATTGAACGGATCAAGTGAATAGTATATTTCAATTTTACCGTTAATAGAATAATATATTCACAATAGAACAATTTAAATATCTATCTTAATCCTGAGATAAATAAGAATCATATGTATTATGAGTTGTAACATTTAAGCTATCAATGGGTACGATCACAGAATTACGATTTAATCCTGATAGTTTGGCGTTATTGATTAATATGTCATAACGGACATATATTTATAGATAAGGACATCATGGCTTTTATATGTCCATATATATATATATATAAACATATACGGACATATATTTATACATTCATAATAGAACAAATGAATGGATTGCAGTGTTACCACATCATTTAGACACCAGATTTTGGTGAAGTAGCATTACTCTTTACTTATTTAGTTTTTCATTTGAAAATTTAATTTATTCATTTTTTTTAGCAAGAATTTATTCAAATTGAAGCATACAAACTACAAACCAGCGGAGCATATATCCATAAGACAAACCCAAATGAAAAATGAAGAAAAACACAATAAAGAAGAAAGACAAAGAAAAGCATGCATGAAGATAGAATATTAAGAGGAATTTTGAGCAATGAAGCGTTTGATGAGTTGCATCAACTCGTTTGCAGGTTGAGTGTTGGGATCAATGGTGAAGAAGCTACCTTGTTGTCCTTCAAATTCAACATATTCAATCTTCTTTCCCCAAATTTTGAGTCTGTTTGCGTAATCCTCAGCTCGATCTTTGAGTAAATCACTTCCTCCAGCAACCACTAAAATTGAATCAAGATCTGCTGTTTCCATACTCAAGCTATGTGGCCCAAATGGGTTCACTAGTGGATGATCAGTTGTTTCTTCAACTGGTATTGACAACCTACAAAACCTACCCATGTATTCCAATTATTTAGCTAAGAGACTCAACAATTCAATACAAGAAAATCCCCCTTATTGATCGACATAACTTATGTCAAATGTGATAATCCGTTTGTTTAACAGACATAAATTATATGTCTGGGGGGTTTGCACTTGGGAACTTTTATTCATTATGATTTTAATTACTAAACATAAAATGATAAATTTACTAACCAAAAATATTAAAATTAATACATAAAATGATAAAGTTACTAACAAAAAATATTAAAATTAATTACTAAACATAAAATGATAAATTTACTAACTAAAAATATTAAAATTAATGACTAAACATAAAATGATAAATTTACTAGCAAAAAATATTAAAATTAATAACTAAACATAAAATGATCAATTTACTAACTTATCAAAAATATTAAAATTAATAACTAAAGCCTAAACATAAAATAATAAATTTACAAACCAAAAATATTAAAATTAATTATTAATCATAAATGATAGATTTACTAACCAAAAACATTAAAATTAATTGCTAAACATAAAATGATAGATTTACTAACCAAAAACATTAAAATTAATTGCTAAACATAAAATGATCAATTTACTAACAAAAAACATTAAAATTAATTACTAAACATAAAATGATCAATTTACTAACTAAAAATTTTTAAATTAATTACTAAATATAAAATGATCAATTTACTAACCAAAAATATTAAAATTAATTACTAAAAAAAATGATCAATTTACTAACCAAAAATATTAAAATTAATTACTAAACATAAAATGATAAATTTACTAACAAAAAATATTAAAATTAATTATTAAACATAAAATAATCAATTTACTAACTAAATAAAAATATACTAAGCATAAATTAAAATATACAAATATTAAAATTAATTACTAGACATAAATTCATAAAATAATAAATTTATTAAGATCTTAGATTCTAAGAATAAATATTAAAATTTATAACAAAGCATAAAAATATAAACTCATAAATATACTAAGCATAAAGCCATAAATATTAAATATACGTAAAACCTAAGAATAAATATCAAAATTAATAACTAAGCATAAATATATTAAGTATAAATATAAAATTTAAAAACTAAAACATAAAATAAAATAATAACACTTAAAGAAAAAAATGTACCTTTAAACTTTGGTGGAAAGATTAGAGAATGGAGAATAATAGTTAGATGATAGTAAATTAGTAATATAGTATTAGAATAGTATATTAGTAGTGTAGAGAATAGAGAGAGAGTGAGAGTAGAGAGAGAGAGAGTAAGAATGAAATTGTGAATATATGAAATGGTATAGAGGATAGAGATTAGAGAGAGAGTAATGGAGAATTGGAGAATGGAGAGAATGAGAGATTGAGAGGAAGTGTATGAAAATTGGAATCGGTAGGGGTATTATAGAAAATTTTGAAATGTTGATAAAAATATAAAATAGAAGAGATGATGGGGTAAATGGTAATTTTTGACCATTTTTAAAAATTCAACCGTTAGATGATGTCATGGCTGATGTCAGCAACTGTCAAAATTTTTTAACAAAAAATTAATAAAAAACTCAATTGGACCGTTTGGTTCAAAAAATATAAAAAGTAAAAATAATTCGACAGGCCCAATGGTCGACCTGCCGTGTGGGCACATGGGTCGGGCCGGCATGCTGACTGTTGGGCTTGGCACGCCCCACATGCATGTCGGGTAGGGCCTGCCAGCCGTGCCCCGACTGAAGGCCTAGCACAGCATATACATGGGGGTCGTGCCTGGCCTGGCACGCCTCACATGCGGGCCGTGCTTGGCACGACTTGCCATCTTTGGTGGGTCGATCGGGTCGGGCATGCTAGGCTCGACCCATATTTACACCATTAATATAGATAGAAAAAGAGATGGGTAGATATATTATGAAATCTAACTAATTTATAACAATAATCTATATTGTTTAAATTTGGTGCCCAAATGGTGTGGTAGCCTTATTTTATTTATTTGTTTTTTGTATTAAAATTGCATTATTAAAATAATTGGATTTTATGGATGCTATATCATTTGGACACCAGATTTGGACAAAGTAATATTACTCAATCTATAATTTACTTATCAATAATGCTACTTTGCTCAAATTTAGTGTCCAAATGATGTGACATCATTGTAATCCATTCATTTAAAATTTTAAATAATGTAAATCTAATATAATTTAAATGAATGGATTACAGTATTACCACATCATTTAGACACTAGATTTGGGTAAAGTAGCATTACTCATTACTTATTTAGTTTTCATTTGAAAATTGAATTTATTATTTTATTTTATTTTTGAGCAAGAATTTATTCAAATTGAAGAGTACAAATTACAAACCAGCGGAGCATATATCCATAAGACAAACCCAATTAAAAATGAAGAAAAGCATGCATGAAGATAGAATATTAAGAGGAATTTTGAGCAATGAAGCGTTTGATGAGTTGCATCAACTGGTTTGCAGGTTGAGTGTTGGGATCAATGGTGAAGAAGCTATGTTGTTGTCCTTCAAATTCAACATATTCAATCTTCTTTCCCCAATTTTTGAGTCTGTTTGCGTAATCCTCATCTCGATCTTTGAGTAAATCACTTCCTCCAGCAACCACTAAAATTGGATCAAGATCTACTGTTTCCATACTCAAGCTATGTGGCCCAAATGGGTTCACTAGTGGATGATCAGGTGTTTCCCCAATTGGTATCGACAGCCTCCAAAACCTACCCATGTATTCCAATTATTAGCTAAGAGAAACAATTCAATACAAGAAAATCCCCCTTAATCTGATAGTTTTCTTTTTTGAGTATTTACATAAAATTATAAAAGCATAGAAAATTGTTGGAATTTATTAGTAGGACGCTTAACGGATACAAACCTCCGGACATAATTTATGTCTGGGATTACTGATTATTATATCATTGTCTATGTATAATATAAATGTAAAAATAAAAATGGAGTAGAATTACAAACCTATCAATGATTTCCAAATTGAGGAAGGCATGTTTAGATCCCTCAGCTTCGGATGTTGTCCGCACAATCCCGCCAAAAAAAGGCGCTAGAAGAACGTAACCTCTGATTTGAACCGGAGCCAGCCGGGGCGAACCAGCCCCTAATTGAAGAGCCAAATGATGAGCAATGTTTCCTCCAGCAGAGTCACCAGATATGAACACCTTGGTGAAATCAGCCACTTCTCTGAGCCAATCATCACCCTCCTCACTCACTGCTTCAGCTTGGAGCCATTTCACAGCTCTCATTCCATCTTCAATGGCCAACGGCAACCTATTCTCTGGAGCCAACCGATAATCAGGGGAAATAACCACAGCTTGAAGCTCTGAAGCCAGCCGGATACAGTAGTTTTGAAAGTTAGGCCAGGTACGTGATCCAATGCAAAATCCACCACCGTGAATGTAGTAGAAGATGGGGAGCTTGGCAGTAGCCAAAGCTGGCTTGTAGAGGCGTAGATGGAGGTCATGGACTGAATCAAACAGCACATCTTTCCAGAGAACAGAACCGTCATCGTGGACAGGGACATTGAAGCTAGGCTTCGATAAGCGCTTAATGGAGCCATCGCTGTAAACGAAAAGGACTCCACGGCATTCATCCACCAGCTGATGAGGAGGAAGAGGGGAGGTAGTGGAGCTAGACATTTTTGTTGTGTTGGGTTGTACAAGTGAGAAGAAAAATGGAGGCTTAAAAAGAAGAGAAAACGGATACAACAACAGAAAAAAGAAGAGAAAACGGATACAACAACAGAAAAAAGAAGAGAAAACGGATACAACAACAGAAAAACGAAGAGAAAATGGATACAACAACAGAGAGAGTTAAAAGAGAGGCAAGTTTTGGGCAAGTTGCTTGTGTTATTATGTGTGTGCTAGTTAAATAATGACAAGAGTCTTGTCTTACACGAGTATTAGGTAAGTTTTTATTTATTTATATTATAAATTCACTCCAAAATAGTGAAATACACATGCATTTCAGACAAGTAAAAGAATGAATTTAAGTTGACAATACAAAGAAATAGGGGAGGAGATAGGCAGGGGCAGATACCAAAATATTTTCAACAAATTTTTTGTGTATAAAATTGTCATAATGCATTATATAAGTAAAGATATCTTTGATCCGTCACATTATTATTTTTATTTATAAATATAATTATTACTTTTTAAAATCCAGTCTAACTAATATATCTAAGAAAGTTTTATGTAAGTCAGTATCAGCAGCTATGGGTATATGACCATAAACTTTCATATGCTAATTGAAGTTTAGAATCTTAAGAGGATCCTTTGAGGATAAAATTTAGCTAAAACTTGTAAATAAGTTCCTGTTCAAAGGCCAGCGTAGACAAATTATGGAGTATAATTACATTGGTTTACTTTTTAAACTTTCTCAACAAAAATGGAGAAAACAGAAACTCTTTCATCTCTTCAAGGATTATGTTTGGTTATCATGAGAAGGCTTTTAGAAGAATCCAAAGAATTTAAACAAAAAGAAAGCTACATCAGAATTTACAATTATTATTACTTCAACTTTACCACAATTACATAGTAAATTGGTAATCAAACAAGTGAAAAACAGATAGATAGTGAGGATCCGAATAAAAGAATTAATTTCTTACGGATATCAAAATTAGAGCTTGTTTGGTTGGGCTTTTGAAAAACCTTTATCGGTAAAAGATCTATTTGTAGTAGATCTATTATAAATAGAGTTTTTGAAAAAAAACAAATTATAATTGTTTGGTTGGTAGACTTTTTTAAAAAAAAAAGTCTATATAGAGAAACACCTCCCCATGAGTTTTTGCCTAGTAGAGGTTAAACCTCTACTAACCTCTACTCAATTTAAAATAGACAATCTCAAAAGCTTAACCAAATAACTCTAAAAAACTCAAATAGACGTTGATAGACCTTTTAATGTAGTAGAAAGCTCAATCAAACAAGCACTTAATTCATCAGTAAAGCGCAACTCATAGACGTCTAGAACATCCAGAACCTGCACACTTCTTGCAGAGTATCAATCCTACAAAGAGAAAGTGTTCACTTAACTTAGAAATAAGCGCATACCGGATATACCAAGCATATTTAAGTTGTTTCTTGTTTTTTTTTTTCTTCTAAAAACGTCTGATTTATTGTTAAGAATGTTGAGTTTAGAACTTGAACCAAATTGGATATTACTCAAAAGCTATGATCAAGGGCTGAGATGATATCAAACTGCATAATCGATTGCTTTGTTCTAAAACATGGAATTACTTTGTTTTAAGACAAAGACCCATCTTATTTCTTTTATTTTATCTCCCATTAGAAATGAAAAATAAATCTAAATAGGATTTTGATGGAAAAATAAATAAATAAAATAAAAAGGAAAAAACTTGTAATAAGATTAGACTTACTAAATCGTAATAGAATTTGTGATTCTTGTGTCCTATGAGAAAACAAATTATTATTTTCTAAACCAATAGATAGATGGCTTAAGAGAAAGAATAGATACACATCAATATTATCATTCTCATTGGCGTTCACACAAGCTTGAAAGTAAGTTATAAGTTTCAAATTTGATTTGAGCTTTTAATCTTTTTTTATTTTTTGTTTATTTTTTTTTTTTTTAAAGTCTTGTAGGTGATTTATTCAAAGAAAAAGGAGCACACACTCCTATGTGATTTGATCTTGTGTTAAGTGTAGAAGATTTACGGAAACTAAACTACAAAGGTAATCTCTAAATTAATTCAATCTACATTAAATTCAAAATACGATCCGGCGATGTTTTGATTTTTTTTTTTTTTTTAAGTCTCGCAAATATATTTATTTTCCCAACGGTTTTTTTTTTCCCTTTTTCGGGGAGAATTGTGGTCTCTTTTTCACAGTGATCCATGACGACACATAAACCGCGAAAACCATTGGAGAAAACTTCGTGCCAATTGTCTTGGTTCTCCATGACAATTGACAACACAACGACAATGAAACCCACTGGTGTGGCCATTTTTCATGGTGGTCCAAGATGTCACTTGGACCATGAAATCCTTTGGAAGGAATGTTGTGCCCATTTGTCGCGGTGGCCCAAGACAGAACTTGGACCGCGAAAATCATTGGAAGGTTTTTCGCTGTTCACTCCGATGACACCAAGACCGTGACAATGAGAAGAAAGAGGCTTTCTCATACAGTCAAACACACTAACATATATGCAATATGTGCAAGTGTGTGAATGGTGAAATGTGTAAAAAAAAAAAAAAAAAAAAACAATAACAGAACACAAATGAATTTCATGATTGTGTGTGTGCACCTGATCTCTTTAAGAGTACAAGTCAAGTGTTATACATTTGTAGCTTTTCACTCTTGAAGCTTTGGGGATACCGGATGGTGCTTTGATCGCGATCAAGTCCAATCACCTAAATCTACCATTACAACTTTGACCCGATTAATGGTTTGTCACTTAAATAAGTTAATTACAAATAAGGAACTTACAAGGGTATTCAAATAGTTTCTTAAAAATGTGGTTATTAACGATTAAACTTTCACATGTGGTTAAAAATAAAAGTCCAATTTTATTTTTTATTTTTTTATCTCTCTTACCTAAAACAATAAAACATACATCTAAACGGACTTTATAACAAAGCAACATAGAACTGAAACAACTATGTAGAAGAAACCAAACAAGAACACACAAAAACTATCATTCAAATCCTCTTGATCACTTTCTCTGTCTCTTCTTTCTTGACACTTGTAGCTTGCTTCTCCTCAGTCTTTAGAGTTTGAATCACTCCAACCACTACAAGAAAAACCACCTTTGTTGACAATTTTTAACCGTTAAGAAAAACAATTTTTATATATTATATTATTATATTATTATATTATTATATTATATAATATATTAAAATAATATATATATTATATATTTATATTATATAAATATATTATTATATATTGTATAATATAATATATATATTATAAATTATATATATTGTATAATATATATATAAAATATAAAATACAAATATATTATATTATATTATATATATTATTATATGTATTATATATAATATATATGTATTTTATATTATATATTATGAATGTTTTATAATTAGGGTATTCATCTTTAATAATTTTTTAAAACTTTTACTTCCTATTTTCAACACCAAACAAAAATCCGATATAGATTTATTTTACAGTAAGATATTGGTTTTTGGACAAACCGATATTGAATAAGTAAAATTTTTAATTTAATAAATTTACCTTTAAATCATTTACTTTTAAAAAATTGAAAAAAAAAAAAAATTTAATTGTTTATTTATTTTGCACCATCAAGTTTCATACTAAGAGACACGTTAATAATTCAATTACCAATATAAATTAGTAATCTGAGTCTTACATTTGTTCATTAAATTGCAATATACATGTTGAGAAATATCTCCCATGTAGTGGGAGATGTATTCCAAATTATGTTTATTACAATTGATATCATGAGTCTCCTATAGGTCATGTTTGGTTGGATGAAATGGAAAAAAAGTCATTCCATTCGTTTGGTTTGTTAAAATGCAATGGAATAGTGATTTCATTGGAATGGGGATTCCATCCAAAAACCAATGGAAAGTCACTCCATTCCAAACTAAAATTTTTATTCTATAAATACTTTCATATGCCCCAACTCCATTACAAAAATGCCCTCAACTCCTTTCGAAAAATAATATATTATTATTATATGTTATATTAATGATATATAAATATATATTTTATATTATTCTTTATATATAATGTATAATATATAATTATATATATAATATACTTTTATATTTTATTATTATTATCCATAATATATCATGTTATTATACATTCATAATTAGGGGTATTTTGGTCAAAATACAGTTAACTTTATTCTATTCCGTTGTTAACCAAACCAAATAATACTGATTCATAGACTAATTCTAAAGTTCCAACTAAACAAAAAACTTAGTTTTCTTTTCCTTTACATTCTCATTCTTACTCCGATTACCATTTTACAATGTAACCATAGAGTATTGACCAATAACTCGACTATATATGTTTTTAAAAATATAATTTTATTAAAAGTTTCAATAAATATTTTTAAATATATATCTGTCATAGTTAGAATTTTGATTAATTGAATAAATTTAAATTTACTTTAAAAGGTTTTTTTTTTTTTTTTTTAATTTCTAACAACTCATAGTTTATATATAAATATTGTTCATTTGTTATCACAGCAAATGTTGTAGTCAAGTGATAAAGACTTACGAGATCTCAAGTTCAATTCCCTCTAATGACAGTTATTATTAGATTGGTGGCGGTGGTCATAGGTAGCTGGTTTTTGTTTTTTTGGTGCGCATAGCTCTTCAATCCACATAGGGTTGTTTATTTTTTCCACTTAAAGCTTAATGGGTCTAAATTGAACTTATTAAATTATTTTGTTTGTTTTTTTTAAATGATCAAACAATTTAAAAATATCAAAAAGCAATTTAAAAAATAAAATAAAATATTCTGACTTTTAACTTAATTCCAAATCATTGGATTACGATTACAATTAAAATATTTTCTTCAAAGTCTATCCTCCCCAAGAAGATATATTTCATATTTATCCTAATTTAATATAGTGTAGAAATTTTTCTTTTATACATTTCTTATTTTAACTGGCTTTTCAAGAAAGGAATAAAAATAAATAAATAAAATAAAATAAAATAAACCATAATCACTTCTCATAGAGATCGGTGCATATAATTCAAGAATCTGTTTCAAATATATATATATATATATATATATATATATATATCACTAACGTTCTTTTTTTCCGGTCCATATCAACTAGGAAATCCAAAAAAAAAAAAAAAAAATAGCATTCCTCCATTATATATGCTGAAAACATGAATAACATACAAAATAACTTGAACATTTTTTTTTTTTCTACAAGAAATTGAACTTGAACTTTATTTGCAGACATGAGCATTTATACAAGTAATAAGAGGCAATTGGGATTCTCTATCACTTAAAATTGTGTTAAATCTGTGGGATGAATCTTGAATTAATCTATAGATGAACCTATGCATCATAAACATTCCTTTTAACTCTCTGTGTGTACCTCCTCTTCAAATGTACCTTGTAAGTGCATGAATCAATTAAACCCTACTTTTCTATTGGCTTCAAAATTGAGCTCCAAATTTTATTTAATTTTTCTCAAAAGGGTAACTGTTTTGTTTAGCAATTTAACCTTGGCAATGATTAGTCAATCCACCTACAGCGAGCACAACACCAGAAAGATAAAGGGTCCTTTTTTTTCCCACACATGATATGAAAATCTGCAAGTGTTTGATAGAAATATGAAACTGTTCAACAAAAAGCAACCTAAAACTCCATTAGAGAGAGCAGAGAAGATGAATCATGATCAGAGAGCTGAAAAAAAAAAATGATTTTTCCATTCATTTGAGTAATAATTGGTTGCAGAAGTGATATTTATACAATTAATTACAGTGTAACAGCCTAACTAAACTTCTGACTAGATGTGGGCATCCAATCATTTTCATTTAACAGAATTTTGTCCACATCAGCAGACTATAAGTGATATTTATACAAGTAATTACAGTTTAACAGCCTCCTATGCATCTTCTGATTGACCATTGGTACATGTCCGTTTATTATAACCACTCCGCACAAAAATTAAATATATGATAAGTTATAGCAGTGTAATGTTTGGGAACATACCTGTATTTAACTAGATCAAGACCACCTCCATTTCAGCTCTGCCAAATCATACTGCCCAAAGCAGCAGAAAAAGCTCAGTTAATAGCATGAAAAAGCAAAGCATATGTGACATGACTTACTGAGGACCTGAATTCTTCATCACTAAAAGAGATATTAAATGAGTCATTGCTCCATCAGTTTATCACATCAAAGTAAGTACGTAGGTTTTTTATCCAGTTTCACAAACCATTTCTGCTCATCAGATTGTAAAATTGACAAAACAAAACATGGTCCAAAGTGTTTTTATTTCTTAAAGGAAACAAGTTAAACCAAGCAAAATCAGATCTACAGGAGAGACATTAATTAAATAAAGACTGCTGATATCATGCATGCATATATAGAAGTATTTTATTTACCTTCATCAGATTTTTTCTCCTTCAAAGGAGTTAGATTGATTTTAATCTCTTGGGCTGCGGTTCATCTTCCCTCTCACCAAAGCTGAAACTTCCATTGGATTTTCCAAGATCTTGGGCGTACATTAAACGCACTCCACAACTTTTAACATTGCAACATTCTATGCGTCGTTGTCCAGCTCTATCCACAATATAGAATTGGAAAGTGACCAGATTGTTGTAACACAAGTCACCAGTATCTCTGGGATACATGAGATGGTCAGATCCTATGTACACATGATCTGATTTGACCGAGTAGGGTGGTTTAACATGATCACGGGGCGGATAACCAAAATTGCCACTAACAATATGGCAGCGTCCATCTTTGGACTTGAAGTTACATTCACAGAAAATAAACAAATCCCAAAAATTCACAATTTGATGATGTTGAATTTGCATAACAGCACACAGAGCAAAACCCACAAATCTATTATTGTTCCAACATGGGGGCAGCACCTCAATTATCAAAGATCCTGTACTTCAAAAGTTAAACCACTCTGGAATCTCACTTCCAGGAAAACATATACTAGCCCACGGAAGATTTTTGACGTGCTGTACCATGAAAATAATCAATTGTGTCATCTTTAGTCTTTAACATCAAATTGATTTTTAAAAGCAAAAAGACAACAAAATAACATTATATCTAAATGGGAAAGACCGAGACTGACCTTTTTATAAGGTTGCTTCGTCCATAAAGTTGCTAGAGACTCTAGTTTCTGTAGAACATCTTCTACAACGTCTTTGAGTCCATTCTGATGCAGTTTGAAACAATTCACGAAGCTAACAGAAAATCTGATATCCTGTGTATTTGTGTATGGAACTGACAAAAATGGTAGTACTTCCAATAATATGCAATTGACTGCATTTATAGATAACGTTGAAGGAAGCTTGGGTAAAAATCGAAGCCTCTGGCTATAGCTTATGTCAAGTAACTCCAAGTTAAAAAGGTTTATGATGTTTGCTGGTATGATTTCAAAATTGTTACTGCCTAAATATAATCTTTGTAGCTGGGATAAGTGACCAAGACTATCAGGTATCTCTGTGATACCACAATCAGTCAGATTAGATTCTTCAGGCTGCACAAGCCTAATGGAATAGGCAACGACAAGCCTGTTGTATCCTGAATCTTACATCTGTTAAAATATACCGTTTCAAGGTTGTTCAGATGTACGATGGACGATGGTACTTCTCTTATGGCAGTTTCGACAACATCAAGTGTCTTCAAAGATTCTAAAATTCCTATCTCGTCAGGCAACTTATCAATTTTTGGGCAATAGGAGAGACAAAGATGTTCAAGAGATTTCAGCTTACAAATGTTGCTTGGAAGACTCTTTAGCCTTGAACATTTATGAAGACTTAGTACAACCAGTTTGCTTAGATTTTCAATGGCAGGGGAAAGTTCTTCTATTGCAGTTTCACTTAAATCGAAATGTTCAATATAACATGACATATCCGGCAACATCTTGAGATATGAGCAACCAAACATGTTCAAATATCTAAGCGATTTCAAACCAGAAAAGCAATCTGGAAGACCCCTAAGGCTTTTGCATCCATTCAGATACAAGGAGTCAAGCTTACTGAGATATTGAAGAGATGATGAAATTTCTAACAAACTTGTACATTGACCAAGATCTAATATCTCAAGATTGCAGGCCCCCGAAAGGTCTGGACAACTGATCAGGTGCTTGGATCCAGAGAGATCAATTTCTTTTAAATTAACAAGTTGCTGTAAAGGGTGAAAAAAAATCAAATAAAGGAAAATCAACATAAATTAGCATCACTAATATCTATAAACTAGCTCATTAAGGAAAAACAAATCGACATATAAAATCAAATTATACCATGACACCGTTCCAGAGTTGTTCAACATTGCTATCTTGCATTCTGAGTATAACAAGGTGCTCTGGATTAACATTGGACTGCAATGATTTGAATGGACATCCATACCAGTGAAGATATCTTAGTTCATTGAAAACGGAATCGAGGCCTTTTGAAACATGCACCTTATTCTCGTTCTTCTCATTGTAATTTGAGCAATAGAATTCCAAATATCTCATATTCCGCATATTTGCAAAAGCACAAGGATTTAAGTCTATATATTCTGTTCTAGACATATCAAAAGAGATGCCCTGAATTGCTTTGGACCCCTGATATGTATTCAAGAAGGGATAAGTCAGCATCAAATATTTATAACTGGCACATGTAGAAAACTACACATATTTAAATATATCATTAATGCATGATTATATATATATATATATATCTTGAACGATAAACCTTTTGACTTTCTCAACAAGAGATGTTAACACATCTAAATTATGAAGATATAATCACAACATTTTTTAAAAATCAAATACAACTAACTCCCCCCTTTACAAATGAGCCAATGCAGAAAGATTAATGGAAATGATTCTCTTTAAGTTAAAGTTGTACTGAATCTCACCAAATTTTTTGTTAGAACGTGATATATATCCTCATGATGCCATAATCGGCTTCGTTGGCCAAGATCTTCGATGGATTGTTGCCGAACAATTTCCCTACCCATGGCTTGTAATAAATCATGCATATTTATTGTGTTGTATTTTGATATAGCTATCAAAGACTTATCAACAAGACCACTTATTTCAACTTCAGTGAAGAAGCCACTAGCATTTAGGACTTGTTTTACAAGATCAATGTGTTTCCCTTTAAGGAAACATGCAATATCTAGAAATATCTTCCGTTGGTTATCATTTAATCCATCATAACTTATCTTCAGCACCTCATAGATATCCTCATCAAGAATTCTTTCTAGTTTCTTCATTGCACTTTCCCAAACTTCTGTTCTCTTGTCAAGTAGAGACGAACCCAAAACTTTAAGAGCTAATGGAATGCCTCCGAGATAATTAACTACCTTGTGTGACAGATTCTCATACTCTAACGTGGGACGATTTTGTCTGAAGGCAGACCGACAAAACAGCTTAAAAGCATCATCGGAAGGTAATTCCTCGATCTCGTATATTTGATCCACCCTACAATTTTTTAGCGCTTGCTTATCTCTTGTTGTTATAATAATTCGACTTCCAAAACCGACATTATCAAAGCCTCCAATCAAAGATTCTAGTTGTCTAAAATTAGTCACATCATCAAAAACAAGAAGGGATTTCTTACGTCCAAGCCTTTTCTTTGTGAAATTGTGTCCTACAAGGGAATTACATATGTTTACATCCCCTAATATTGCAGAATAAAGTTCTCGTCGCAAGCGGTTTAATCCACCGCTTTGTTCACATTCTTCTCTAACACTATGAATAAAGCAAGAAGCATCAAATTGACAAGAGATTTTGTCAAATACAGCAGCAGCAAGAGTTGTCTTGCCTATACCACCAATGCCCCAAATACCTACACTGCGAACATCCCTTGACCCAATGCGCAACAATGATTCAATTTCATTAATCCTTGAATCAATTCCAATCAAATCTTTGTTATCATTTGAGGACATATCATTCAGTCTCTTCAAAACAACTTGGACTATATTCTCTATAAGCACAGACTCAGGCCTAACAAGTATTGACAACAACCATTATTAAGCTGTACCAAATCAGAACAGAAACATAACAAAAATTGAACAAATATAACAAAACACTTACTTGATTACGCTTGAATCCAGCCCAGATAGATTTGCTGCTTCTTGCAAAGCACCCTTCCATGCGTCCAAACTCTCTTTAAAACGTTGTTCATGCTCAACAAATGCTTCTGCAAAACACCCAGTTTGGTTCCTCACATCAGATGGATCCACCTCATAGAAAACTGGGACAACAATCTGTCCATACGTGTTCTTGCATTGAAGAATCTTCATGAGTTCTTCGAGACACCATCTGGAAGAAGCATACCCTTTTGAGAAAACGATAATAGAAATCTGTGAACCTTCAATTGCTTCGAGAGGAGATGGGGAGATATCATCTCCGCTGCAAAGATCATAATCAATGAAAGTTTCGATTTTCTGGCCACACAAAGCTTTGTGAAGATGACTGGTGAAGTTATTGCGGGTATCTTCGCCTCTGAGACTTACGAAAACATCATACTTGAATCGACCCAGTTCCATTGATGACAGAGAGAGTATTTGAGATCTGGAGACTATAGAAGTAGAAGAAGAAGAAGAAGAAGAAGAAGAAGAAGAAGAAGAAAACTAGTCGTCGTGTACTGTGTGTTGGAGAAGAAAATTTTTATTTGTTGATAAAAATTTCCAAGCAGTCTACTTCGTTTACTTTTGAGTGGTTTTGTTTACTTCTGGTATTTAATATTGGAAGACTCTATTTGTTGCCCTGTTGTGGAAGAAAAAAAAAATTAGAGTAGAAAATAGTGTATCTGCTCTGTTAAATTCATTTTCCATATATATATATATATATATATATACACACGTAAATTTTTCTAGAATTATATAAAGGTTTTGAATGTGAGCCACTCATTTTGTATACTTTGATTTGGTATGTATGTACTTGTCAAATCACTTTTATAAATGAATGGTTCACATTCAATATTCTGATAAAATTATATAAGAATGCCCTGATAGGAACAGGACTGTACAAATATATACGGAAATTTTCATATGAGAATGCCTTGATATAATTATATAAGGACATTGAATGTGAACCACTAGTTTTACATACTTTGATTTGGTATGATTTGGTATGTATACACTTATCAAATCACTTTTATAAATGAGTGATTCACATTTAATATCTGATAAAGTTATATAACGATGCTCTGATAGGAACGGGACCATATATATATATATTATATTTTTGTTGAAGCACATAGTTTTTATATTTATTTGGAAACATTTGGAATGAAATATTCTGCCTTGAAATTCTTTTTAATCCTATATCTATGCTCTCTAAGTCTCCATAAAAGACTCTACTGCATTTTCAAGAGCGACACTATTGACACACAGACTATTGATATCCTAATTTTTAAATTATATAGTGTTTTTTTTTTTTTTTTTTTTTAGAAATACTAAATACACTCTCCTATCACTCTCTTGATCCATTATTCTATTCTCTCTTCTTTAAGATTTTACTTTTTGAAATAAAAATTGACTCATAATAAATGGTTTGTCCATTTATATTATTGAGAAAATCTTCCATGATCCGACACATATCCCATGTTGGTGAGACGGATCCGATAAAAGAGTGACATACGTAACAGTTATAAAACTTAAATTTATTTATTTTTTCACCAATAACACAGTGACAAGTGGCTAAGTAATTAAGACAACAGTTTTACTTTTCACCGAATCAATTTGACCCGATTTATTCCTCTCACTTTCCTTTTTTTTACCTCCCAGATCGCATGTCTTCCTCAAGGTCCCAAATTTTCCCTTTTAATTTTCCAGACAGTTCCTCTTCCTCATAGACATTTATTACACAATTTCTTATAAACTTCTCTTTCATCTTATTTTTCTCTTTATTTTACAAGTAATATATACTTTGATTTCTTCTTATTTTTCTCTTCGTTTCTTCCCTCCCAACACACGCCACAAGCCCACAACCATCTTTTTCACAAATCATTTTTTTTTTCCAGATTTTGATATTCATTTTCTTCTCAAATTCTTGTCCAAATTATTCTACTTACGGTTTGTCTTTTGTTTTTGGATTTTTGATTTTTGATTTTGCTCTTTCTCTCACATCTCAACTTCATGTAATCATGAAAAAAAAAGAAAAAAAAATACATAATTATTTTTCATTTTTTAAAATGAAATAAAGGAGTATAAATTATTATTTAAGAATGAATTAGTAATAAATTATTTGTGTTTGTGAACTAAAAATTTGGTGTTTGGTGTCTTCTGCATTGAAAAGATATAAATATTTTAACATATTTTTTTTAAACATAAAAAGATATAAATCTTTCACTAAAAAATATAAAAAAAAAATGGAAGAGAAGTTAATGGATTGAGATCTTTTTAATCTGAAGGATTGAGAAGAGAAAAGAGAAGTAAATGGCACAGAAAAATAAATTTTTTTTTTTTTGGGAAGAGATGACCGACTAGGTGACGTGAGAAAAAGAAAGAAGTTCAAAATTTGTACGCGTGTCATAATATAATTGAACCAAAAAATGTAAATCAAAATAGATTAAGTTTTATGCCACATGTCATAATTTCACTAGGTCCATCTCACACACATCACATGTAGGACAGTCTCATGGAAGATTTTCTCCGTATTATTTACAACTAAAAAGAACAATTCTCTTCTCAAATTGTCATTTTACTTATTACCCACTATAATTTATAATCTTTTTAATCTAATTAAAAAAGTATTTTTAAGTGTATATATATATAATAATTTTTACAATCAAATTTTTTATATTAAATAAATGTTGAATGAAATAAATGAAAATATAAATTATTTTTTAAATAAATGTTGAATGAAATAAATGGAAATATAAATTTTAAGTAATTATGTTTTTTAAAGGAGAATAAATGATGTTTAGAATTATAAAATAAAATAAAATAAAAAACTCAAAAGGATTTCATAGAGAATGAGATGAAATAGATTGCAAATTATATTTGGTATAAATTATGTTTTTGAAGGAATATAAATGATGTTTAGGAGTAAAGAAACTTTTTTTTTTTATAAAGACAAAAGGATTTTTGAGAAAAATCAAATATTTTTTTCATAACTAAAAGCAGAAAAGAAAAGAATTAGATGAAAGAAATTATAAATTATAATTAATAAAGAAAAAACAATTTGGGAAGAGAATGTTTTGTTTGACTCCTAAATAATATAAGTAGACAAACAATTTATTATGGCTCAACTTTCATGTCAAAAAGTAAATATTAACACTAGTTAAAGAAAGAAGAGAGGGGATTGAGGAAGTGTGTTGGAAGAGTGTATTAAAAGCATCTCCAATGTAAAAGGGACTTGCATACCAATAATCGATAATATGGCAACAATGTCAATAGACTTGCTTTCTATGTGGTATAAAAATAGACTTGATAGATAATCAACTCAAAATTTAGTTTACAATGTTTCTGTCTAAAACACAAATTTTTTTACGGGATAATTACCCCGGTGGCCATCAACTTACGTCACCATTATCAAAATGTCCACCAGATGGGGAATTAGTTTCAAAATGGTTATTTTTTGCAAACACTGTTACACTAGTGATCATTTCCTCCAATTCCATCTAATAAGTGGCATTGTGGTAAATATGAAGATGACATTAATTTATTTTATATATTTTTTTGAAATCAATTTTTTCTTATTTTTTTTTAAATAAATAATTATATTTAGTGTGTGTACATACATATAGCATATCTTAAACATATATATACAGTCTTTTTATTGTTACTGACAATAAATATATCATGACGAAGAATGTGGACCATAAATTATGAAGAAGTTTTGACAAGTGCATTCACTTTGAGTCAAAGTATGTAAATCTAGTGGTCAACATTCTTCGTCATGATATATTTATTGTCAAGACGAACTGACAATAGAAAATCTATACATATATATATATATATATATATACATATATGTATATATATATATATATTTCTTTTCAACTTATCTCACATTTAGTTTTTAGAATTTTTAGATTTTATAGCATTAATATTATCAAAAAAGAATATATATATATATATATATATATATATTTCTTTTCAACTTATCTCAAATATATTTTTTAGAATTTTTAGATTTTGTAACATTAATCTTTTCATATTTCTTTTCAACTTATCTCACATTTATTTTTTAGAATTTTTAGATTTTATAGCATTAATATTATCAAAAAAAGAATATATATATATATATATATATATATTTCTTTTCAACTTATCTCAAATATATTTTTTAGAATTTTTAGATTTTGTAACCTTAATCTTTTCAAAAAAGAAATACATATATATATATATATATATATATATGTTTGAGATGTGCTATATGTATATACATACTAAATATAATTATTTGTTTCAAAAAACAATAAAAAAAAAAATTGATTTCCAAAAACCATCTAAAATAAATTAATGTCATCCCCTTATTTACCAAAATACCACTCATTGGATGAAATTTGATTGAATTGGATGAAATGGTCATTAGTGTAACAATGTTTGTCAAAAATAGCCAGTTTTAAACCAATTCCCCATTTTGTGGGCATTTTGATAGTGATGGTAAAAGTTGATGGTCACCAGAGTAATTACCCTTTTTTTTAATAACGTGTCCATTTTTTTTTTCTTGTTTTTATTTTTATTTTATTTTCTTACCAAAAATAATAGATGAAAAATTAAAATCAATTTTAAATACTTTCTGAGTCAACTAAAAAATAGTTGTGCAACAGACTGTCTAAAAGTAGACGGTCATGTTGACAATGTCTAATATATTTTTTGCCACGTCAGCTTGAGGTTGAATATGCACGGCTCCACTGGAGAAATATTTATTAATCATACATGACATCTCTTTTTTTCACAAGTCATTCTTGCACCGGAAATGCTCTTAGCATTTCTCTTTTTTTCTTATATCAAATTACTTAAAGAAACATATATTATTTATTAAAAAAATCTTTTACAAAGTAAAATTAATAAAACCCCACTTTCCTTATTTCAAAACCCTAATAATATAGATTATTTTTAATTGTTGAATGTTTACTATTTTTGTTTATATTTTCTTTTAGATTTCGATCATATATTTCACATGTTTAGTATTTATTGATTTTATTGTTACACATGTTTGTTTTGTTTTTCTTTTCAAATTCTATATCCATTTTTGTTATTTTTTTTCCTCGGTTTATTTTCTTTTAGACCTTCCGGGCATGCTATGATTTGTATCAATTCTTTTGAATATTTTTATTTCGGATCTTCTAAAGTTAGTTTAACGTTATTCATAAAAATAAAAATAAACAAAAAAAACAAAAAAACAAAATAAAAAACAATAATAACAACGAAATCGCACCAAGAATCCTAACCAAGAAAATGTAATTTTTGACAAATGAAACCACACCAAAACCCTAACTCAATCACTCGAAAAAATTATTGAGACAATCAATATTACACTCACAATCTATCATCAACAATCCAATCGACGATAGAAAAAAAATATATATATATCGCATCTTTGTAGTTTTCTCACTAGTTATCTTCTTATTCTTCTTCTTCCTCCTCTTCTTCCATTTTTACTTGGCTTGAATTGCAAACTTTGCCGCTGTCACCAAACACTCCACACCGACAGATTTCATCAAAACATCTTGCAAGGCCACTCGCTACCCTGTCTTGTGCGTTGAGTGCCTCTCAGGTTACAAGCTTACAGCAGAGCCATCAGACAAAGTGATCATCAACTGGTTATAACAGCTTTGTCAGTGAGCCTAAACAAAGCACTATCATTTGCTGCTTTTGTGGACAAGTTAACTAAAGTGAAAGGAATCAAGTGTAGAGAGTACCAAGTTGTGAAGGACTGCATAGAAAACATGGGTGATAGCGTTGACAGACTTGGTCAACTGGGTCATCGATTTGTGGGTCAAGAATTCATTTGGCATATGAGTAATATGCACATTTGGGTTAAACTGTATATATAAGAGAGAAATTCAAATGTAACCATTGGTAACGTGAAACTTTTGCTAGTAACCACTTTTGAAACTTTAATTGTTAATAACCACTTTTTAATAAAAAATTCAGTGTATGTCAATAAATTACCAGAGTACCCCTGAAAATATATATATTTTTTAAACCTCGAAACAAACTTGAAATCATGACTAAATTGAAATATCAAAACTTGAAATCATGCCTAAATTGAAATGTCCAAACTTGAAATCATAACTAAATTGAAATGTTCAAACTTGAAATCATAACTAAATTGAAATTATGATTTTTCTCATTCTTCTTCTTCCTCAATTGAAATTAGGGTTAGGTTTTTTTGAACCAATTGCAGACCAAATCCCGGTCGAACGAACCCATCCCGACGCACGAACCCATCCCGACGCATAAACCCATCTCGGTCGAACTAGCGGCGGCGCACGAACCCATACTGGTCGTTGCACGAACCAACTTGAGAAACCCATCGATGTGCTTCACAAACCACAGCTAGCTGGTTCATGAAAGTCGTATGGCATCTTCCGGCGTAGCCCGGACGGTTCAACGACGACTACGGCGATGGGCGGCTGGATGGAGAGAGAGAGAGAAAGAGAGAGAGAGAGAGAGAGAGAGAGAGAGAGAGAGAAATAAAAGAGAGAAAGAAGAGAGAGAGTGTTTTGGGGATGTTTTTTATATGAGGACTTTTCAGTAATTTCTCAAAAAACATGGTTATTAACAATCAAAATTTCGTTTGTGATTAAAAACCAATTTTCTATAATATATATGGTCATTTTTGGCAATTTCCACTATATATAAAGATTAAAGACAATATATATATATATATATATATATATATTTTAAGAAGAAAGCTAGTGAGAAAACTGTATATAAAGATTAGAGATGACATGTAATTAGGCTAATTGATATTGATTCCCCATGAACTATACCTGAATTTGCACCATGTTTTAAATTATTTAAATACTTAAATAATTTAAATATTCATTTGGGTTTTATAAAAAAATAATAATAATAATTCCCTTTATTTATTTATATATATATTTTTTTTTTTGAAAAAGATATGTGATTTATTATGTTTAAAAAATAAGTAAAAAGGTAGTACTGGAAATAAATAAATAAAATTAATAATACCATTAAATGTTATATAATTAAACCAAAATTTTTAAAGTAGAACATAAATAGTTCAGTAGTTGGGGTGGGGGGCCCAATAGCACCACTCCTTTTTAAATTATGAGAACTTCCTCTTACAATCCACAATTATCTATTTACACTCCAATTTATATTTTTTTTTTATTAATGACAAATTCAACTTGAATTAAAATTACTAAATAAGACAACAACAAAAAAAAAAAATTCTAAAGACACTCCAAACTAATTAAATTATTAAAAAAAAGAAATTATCTCTCTTAAATTATTATATTAAATTTTACGTATTAAACTTTCTATTAAATCTGTTATTACCATATTAAACCCTCTCTCCTAATTTCTCTCTCTTTCTCTCTCTCTCTCTCTCTCTCTCTCTCTCTCTCTCTCTCTCTCTCTCTCTCCATTTTTCAAAAAGAAAAAAATCATATCACTATACTTTTTAGATCAATCTTTGATTAATAGTTTTAAAGAAGAAAAAAAACTTATAAATATTTTGTTTTTTTATTAACAGGAATATATATATATATATATATATTAAAAAATCAATATAAATACCTTGTTTATAAAAAATTAAAAATTAAAAAAAAAATTAAAAAAAAAAAGATATATGAAAACTTGATTTGTTGTAACTAGATTCGATTAAACTTAGAATTTCTAAAACAAATGAAAGAATTAAAGTTTTCTATGCAACCGTATATCTAAAAAAGTAACAAAAAACATTTTCTTATTTTGATATATATTTTTTTAAAAAAAATAGGGTACTTTTTTTTTTTTTTTTAAATATATACATATATACTGTTCCTAAAAATTAAGCTTATTCGTAAGTTTTTTTTTTTTTCTTAACTGTTAATTTTACTTGAGAAATAATAGAGATAGAAAGTTAGATATATGTATTGAAGGAGAGTGAGTTTAATATGAGAATTAAAAATTTTGGAGAGAGTATTTAAAATAAACAATTAATGCTAAAACTAGTCTTGTTTACTTCAAGCTTCAATAAAAAATTTCTTCTGATATCTAAAAGCTTGATGTGTTACCTCTCCATGCATGTAGAATTAGGGGTCATTTGTTTTTTTTTTTGGTATGAAAACTTAATAGTTATGAATTTTACTGAATACTGAATAGTGACTAAAACTTGAATCTGAATGACATGTGTGTGTTTTTTTTTTCTCACATCTGAATATACTGTTAACATGTTTGTTTTTTAAAAATAAAATTATCTGAAAAGAAGTAATTTTACATATATACCCTTGTTAAACAATTATACATATAATATAGAATAAAAACAATCCAAAAATAATTATTATTATATGAACACATATGAGCATGATCTTCTTTTTCGATTATAAACAAACTTTACTTTTACAAAGAAAAGAAAATGTTTTTTTTTTTTAATGTTCAAAAAATAAAAGGGGCAGTATGAAAACTCACACAAAACACTCTAAAAATAATAATATATAAATACATCACCCTAAAATATTGATATTAAATACCAATATGAGAAATCATTAGGGTTCTTTTTTATTTTTAAAGCCATTTAAAATAAGAAATATATTAAAATAAAGATTTTTATACAATATATAATTATGATGAAATTGGAGATATATTATATATGGAGGATAGTATCGGAAGAAAAAATTTTGGATTGTATTTAATGCAATTAAGTGATTTACAATTAAGTGAAAAGTCAGAATTTTTTACTTTTTATTTTAAGTTGTTTTTTGGTATTTTAAAGTTGTTTGACCACTTGAAAAAAAAAAAAAAAAAAAAGCTTAATAATTATGATTCGGACAAATTAAGTTTTAAGTGGAAAAAACAAACGACCTCTTAGTCTTTGTTTACTTCAAACTTCAATAAAATATTCCTTTTGATATATAAATGCATGGTGTCTTTTGCATGTAAGAGATTGGCATATCTCATCTCGTTATTTTTTTTTTATTATTATTATCATTATTATTATTATTATTAAAACATTTTAGGGTTGATGTGATGAGTTTTGATTGTACAATATAATTTTTTTCATTTATTTAATAACACTACAAAAACATAAAATTGCCTTTCAAAATGAATGACTAAAGGCATCTCCTGTTAGAAAATACGAGATCTGGAAGAAAGAATTACAGTAGCAAATTCGTTGTTCAACAAGATTCCAAGGCTCGAAACAGAATAATTTCTCCCATTTCCAGTAGAAACGCGAGTACACAGTGGGTTGTGAGAAATAGTCGTCAGGATTCAATGGAGTCTAAAACAACCAGTGTTGGTAACAAGGTATATACGCCTTGACCAACCTCTTAGAACACTTAGAAGATGGAAACTGATGATACCAGAGAAAGCAATTTGAAAAACAAAGAAGATAGAAATATTTTGTTGTGTCAAAACAGAGTTGTAGAACTCCTTTTATAGCCATTTTCATATTTGTTCAAGAGCAGGTGCGTCTGCAAGAACGAATGTGATTGTACCCGTTCGATCAGACGTGTCGATTCATGAACCATCTTGATCGCTCTGAACCAACAGCTGAATGACCAACTAATTTCCCATGTGGGACTAAACATAAAACCATATCTCCTCTATCTCTCTAGATGAAAACCTCAAAAAAAAAAAACTCTACAGATCCCACCAATTTTCAAAATATACACATATGAGAAAATAATATATATTATTAATAGGAATAGCTGCACCACGGGATGTGGCTACCTACGTACCCGTGAGGGATCAAGCCATCGTAGTTCTTACAAAAAAACGGTCACAACAAAGTTCTCTTGGTATCATCGTAAAGTAAGTACATAGATGAAAGTGTCTTTTTGACTTGAACTTCCACTTAGTGCAAACATTTCAAAGCTTGATCAAGGTGCTAAGGTGAACGCATCTTGAACCTAGAACCCTTGGAGATAAGCCGAAACCATCACACGTACTGACTTCGAAAAATTGAGTGTTCTGAATACCCTGCACATTAATGGCCATGTGCATAAATCCTGATCTCGTGAGCACTTCTCATAAACGGTCTTGTTTTTTTCAGGAAGCGGCCCGACTTCCATTGCTCACAAGGTAAATTTACTGAGTGATTCTGCGAGTCACTCTATTCAATTTATTAAGGACTTAATCCAACCTTCAATCATGTAGAAACCAACACTAGAATAGGAGTTAGGGTATTTATTGAATTATCTAGTGTTCCATAATCACATATTTGACTTGTTAATACCACATTGAACTTAGACTATATTTTCAAGTCTTAAGTTGGGTTCCCATCAAACGTGATTGACGTCATTCACAGACCTTAGCCCCATTCATTTATATGTCTTAGAGATCATCTCTTTGCATAATCCTTTTGTTAAAGAATCTGCCAAATTCTTGCTCAACTTAATGTAGTTGACTATGATTACTCCATGCTTGAGTAATTGTCTTATAGATTGATGTCTTAGACTCACATGTCTAAACTTGCCATTGCAGGTCTTATTTTCAACTCTATAAATAGTTGTCTTGTTATCACAATTTATCAAGATTGCAGGTGATGGTTTTTTCCAAAGTGGAATACCTACTAAAAGATTCTTAAGCTATTCTACCTCCTTACTTGCATCTACGAGTGCTATAAGCTCAGATAACATTGAAGAATCATAAGTCATTGTTTATTTCTTTGATTTCCATGATATTCAGCATCTCCAAGTGTGAATATCCAACCAGTAGTAGACTTGGATTTTACTTCAATATTATTCCAGGTGGCATCATTAAAGCCTTCCAATATAGGTGGACTCTCATGATAATGTAATCTATAGTCTAGCATTCCCTTCAGGTATCTAAGAACTCTAAAAATCGATTTCCAGTGTTCACTACCTGGATTACTTGTAAAGTGACATAGCATACCTACTGTATATGGAATATCGGGTCTTGTGCAGTGCATAGCATACATAAGACTCCCAATTACACTAGCATATTCTATTTGTGACATAGCACGACCAGTGTTCTTTATTAACTTGATACTTGGATCAATAGGAGTTGGGGCTGGTTTATAACCAAAATGTCCAAACTTCTTCAAGATTTTCTCAATATAATGCGATTGTGTTAGCAACAATCCATTATTCTTTCTAATGATCTTAATTCCTAAGGTTACATCAGCCTCTCCAAGATCCTTTATATCAAACTTAGAAGATAAAAACATCTTAGTTTCATTAATGCATTTAAGATTAGTACCAAATATCAACATGTCATCAACATATAAGCAGATAATAACACAACTAGAATTATCTACTTTACAGTAAATACTTTTATTAGCATCATTCATAATGAATCCATGTGATAGTACAATACTATCAAATTTCTCATGCCATTGTTTTGTAGCTTGCTTTCTTGCATGTTTTCTTTTGTTGCCCTAGGATAACAAACCCTTCAGGTGTTTCCATATATATCTCTTCATCAAGATCACCATTTAGGAATACCATTTTGACATCCATCGATGTACCACTAAATGATGTATAGATGCTAGAGATATTAGAACTCTAACTCTAATAGATGAAATGCAAGCAAAAAGTGCATATGTATCGAAGTAATCAATACCATGCCTCTGTTTAAAACCTTTGGCTAATGGCCTAGCTTTATACTTGTTAATAGAACCATCTGCATTCATCTTTTTCTTAAAAATCCACTTATAACCTATGGGTTTAGCACCCGGAGGTAAGTCAGCTAATACCCGGGTTTGATTACTCAAGATCGAGTTCATTTCATCATTAATCGCTTCTTTCTAGAAACATGCATCTCGAGAACTCATGACATCATTATAAGTAAGAGGATCATCTTCTACAAGCATGATGAATCTAACTGAATCTGTGATATCACTTTGATTTCCTTCTACAAGATAAATAACAAAATCTAGGCCAAATGAATGTTCATTTCTAGCTCTTTTACTCCTCGGTTCAACCTCTTCAACTACATCGGGTCTGGGATTATTCATGGTGGTGTCTTCAAGAGTTGAATCAAATTCCTCACTTATGACTGGGGTTGAACAAGATGGAATACTAGGGTCTCATAAAACAGGATTACAAGTACTAGACTTATTCATATTCTCAAAGAATTCAACATCAACAGACTCAATGATATCATATGTGTCAAGTCTAAAAAGTCTATATGTTACACTATTCAATGAATATCCAATGAAAACACATTTATAAGTTTTATGACCAAGTTTAAGTCTCTTTGGTCCAGGAATTCTTGCATAAGCAATACATCCCCATATCTTGAGACGATTCAGATTAGGCTTCCTACCAAACCATAACTCATAAGATGTAACATGCATTTTCTTCTTAGGTACTCTGTTTAAGATATAGTCAGCAGATATAAGTGCCTCGCTCCACCAACATAATGCTAACTTTGAACTTATAAGCATCGCATCAACCATCTCGGTTAGAGTCCTGTTCTTTCGTTCTGCTACTCCATTCATTTCAGGCATATAAGGCACCGTGCATTGATGAAGTATTCCATGAGTATCACAAAAGTTTGTGAACTCGGTTGGGTAGTATTCACCACCTCGATCTGAACGTAGAACCTTTATCTTATAGTTCAATTGTGTTTCTACTTTAGCCTTAAAAGACTTGAATTTATTAAACACCTCATCTTTACTCTTAATCAAATACGTGTATGAATATTTAGAATAGTCATCTATAAATGTCACAACATATTTATGACCACCTCAAGTTACATGACTCTTATAATCACACACATTTAAATGAATTAAACTAAGGGGCTCGAACGATCGTTCAATAGACTTATGTGCTTTTCTAGTAATCTTGGATTTAACACATACAATACATTTTCCAGAATGGTTAAAATTGCATTTTGAAATCAATCCTAGATTATGCATAGTTTTAATAGATCCATAGTTAACATAACCTAATCTACTATGCCACATAATGGATGAGTGAACCATATAAGCAGAACTATCATTTATTAGATTCATTTTGATCATTCCGTTACATGAGAAGCCTGTTCCAACAAACGTTCCGTTCTTGGACAATACAAATTTATCAGATTCATACATCAACTTGAAACCTCTCTTATTGAGCACGTCCCCAAAAACTAAATTCTTACAAAGATTTGGAACATGTAACACATCCATCAGAGTGAGAACTTTCCCAGAAGTAAAGCGAAGATCCACTGTGCCTTTACCGATGATTTTGGCTCGAAGATTATTTGCAACTTTGACTTGAAGATTATTTGCAACTTTGACTTCATTGCCATCATCAGTAGATTCGTATGTCTTGAAGAGACTACAATCTTTGCATATATGAATGGTTGCACCAATGTCCAACCACCATCCGATTTCCATACCAACTGAATTGGCCTCACACACAGTGCCAATAAATGGTTCATCAACTGTATTTTCTTTATTTGCATTCTTGAGGCCTTTCTTCCTATTACGACAGTCTCCAGCCATATGACCAGGCTTCCCGCAAACATAGCACTTCCCTTTAATCTTCTTATGCTTTTTGTTCTTACCCTTGCCCTGGTTCTTAAATTGATTATCATTCTTGGGCTTGAAGTAGGTATTCTTGGATTTATCGTCCTCAACCATATTTGCCTTTAAATCAATACTAGTTTTCTCATCTTTCGAATCACGGATTCTAGAATCCTCCTCAATTCGAATATGAAACTGAAGAGATTCAAGAGTATGACCCTTTTCCTCATGTTTGAGTTTCTTCTTATATCCATTCTAAGAAGATGGGAGTTTAGAAATAATAACTCCCACCAAGAATGAATCATCAAGATTAACTCCAGAGGTTTTAAGATCTGAAATGAGATACAACAATTCATGCATTTGATTCATGATAGGTTTTTTATCAGAAATTTTTAATTCCATAAAATTGCTAATAAGAAATTTCTGATTACTTGCTTTTTCGATGCGGTATTTCAGGTCCAAAGCAGTCCATAACTCCTTTGCGTTCGCTATATTCCAATGTGGATTGTAGACAGAATTCCCAAGTGCATTTAGAATGTGGCCACGGCAAAGATAATCGGCCTCCTTGTGCTTCTTTTTTTTCTGCTTCAATTCGTCACTATTATCTGATTTCTCCTCAAGAATTGCCTCCAACTTGTTACCCAAAATAAACGCTACATTGAATGTCGTCAAGAAGAACATAACTTTCTCCTGCCAGTGAGTAAAGTTTTCTCCATCAAAATGTTCAAGACAAACCAAGTCTTGATTCATGAACTGTATCGAGTTGGCAACTGTGCTTGAACTTACTCCTTTCATAGATAAAAAATTAGTCTGAAAATTGTTAGAAAATATGAGGTCTGGAAGAAAGAATTACAGTAGCAAATTCATTGTTCAACAAGATTCCAAGGCTCGAAATTTGATTATTTCAGACTAATTTCTCCCCTTTCCAATAAAACCGCGAGTACACAATGGGTTGTGAGAAATAGCCGTCAAGATTCAATGGAGTCTAGAACAACCGGTGTTGGTAACAAGGTATGTACGCCTTGACCAACCTCTTAGAACACTCAGAAGATGGAAATTGATGATACCAGAGAAAGCAATTTGAAAAACAGAGAAGCTAGAAATATTTTTGTTGTGTCAAAACAGAGTTGTAGAACTCTTTTTATAGCCATTTTCATATTTGTTCAAGAGCAGATGTGTTTGCAAGAACGGATGCGACTGTACCCGTTCGATCAGACGCGTCAATTCACGAACCATCGTGATCGCTCTGAACCAGCAGTTGACAGACCAACTAATTTCTCATGTGGGACTAAACATAAAACCCACATCTTCTTCTCCATCTCTCTAGATGAAAACCCCCATTAAAATTACTTGAGATATTTTGATAATAAAAAAAACAAAAAAAAAAACTCTACATCTCCAACCATGTTCCAATTCGACATTTTCCAACAAATTGGAGCTCCAACCCAGCAGCAAATCCCATGCTATTATTGCTCCAATGAAAAGTGTTGCGCAATATCAAGCACGACACTGTTCATCTGGCACAACTTTAGTGCAACTTTTTCTCTTCTTTTTTTTTTTTTAATAATTTTTTTTATTGTAAATTGGGTTTTGATTGGTTAGACATTAGTATTTATTAACAAATAACAATAAAATAAAAGGAAAGAAAGAAAATATTAAAGAAATATTCTTTTTAGTATAAAATTTGATACAACGGGTTAAAGATGTAATAGTGAAATAATGTGAAAGTTGAACCATTTTAATATAAAAATTGCACCAAAAACACTATTTGGATCGGAGATGGCCTAATGGGTCAAAGTTAATTAAAGAGTAGTCGGTGTTATTATGACATTACCGCTAGTTTTATTGCAATTATGCATGCCTATAATTAGAATAAATTAGTAAAATTTCCCTTGCAAACTTCATAAAAAGTTTTATCAGCGGTAGACATAAAGAAAGTTAGTTTATTGTCATGACTCATGACATAACATACTGTAGATAGAAAAAGAGTTGGTTAGATATGGAATGAAATCTAACTAATCTATAACAATAATCTACGTATCTAATGCTTAAATAATGCGGTATCCTGAATTTTTTTCGTATTAAAATTGCATTATTGAAATAATTGGATTTTATGGATGCTACATCATTTGAGCACTAGATTTGAATAGCAAATTTGAACAAAGTAGTATTATTTAATCTATAATTTACTTATCAATAATGTTTTTTTATCTAAATTTGCTGCTCAAATGATGTAATATCACTATAATTCATTCATTTAAATCATATAAATCTAATAAAATTTAAATGAATGGATTATAGTGTTACTGTATCATTTAGGCACCAGATTTGGACAAAGTAGCATATTACTCTTTACTTATTTAGTTTTTCATTTGAAAATTGAATTTATTCATTTTTTTAGCAAGAATTTATTCAAATTGAAATATACAAACTACAAACCAGCGGAGCATACCCAAATGAAAAATGAAGAAAAAACACAATAAAGAAGAAAGACAGAAAAGCATGCATGAAGATAGAATATTAAGAAGAATTTTGAGCAACGAAGCTTATGATGAGTTGCATCAACTGGTTTGCAGGTTGAGAGTTGGGATCAATGGTGAAGAATCCATGTTGTTGTCCTTCAAATTCAACATATTCAATCTTCTTTCCCCAATTTTTGAGTCTGTTTGCGTAATCCTCAGCTCGATCTTTGAGTAAATCACTTCCTCCAGCAACCACTAAAATTGGATCAAGATCTGCTGTTTCCATACTCAAGCTATGTGGCCCAAATGGGTTCACCAGTGGATGATCAGTTGTTTCTCCAATTGGTATCGACAACCTCCAAAACCTACCCATGTATTCCAAATATTTAGCTAAGAGACAAAAATTCAATACATGAAAATGGAGTAGAATTACAAACCTATCAATGAGGTCCAAATTGAGGAAGGCTTGTTTAGATCCCTCAGCTTCGGATGTTGACCGTACAATCCCGCCAAAAAAAGGCGCTAGAAGAACGTAACCTCTTATTTGAACCGGAGCCAACTGGGGCGAACCGGCCCCTAATTGAAGAGCCAAATGATGAGCAATGTTTCCTCCAGCGGAATCACCAGATATGAACACCTTGGTGAAATCAGCCACTTCTTTGAGCCAATCATCACCCTCCTCACTCACTGCTTCAGCTTGGAGCCATTCCACAGCTCTCATTCCATCTTCAATGGCCAACGGCAACCTATTCTCTGGAGCCAACCGATAATCAGGGGCGATAACCACAGCTTGAAGCTCTGAAGCCAGCCGGAAGCAGTAGTTTTGACAATTAGGCCAGGTGCGTGATCCAATGCAAAATCCACCACCGTGAATGTAGTAGAAGATGGGGAGCTTGGCGGTAGCCAAAGCCGGCTTGTAGAGGCGTAGATGGAGGTCATGGACTGAATCAAACAGCACATCTTTCCAGAGAACAGAACCGTCATCGTGGACAGGGACATTGAAACTAGGATTTGATAAGCGCTTAATGGAGCCATCGCTGTAAACGAAAAGGACTCCACGGCATTCATCCACCAGCTGAGGAGGAGGAGGAGAGGAGGTAGTGGAGCTAGACATGTTCGTTGTGTTAGGTTTTACAAGTGAGAAGAAAAACGGAGGCTTAAAAAGAAAAGAGAAAGGATACAAAACAGAGAAAGAGTTAAAAGAGAGGCTAGTTTAGGGCATGTTGCTCGTTTTATTACGTGTGTTAGTTAAATAATGACAAGAGTTTTGTCTTACACGAGTATTAGGTAAGTTTATTTATTTATTTATTTGTATTATAAAATCACTCCAAAATACACATGTGTTTCAGACAAGTAAAAGAATGAATTTAAGGTGACAATACCAACTACCAAGTAAGGACAATTTTTTACTGGAAATGAAATGAAGAAGAACTCTTATGAAAGGAAGTGAAGATTGAGGGGAGGGGACTAGTGTCCAATTAGTGGGAACTGGGAAGATTATAATATAAGTTATTAGGGGTGTGCAGATCCGATTCAGTTCCATATAATATGATTGATTGGATTAGATTTAAGGACATAATTGAATCGGATTAGATCATAAATTCTGAAATTCATTGAATCATATCGGATTTAACTTTCTTCGATCAAATCAGATCAGATCGAATATTGCATTATGGCAAATCCAATGGATGAGATCCGCCGCACATACCTAAATTTTAACCATGTATGCCGTTACAATTAAGCAATCATGTGTGTGTAAACAAGCTTGAAACAATGAAACTGTGGGAGATGGATGAAATCTGTTTATGGTCAAGTTGCAAAAATAAAGCATGAACTCAAGAAAACTACACAGATTCCAAGAAGGATAATCTACAGACGTCCTGCAATTCAAGCATAAATTAGAGGAGATATTTTTTGGTAACAATTCATTAATCATCCATTATCCCACTCAACGAAATGGTGACGATAAAGAAAATCCATTAATGGTCCATATAGTATGATGAAATGAAAGAGAACAAGAAGTCTGCAAAGTGATAAAAATTAGGATGTTTAAATGGACATTAGTAATAAACCACTCAAGCACAGTAAGAATCGGTAAGTTTAACATTTGAACACCATAAGAACTTACGGGTTACGTTCCGACTTCCTACTAAAGGTATTATAAATTTTCATATGCTAATTGAAGTTTAGAATCTTAAGAGGATCCTTTTGAGGATAAAATTTGGATAAACAGAAACTCTTTCATCTCTTCAAGGATTATGTTTGGTTATTATGAGATTGCTTTAAGAAGAATCATAAGAATTTAAACCAAAAGAAAGCTACATCAGAATTTACAATTATTATTACTTCAACTTAACCACAATTACATAGTAAATTGCTAATCAAAGAAGTGAAAATTTGACAGATAGTGAGGCAGATGTGGGAGAGATAGTAAAGCAAGGATCCGAATAAAATAATTAATTTTCTTACAGATCAAAATTAATACTTCAGTCAAGTGCAGCTCATAGACGTCTAGAATATCCAGAACCTGCACACTTCTTGCAGAGTATCAATCCTACAAAGATAAACAGTTCACTTAAATTTAGAAATAAGCGCATACCGGATATATGATATATCAAGCATATTTAAGTTATTTCTTGTTTCTTTTTTCTATAAACGTCTGATTTATTATTAAGAATGTTGAGTTTAGAACTTGAACCACATTGGATATTACTCAAAAACTATGATCAAGGGCTGAGATGATATCAAACTGCAGAATTGATTGCTTTGTTCTAAAACATGGAATTGCAATATATATATATATTTGTTTTCAGATTCCATGGTGAAAGAACAGTAAAATCACCAAAATAATGGGAAGTTACATTAACTATTGGAATTCTTCAACGTACTAACCTAATTGAGTAATCACCAAGGAAAAATCACAGAACAAACTAATTCTAATCACTACTTACAACCCAATGAAGAAAATTGATCCATATTAAATATTGAAAAATACCACTCCAATTCAAGACTCAAAAAATTAAAAAAATATATATATATTGGAAGTATATGAAAGCAGAAATGAACCTGCTCCTTTGCACACTTTACAGTCAACCAAGCCCATTTCAAGCTTCATCTTACCATCGTTGCAAAAGACACATTTTGTGCCACCTATCCATAATCCACCACAGAATATAATCATCAACTTACACAAAAGACGACAAAGATTAACATAAACATAAGAAGAAAAATGTTAATTATATTATTACAAGAAAATAATAGAAAAGATAACAGAAGAGCCAAGAACTGTTCCTTCAAAGATATTATCTTACACATAGCAGATAGTAGCCATATATGCAATATTCATATAATATGACCATCTCTATAATTAAGTGGTGTAAGTAGATTATCAGCCTAAAAAATAAAAATAATTGAAGTGCAAATCACTATTAATTATATATGCAATTTCATGTTAAGCACCTATGATTATAACTAATTTGTAAGCCATCTATTCAACCATAAATATAGCACAATAACTCAATAAGCATTATATAATAGATCACATATATTTATATAATTAAGTGGAAATAAAAATGCAAAATAGTGATTGAATGTACCATTTCCTGCACAGCGGTCACAAGGCACAGGATCTCCCTGCAAAAAAAGGAGAGCAAAAGGCATCAATCAATTGAAATAGAAAAGGAATTAGAGAAATGGGGGAGAGACAAACCTTGAAGCCAAGAAAGAGAGAGAGTGAGATGGCAACCAAAACACTGATAGTAGCGAAGAGAGTTTGAGTATCCAAAGGCCTATCAAACCCAGTTAAAAGCAATATTGGATGGAGAAAGAGGTTTGTAATTGTGGGTCTCTTTTTATGCTTTGAAATGCAACGGGACTGAACTGGAATTTCTCGTTTTCTAGTGGGTGTTGTTGTTGAAGATGAAGATGAAGATGAAGATGAAGAAGAAAGATAGGAGAGAGGAGGGAGATGGAGATGGAGATGGAGAGAGTGGAGACAGAGTGTGGCCATAGATTCATACAACAAATTATGTGGACTTCAGCTCTATTGTGTTTCCTCCTCCTGTCCTCTTTCATTTTTAACAAACCTTTTATTGACAGATTTGTCCCTTACTTTTAACTCTCTCTCTCTCTCTCTCTCTCTTCACAGTTCACATTCACACATATTTAAACCTGCAAATTACTGAATTACCAAACAAGGAATATAATTTAATTTTGGGTAATTATCAGAAATGTACCTACATTTTAACTTATTTTTAAACACTTTGTAACAGTTTCACTTTTGACCAAATTAGTCCCTATATCGTTTATAAATATCAAATAAATCACTAACTTTTGGAAATGGGACTTGGATTCTCTCATCTCCTCGTCTCTTTCCTCACTTTTTTTTAATAATATTTCCTCACTTATTTTTTAAAGTATGTGATTGCTTGTTTATAAAATAATAATAAAAGACAATTATATCATAACTAATTGTTCATTATAACGTATATTTGTCTTGAGAACATTGAAAAGTGAGAAAGAGATAAGGTAAGATCCAAATTTATTAAAAATAAACAATAATTTGAAAAGAAAAAAAAAGGTGGAGTAGGTTGTTCACTACTTCTAAGGTTAAATATTTTAACAATTTTTAAAAATATCTTTACTATTTTTTAGGTATTTTTATTTACTTTCTTATATATTTTCTTTTCCATTTTTTTCACATGGACATGTGGCATATTTTTTTAAAAATATATTTATTGTGTTTTAAGACAAAAACACCTTAGGCATTGATAATTTTGACTATTGATTGAAAGTGATTATTTTAGAAGAAGAAGAAGAAGAAGAAGAAGAAGAAATTGAAAGTGATTATTTAAGAAGAAGAAGAAGAAGACAAAAATACCTTAGGCATTGATAATTTTGACTATCGAACAAAGTGATTATTTTAGAAGAAGAATAAGAAGAAGAAGAAATTGATGTATTTCAAAAAATTAGGGACCCCCATGCAAACCCAAAGTAGAATGCAAACCCAAAGTCTATTGACTATTGAGAAATTATGGATATATTATTTATTTATTTATGATGGCAAGATGTTTGATGTAATGCCCAAGTAAGATTTTGGTATTACAAATGATGAAATGATAGAAGTGATCAAATTAAATTAATGGTATACAAGTTTTTAATGTGTAGTTAAGAGATGTGTTGTATGATTTTATTATAAGAATTTGGATCCTCTACTGAGCTAATTTTTGTCATGTCCTCTATAGATCTGTTGACATGTATAATCAATGGCTGTCATTTATTTATTTATTTTATTTCATTTAAATACAAAGTCATATTCTCAAGTGTTTTAGATCAGGAAAAAGATCAACAAAACAAAGGATCATAATCCTTATTATAAATGTTTTTTTTGTATTTTGAAATGTAGTTGTGGTTAGGACTTAGGATATGATTCACAAAACAACACGATCAACACCAACTTTCTTTCTGGGGTACTCTAACGAATCTGCTTTGAAACATAAATAAGATGATATTGGGTGGGAGTTTAGGAAGTTAATTGATCCCTCCAACTTTGATAGAGTTAAGTGCAATTTGCGTTCAAATGAGTTTTCTTAGGGATTATATCGGCTTAAACAATATATTTCCCACATATCAGGAAATGCTTCTAATTGTCCAACGTCAACGAAGGAGAATCAAGTTAGATGTAAAAAAATCCATCAAAGATGTAAGAAGTGAGAAGAAAAATAAAAATAAAGAAGAACATGAGATAAGAGCGGAAGTTGATATCATCAGGATTGGGGAAGAAGAAGAAGAAGTTGAAAGGTTAGGGTCAAGGAAAAGACTAAACTTTATTAGCCCTATAGATAAATTTGCATCGAAAATCGATCTTGAAGCTTTGATGAGTGCTAGTAAGTCTCTTCGCCAACTAAATATTGATGAGGTACTTTTTAAGGAGAGAACACATTATGTGCATCGATATATTGCTAGGTGGGTGTATGAAGCAGACATTTCTTTCAATGCTATTCAGAACAATAGTTTCACTGCAATGATCAAGGTTGTTGGTCTATTTGGATCGGGATATAAACAGTCATTTCGATACCAATTGAGTGAACTGTTGTTGAAGGAAGAAATTGACAGTACCAAAGAGGCTCTAAAAAATATAAAGAAGAATGGAAATTGACTGGATGCTAGATTATGACAGATGCTTGAACCGATAAAAAAACGAAGCATTATGAACTTATATGTGAATTGCAAGGAATGTACCACTTTCCTCTCTTCTAAGGAAAGCTCCGATAAGGCACATAACGGGGAGTATGTGTTCAAATGCATTGAACAAATTAGGCCACAAAATGTTGTCAAGTAGTGATCGACAATGTCTCCAACAATACGGCCACAACAAAGATGTTGAAGGAGAAGATGTCTAACATATTTTGGTTCGCATGTGCTATTCACACTATTAACCTCATGTTTGAAGGTATTGGAAAAGTACTAAGGTTCAAAAAAAAACCCTTGATAATGCCAAAACTTTCGCGATTTTTATTTATACACATCACAAAACCTTGTGATTGACAAAGTCCCACATAAAAAAGAAGGAAGTAATTAGGTCGGAAGTCATTAGGTTTGCCTCGGCTTTCCTAACATTGCAAAGTTTGGTAGAGAAAAATGGAAAAATGATAGTTTTCGGGCAACGTTTACTAACACGGAATGAGAAGAGTGCAAATGGTCAAAAACCTCTAAGGGGAAGGCAGCTTACTCTACCGTGTTGAACATCAGTTTTTGGAATGGGGTGACAATATGCTTGAAGGTATTTGCTTCTTTGATGAAGGTGTTTTGACTAGTTGATAGGGATAGAAAGCCATCAATGGGCTTTTTATATAGGGAGCTCAAACAAGCAAAAAAAGAGATAAAGATGGCTTTGAAAAATAATGAGAATACTTATCGGCCAATCCTTGACATTATTGATGGTAAAGCTAAAGATTGGCTCGATACACCATTACATTTGACGGCATATCTTTTAAATCCCTTCTATTGCCATAAAGATCCAAGCATTGTAAAAGATAGTGTTAAATTGGATACGGTATGTAGTTGTTTGGAGATGTTCTTTCTCGATGACATTCTTTCCCGATGACATTGACAAATAAACAAACATCTTAATGACTAACTTTGCGAAGTATACCAAAAAAAAAGGGTGCTTTTTGAAAAGTAACGACTTAAAAAGTATGTGAAAACAACAAAAACACATACAATCTAGATAAAAACAATTATTCACTTTGAATTAGTATATTGGTTTAAAATTTAAACTATTTATCTCTTATTATGTAGTTCAATGGTTGTATGTGTTTGAACATTAAACACCTAACTTTCAAAGAATGTCACAAAGGATTGTCGCATTAACCACTAGTTCATCCACATGTGAAAAGAAATAGAGCACTTTTGAAGGGATAAGTTATTTACTAAGTTATTATTTACTAAACATTAACAAGTGCAAGTTACTTTTAAATATTTTTTTGATTAATTTCACTTTTATATAGATACATACGAAGAAAATGAATAGACTAGATGTGAATCAATTGAACAATCTAGTATTCTTCCAATTCAATTCCAAATTGATTAATAAGCATAAAAGGTTAATGGATAAGAAGTTGAACATAGATGTATTCCTAGCAAGTGATGGCGATCCTAGTAATACACAATTATGGATAGTTGATGGTGATGAAGAGGTTGAACCCGATTCAAGGCTTAATTGGCAAATGGTTGATGAAAAAATTGAGACAGATGAAATAACACAGCCAACTATACCCTGTATACATTTCTAAACCAATCCTAAACATTTCGAATATATTCATAGATATTATTTATATATATATATATATAAAATATCGAGATATTTTGAAAAAAGTATAAATATGTACTTTCTTGATTTGCACTAAACAATAAGAACTAAATAGACTCAATTCAGATTTATGTACCAAAACTCCATTCAAGACTTTCCCCAGTTTGATGGATCTTAACAGCAAACTCATTACTCATTAGACTATATGGGTTAGTCCAACAGTATACCCCTTACACCTACACTTCGGGGTTATGAGTTCAAGTCTATGTCTTCCTAAAACCCCAAATTATTATAATATTTCAAAAAAAGATTTGCAAACTCATTAATTTATCATTTATAAACCAATACTAATGATTACTTTTTCTCTCTTAATTTTTTTATTAGCTTGATCACAATACAATTATCTAGGATATTCCATAAAATTAAATATGAAGTGAAAAAATATATAAGAACAAACAAACACCGACCAATTTACAAATATAAAAAAATAAAACGAAGGAATCTTTTCTAATGACACTTCCAAATGCAGTGCCTATCAATCTTCTTTTACAAAAATCTAGAAACAGCCTTAAATAGTGTCTTATCAGCCATAAGTCCATAACCCAATTCCCATTTTGCTACAGCCATCTACATAGAGCAAATATGATGGGGAAAAATATTTTTTTTTCAAGAAAAAAAATAAATAAAAAACAAAGATCACCCAACTATACCCTGTATACATTTACTAATCCAAAATCTCCTTTTTTATGTACCTGTTAAATTACACTGAACTGGAGATGAAGCCACTGATGTATTTTACTCAAAAGAGAAACCGGAAGTAAAAAAGCTCCAGTGGCTGTGGCCACACTTGCAGATACACATATGCTACTTACGACAAAAGTTCCCCAAAAGAATTACACAGCCAACAAAATCAACAACCAAACCCTTCACTTGTCAACTTTACATCTTCACTTACTTTCCAATGTTTTGTGTTTCCATTTTTAGACATCCATGGTGTTTGAGGGTTACCCAGTTCATCCAAGAGCCATGAATCAATTCATGCATCGTTAAATGGTTTCCTAATTGTAGATTTTAACTGGCTTCTCAAAAGTGTGGCGATTCTGAAAACAAACATGACATCAATATGTAAGTCAATCAACTCTCTAGCATACCGTCATTTTTTTTTTAATTTATTGCATTTTTGAGGAATGGAGATGGGACATAGATAATTCAAAGAATACCATCAACTTCAGCACTATAACAAACAATCAACCAAAGAATCGTAATCAAAACAAATGGAACAACCCTTGCAGAACTTGCAGAAGCAAGAAAAAGAGATTTCTTCCCTATTTTTCTTGATGCCCAAACACCTCATCAACCTCCATAAACGTAAGAAATTTCAGAATTCAACATGTATACTTCTGAAGAGAAGGACAATTCACCTGATTAGCTGCATAAGCTCTTTTAGGAGCACTGTCAGAATGCTCCAATCCAAGATACTGCTCCCAAGCACCATAAACATCTCTTCTCTGCAGAAAGTCAACATGAATGTGTAAACTCCCAATATACTTTAACAAACATAAACATTGAAAATTCACTATACGGCACCTGAAAACGACTGGACACAACATCAGAGTCCTGAAGGTACTCCGGGCGACCAAGTGAAAGGAATGCAAATTTCCACTGCAAATGAAATATACAATAAACAAGGTTGGCTTTTACCAAATAATATACACCGATAAGAGAAAACATCTTTGTTATTACCAAATGATGCAGCAGCTATAACAAGTGCAACAAGATATATAGTTCACACTTCAAAGGAGGATTCTGATATTGCAGGTATCTATTAAGACTGTTGTATGAAAACTTTTTCAAAAAAGTGACTCATCTACATATTGCTGTGTGTACCTCCACCTGTACTAAATTTTTTAATCATAAAGTCCTACTATATTTAGGGCAGATTTGATACATGAGATTGAATTACACTATTGACTGATATAACCCAACTCCAACCCACCGCTAGGAGCATGCTAACAAACCCAATCCATTTCCTCATCCTTAGATTATATCTTCATGTATCAATTTTTTATATTTGTTCCACCGAAATTAATAAACATCTTCATTAACATAAATGTTTATTATATAAAAACCTAGTTATTTGATTAGAACAGTTTAGCTGTATGTTTGGAAGAGCTTCTTTACCGGCCAAAAGAGCTTCTTTAATCAAAAAAGCTCTTCTCAAGATTTTTTGTGTCGTTTGGTTGCCACTCCAATAGAGCTTTTGGACGTTTAAAAATGTTGTTACTGGCAACCAAACAATCAACAACTTATCTCCAAAAGTTCTGCTCATAAAAGCTATATACTTCTAAATATCTACTAGTAAAAGCTCTGCTTAGAGAAGCTCTTCCAATCATAGCCTAATCTATTTAATTATTTCCTTTTCAACTTCTATCACATGGTTAAACACAAGATTTTTATTTAAAATACAAATTTTAGAGAATATCAGAAAAATAGCAATATGTTGCTGGGTGTTTGAACAATAAAAATAAGGAAAGTATATAGTCCAGTGTGTATCTGTAACCAAACAAAGGAAAGTATAGTCCAGCCCTACTGTGATCAACAATTGAGTTAAATCATGTGCACCAAGCATGGACCCAATATTATTACCACTTAAAAACAAATTGAGGGGAAGATGTATCTACTGGTACAACATGTTCTGCATATACGAACTAAAACATACCTTAGCAAATTCATCATCGGGAACTTGTAATTTCTTCTGTATTCGCACTTTTATCTCAGCCAAAGTCTCACCTTCATGTATGACTAAGAAAAAAGGTTCCCCAAAGTTCTGAATTTGCTGCCAAATATAAAACATTAAATGGTGAGAAAGACTTAATGAGGAAAACCAAATAGCCTCTTCCTCCATAATAGAGGTTCGCGACAGAAGATTGATTGTAGAGATAATTACCATCTGATTCTGAGCAGTATCTTTTGTAAAGTGATAAACATGTATTAGACGATCATGTGGACCGAGATTCTTTTCTTCCTCCGGAATCTGTGATGATAGAATCGAAGATATAGACAGCAAAATGGATGCTCATCAAATAAACAGGAAAAAAAATTATATATAAAAATAATCAATCAAAATAAGCCTTAAGCTTTACTACTGACAGAGAGAGAGGCACTGACCTCTTCAGCCCTCAATGTCCAGTATTGATCATTTATATTTTCAATTTTTTCATTCAGTGGAAAAATCTGCATATACATAACAGAAAAATTTTAGGGATACATGTCACAATGACAAACCAAAAAAATTAAAAGGAAAAAGCAAGCCAATGTATTTCATTTTTAAAAAATGTCAGACAAAAAAAAAACATGATATCTAGAAGCATTTGTGGTACACGTCAATCAACAAAAATATCAGCTAAATAGTCACACTAAAGGCTCCACATGGTAGATGAGAGACAATGGAAAAGAGAGGGAGGATAAGAGAGTTAATGAGACTTTAGTTCAGTAAAGTGGAAAGAGGGACAAGACAGCATCTTCCATCCTTGCCTCATTTTTTAATCTTCTTCAAATAGAAAAGAAAAAAGAAGATAAATCTGGACAAGCTAGAAGTAAGTCAGTAACAAACACAATAATTTACAAGTTTGTCATCATCCTTCTACCACATGGGAGGGAAATACTGCTTTTTTAACTTTCCACCACTTCTCAAACTCTCCTACCACTACATCCATTCTACTAATCAAGGCCCTACATCCATTCTTAAATTAAAATTAAGCAGGAGCTGTAACAGCTATGCCAAGATGAGTTTCGGACCTTGTAGATCTTGTGATAGAAAACTTCTAGCAGTCGAAGTTCTGCATCAGGATGAGACAATTCAACCTGTTTCAGATGTGCAACAGATTGAATAAATACAAATGTGAAGCAGAGACAATGGATTATATCACACCAAAATTTCTCCTAGCATTCATAAAATTGTGCACGCCGTGTAAAGGATCACAGAGAGCATGAGCCTTACCTTTGTTTTAAGATCATTAATCACATCCCCAACGGTGCTCTGTTTTGGTAGCCTAATAGTATGTACACTCACCTGACAGCAAATCGACACAATTTTATTCCATAAACAAAAACATTAGCATCATTAAGAATGCGTTGTAAGAATCTGATCAGCACACTCACTTCATCCTTAGTAGCATGGTGAAATGCTACTTTGAGAGTTTTCAAACATTGTAATTCCGGCAGAGGAATATCTAATACTTCGTAATACAATATATCAGAGGTCTGTCCCAAAACATGACAAGGAAGAGGATTAGATTCTTTTCTTTTACATTTCACATCATGTTATGTAGAACCACATAAATATTACCTGGTTATAGTGGATCAACATGTCAGACAAATGATCAATACCACGATACTTAATAGGTTGCGGTTTAGGTTGCTGGGAGTAACAGTTGTGTGATGTCAACCTGATTTTGGAGGGATCATCCAAACCCAGTTGCTGAGCTACTCTTTCTACAACATCATCATAAGTATAGAGCTTTGACCTTAACATTCACATCACAGATAGTGTCAGATGCAACATAACCAATGATATTTTTTGGTATGTTCATGCACAATTCATAGAGATACACCGTAAATTTTAATAAAGATAAACATCAAGTAATAACACTTACATCTCTAGACAGAAATCATCTTCCTTGGGTTTGTCAAGAGACCGAAAGTGAACAACCTACCACAGATGCTAAAATTAGTAATCTTAAATAACGACTTAATTGAAACAGCTACCTTACAGAATCATATAAAAATAATTTCTTTAAGACCAATATATCATTCGGTGTAATTTCTGAGATAACAAAGAAAATTAAATGAACTCGACATTGTATTATTAACTAAACATGTAACTCAAGTCTCAAGGTTCTGTTTCACAGCCTCATTCAAGAATAAAAATTCTATCAGGATTGACTGCAAATATTACTATCATATGGTGATTAAATAGGGAACTAGACTAATAAAAACTTAACAATCAGGCACAATGAAAATACATAATATTCAACTTAATGAACAGGCTGATTTTTGCTCCGCAAATATGACACTTAGAATTACACTGAATGTGACAGAATTTGAGTAGCTTATTTTCATTCTTAGTAACTGATTACTCCTTCCATCATTTGTACAGTTCCAAACTATTAAGCACTTACAAACAACCACTCTTTGCAAAACCTCGTTCACCATAAAGATTATATGTCCTACAAATCAAAGGCTAGAAACAAACAATATTTGACAAAACTGATCCATGTAAATTCAAAATTAAATCTTCCCCTCAAGGCATGGACCATCTGGTGTACGCCTTTAGAGAGCTGAAATAAATTTACAATCAACCTTCACATACATTATACCAATATCTGGACAAATACTTTAAAACCCGAGCTATGATCTATCAAGAAAAGGATAGAAAATTTTCAAAAAAAGAAAAGAAAAGAATAGGAAAAAAAAATGCCAAGAAACAAAGCCGAAACTATGAGAAAAAAGCATAGGTTTCAAATTGTGAGATATAAGGAACCAGGAAAGTGTACTTGACGATTGTGCACATAGTCCAAAAATGAAGGAACATCTGGATAGCGAAATTGTTCAACACTTTCGGCTGGATGAGCTTTCTGAAAGCAAACAATGTCTCCATCTTCAAGCTGTAACAAATATAATTCACAAATTAAAACACTATCAAAGGCCACACAAATCACAGTATTTCAATTGGGCATATCATATACCTGGCTAGCTCGAAATGTGGATTTCTTTTCAATTGGTTCACACATCACATTGGGTTCAAACTTGATTTCCTGAACATCAAAACAGGAGAAAGATGCCTTCCTAAGAATAATGAATGTATTGTGGAAATTTAAAAATGACATTGTGACCCGTTACTAAGAAAATAAAATAATCTGATCCAATCTATTAAATTGACTTAAAGCCATCATAAAACTGGTAGTTCGACAATTCAAAAGTTTGTAGTTTGCATATGTTGAGGATGATATCAAAGTCAACCCTGGTGAAATACCAGTGCCGCTCCAAATAAATAAAGTGCAGACAGGAGATCAAAAGAGCAGAAAGCACCTAGAAATCATAGGTTTATGTTCTTATTTTATAAGAAACAAAGTTTTATTGATAGAGAGAATAAACAACGGAAGAAAACATGAGAAACAAAAACCAATACATAACAATGAACTGAGAGGCTCAGATACACAATTCTCAAGAATAAATGCTGTATAAAGTCCATAGAATCACACAAGGATAAAACAAAAGACTCAAAAAAAACCCTCTACTCCACTAACTCCCAATTTTTCAGAATGACGAAATATAAATCATAAGTTTATGTGCAACTGAAGAAGGTGAAATAAGCTAATAATTGAAATAGTTGAGTTCAATATCACGATGAACGTGCTTGTAGTACAAAACAGAAATACTATATCCTTGGTTATATATATATATATATATAGGAAACAACAAATATATTGTAAAAATAGGAACATTACAAAAGATCCCTCTACAAAGAACATAGGAAAACCACATAGGGAACCAAAGAAGGCCTACAAGCCAAAAACATGGCCTACAAAAGAAAATGGAACTCAAAGCATATTATACAAGAAACCTTTTAGATGAATAGCAAATATGAAATGAATGATACTATTCCTGTGAATTAAGTGGCAGAAAACAAACCTCATAGAGATCAATTTCTTCATCAGGAGCATAGCCAGCCATTTCATTTAGTTTTGACAGATATTCCGTTGGCTTACCAGTACTCTTCACAAAAAGCTTGCCAACATAACTGTTACCATAGAAAGATAATCCCTATGTCAAATCCTTATGCTTGTGCCCTGATGAAAAAATAAAAAAGAACACTGTGCACAAAAGAAAACTAAGTACCGCAGCTCTTCTTTTTCAGGGTCATAAAGCTTGAAGAAAAGCAAAATATCTTCCTTTGTCTTGTCAGGTGGAGCTATAGGGCGTAAATCCTGAGAAAGAAAGCTAATGATCAATGACACCACTGGAAAGTGGAAAGATGGCATTTTCAAGGAAGAAACTAAGCTGCATAAACTGAAAAGACAAAATTACCGGTCCACACTCAACTTCCAAGAACAACTTCAGTTCTGCATTATGAACCTTATTTGATACCTCCCTCAGCTGTCCGACCTAAAATACAGAGGAAATAAGAGAAGTGAGATCTGGAATTGGTGAATTGCAAATCTTCACATCAACAGGTACAGAGCAAAAAATTGAATATTAATCATCCTATTGGGAATGAAAACCCTACTCTAGAACCCCAACTGACTAAGAATTGGAAGGGTACAATGCTGAATTGCAAAATAGTTTTGTCACATCAAGGAAAAAATAAAGCATCCCTGCTAATAATTATGTATTAATTACCCAGGAACAGAGGCAGAGCTCGGAATATATGCAATATACAATCCCTGAAGAGTATAATTTCATTCTTGCAAAAACTACTTTACTTAGTAGGAGAATCAAAAGGTGTACAGTGGATGGCCATTGCCCATCCACCCACCACACCACCCGCCTCCCCCCCACCACCCGAAGCACAACCAAGCTATATTGCCAAGAGATGCAAGACAATACAGACACACTATATCCAAGTGGCATAGAGGACAAGCTATACATGTCTTTTACTAAACAAATAAGCTTAGCTTAGAGCATCTCCAATGCTATTATGCATTTTAAGTTTCTATTAGTGATACATCAGCATTTCTCTTGAATACGGATCACCTTTGGCAAAAAAGGTAAAGAAATACATTTTCTCATCTCCAATGCAATTATCTAAAGAAAAATATGCATCAACTTTTTGACCAATCACCATAAAATATTTGTCTCTCTCCCCTCCTTTATTTTACGGTTAATAGCATTGGTGGGAAATGGTGATAAATGCTTACTAGGTTTTCTAGGGGAGTCTTCTCATTTGAGAAACCCACCTCCATAATCTCTAAAAAAAAACATTTGTCACATAAGCTCCATATTTAGGTTAGATAATTGCATTGGTGAGGTTTTTTTTACCTCATTATCTATCCATCGTATGCGGCCAGAAATTTTACCCAAATGCATAATAGCATTGGAAATGCTCTTAACTTAGCAATATCAATAGAAGACTTTTAGTGAGAGAAAGAGAGGGGATAAAGGGAGAGAGAGAGAGAGAGAGAGTGGCGGTGGTTACATCAATACAATAAATAGATCGAAGAAACAATCCCATCGAAGTATGATATACTTGATAAACCCCTATCACATCACTTACCGTTTGCGTTTCCTCTAGCTGTGTCAATGGCCGATTAGGACGATATGTATGGTTTTGACGCTTTGCCCACAGCCAAAAGCGCTGAAATTGCACTGGGATACCAAACTCTTTAGCAACCTCTTCCTGCATGCATTATCATGTAAAAACATTTATTCATGAGGGCATTGCAAAATGTAAAGTTTATTCTGTAACACTGATGCTTCAGAACAATATAAAGCCTTATTAAATGGGATAAATACTAAATTTAAGCAAAAGGACAGTGTACTGTCTTAGGCATATGCTATAAGAAAGTTTCAATCACTATTGAATCTACCTCAGTATGTTAGCAATTCCTGAGGATTATTGGGAATGGGAGTGACAAAAGAAGACTTTCAAAAGTTATAACAGTTTCCTTTTAGTCAAATCAAGCAATAATTTTTTTTTTTTAATTTTTTTTTTTTTGCTTTAAGTTAAAAAAAGTGTGGGAGAATGATACTTAAGACTTCGAACCAAATATGTAACAACTTTTTTTTATCCGAAAAAGAAAGAATATTAGAAGGAAAAAATTACAAGAGAAAAAGCTGTCCATAAAGAGAGTGAACATGCTAATCAACAAAAATAGACAGCCACAGATCTTATAAGTAACAGGTCTAGATAAGCAAACTGTTCTTTAAGTATCCAGACAACTTTTACAGCATGGAGGCAAAATTTAATTAATGGAAACTTTAATGTTTAAAGTGGATACCAGGAAAGCCTACAAAACTTGGGTCATGCCCAGAAAGGTTTTAGTCTAATGGATTTTAGTCAAAATGAACCAGTACAACAAGATATAAGTTCAAAAGAAACTTCAGTTTTCAAGGTGAATACCAAAGCCCTACAAAACATGTTTGTTTTACAGGTCATGTGAGAAACATCAACTAGACATTAACAATGAAAAAGACTCTAGGCAGAATCATGCAGCAACATAAACATATTAAGTTAACAAGCAATAAGAACATAATACAACATAATCAAAACAGAGACTCTGCCAGGAAAGTTCTGTGATTTTACCTTGAAGAGGTTGAAAGGTATCTGCTTCTGAATACGAAAACTCCTGACTTTATCATGATCCACTAGATCAAAATATATATCCTTTCCAATCTGCTCCATAAGGTCATCATCTCGTGCAACCTAGAAACATAATCCAACTAATGAGAAAATATGCTTAACCACACTGGACATAAACTGTGATCAACAAATCAGTTAGTAAATGAAAGGTTGTAAGGGCCAACTTTTATAATTGTATAGAGGTGTGCCTCTGCCTTTTCTTTCTTCTTGTGCTCTTTTTCTTCTTGCTCTTTCTTCAACCTCTCCTGAAACAAATCAGTGTGAGTTCATAGGCCAAATTTTCCAGAATAAGCAATTTGAAAGTATAAACAAAACACTAAAAGAAACAAGCTAATCAAGCATAGTTTGAAATCAGTTCAGTAAACAGCCGTTTATAATCATATTTTATACAAAAAAATTATGGGAAATGTCTCATTAACATCATATTTAATGAAGCTTGAACACAATACCAGTAGATTCAACAGCATCATTTAAATTAGTTCCCAATCTACTTGACATCAGCAATATTAGCAATTTTTTCTCTTCATAATGACTTTACACACTTCTGAGATTGTTCTTGCCATAAAGACAGCAAACTCAATGCTAGTTTGAGAGCTTGTGAATTTAACTCAGCTCATTTGGTTTTAAACTTATAATAAGAGCAGCATCTTACCCTAAGATGTTCTGCAATATCCTTCTCATCCACATTACAAATTATCTTGTCCTTGTCACTTTCACGTATGTAAACCAGCATGTATGCATTTGAATATTTGGTAAATTTAAAAGGAGTGTTGTTGAATCCTGGATTTGTCTGCGGTAACTGTTATATCATAAGCAAGAAAATATGTTAACTCATAAACCGGTAGAAACATATAATTTAAAGGTACATTGAGATGATAGATACTATGAGCCATGCATTGAAACATCACCTCTTCTTCACCGCCATACTGCTCTTCTAGTGCCCTCTTCAAATCTTCTTTTGTAACCCTTTCGTCATCAAATTTATACCTGAAAGCCACTTAACCCATTAAGGCACAATGAGATGATTTATGTTTTAAGCAATAGTTGACTATATATGATCATATCAGGCCTCACCTATCTAAAATTAATACAAATATACACTGTGAACCCAAAATCTAATTAAAGCTACAGTGAATATTAACCCTCAGTAATACAATTTTTTAACAGCATACAGGAGCCTAATTTAATCAGTCCACCAAAAACACCTATCTATTGGCTTGAGCACTATGGGTTGCCAATTGTTTCTATAGATGCAAACAATTAAAATTAAAATTCATACACCCCAGGCAAGGACAAGGCCCATTCTATAATCATTTTAATAACTGCTGAAGGTGATACGTCAGCAGAAACAAATTATCACACCATAAGGTGCGCATATAGCAATCATCTAAACACACCCTGCAGCGATACTAAGATAGAGATTAGAAAACAAAATCAAATCACTAAGCTGACTCTACAACCATATTTAGTAGTTAGTACACAAAACTTGTTGCTTGTAAGAAGCACATATAACATACAACACAACAGATTGTTCACTACACCATGCATATATCTTCTTCTTCTTCTTCTTCTTCTTCTTTTCTGTTGTTGTCATTGTTGTTCAACCATAGCAAAAGGATTTTGTATCTAAATTTTATGTATGCAAATTTTTATAATTTTTGGTTTATCTTTCAAGATCTTATAAGACATTCAATGTACGAAAGATTGTACACAATCACAAAGATTAATCATTAGGACTAAATCTGTTTGTAAATCAGAGTGTTAGTTTAGAAGTCTGGCATAAGTTGTTTATGAACAAGCATAAAAATGTAATTTCCTCAGTTCCTGATTAATACAGGTATTTTTTAAAATTTAATGAAGAGCAAGTTCATTTGTCTTCCTTTAGTCTTTAGTCTTCTGTCGAATTAAATTTAGTCAATTAGGATACTAACTCTATTAAATTTATAAATTCTTCCCATACTAGGAAAAATAATAGTCAAGACAATAAATATGTTAAATGTACTCTTACAATTATCAAGGGATTTTTTTTAATGAATGCTGTCCCTAATTGCACACTTTTTCTTCTCAATTTTTTTATTCGCTTAGAACCCGAAGGTCATGTTACTGTTTCCTTCAAGTATCTTACTGTTTACGGTTTCAGTTCACATCAACTAATAACTGCAAATTGGATTACACAATCTAACAATTTTATAATTATTTGCAAGTCTAATTATATTTGAAAAACCCTATATCCCTTTTTTTACACTTCTAAATTCCAAAATCACTCATTTCACAATAGCTCCTACATCAGTATCTGTGCTGGGCATGTTTATTTAACTCCTAAGCTTTGTTATATTTGGCAAACAAATACAAAGAAACTTTGATTCAAATCAGGAAGCATTTTGTGGCACAAACAGCTAAAAGACTGTGCACGTATGTATGCATAGGTGCATATGTAAGGGAATGGAAATCAGATATTAGAGCAGATGATGCATACCACTGATCAGAAAGAGTAGGTCTGATATAGGCATAATAATGTCCACCATGAACCCCTCCACTGTGAACCAAAACACTGTATTCAAATACAATCGCGTGAGGAAACTACATACCAATATATCATAAACATAAGAGGTAAGAGAAACAGTCAATATTAACAAAGAAAAAGAGTGGGTGGGGGTAGGGGTGGGTTTGCATAAAAGACGCATCAACTAAACATACCTGTGAAGTGTGTAAAGGTTGCGGACGCTCCTATCAGCATCAGGAGACAAATATTTTCCATTCTCTCGATCAAGGTCAAGTTGCAGAGGAAACTCATACCGATCATTAATCTGTGGAATAAAAAGATATAAAAATTAACCATATACGTCGAGGGAATAGAAACAATCTACTGATTGAAGTTCTGTACTCAACAAATGTGTCAAGAGATAATTTATGGTTCAAAAGACATCATCAAAAAGGCAACAAGTGCCTTGTATGAATCAAATGCAACCAAGTTATAAAAAATGATGATGAGCCTCAAGCAAATGAATCATTATTTAGGAAGAACGATATTAAAAAGAAATTGTAGGCAGCAATACAATATACTAAGTTGAGCAACAATCATCAATAATATGTTTTGTGGGTAAAGAAAGCATCCAGATACATAGATACATTTTTTTACATATTCAAAAAGATAATATGTCTGGAGTAAATCACAGACCAAGTACATGAATTTAGTGAAGTCATTCATGCTGAACACCAATATCAGAAAATAATGCTACTGATAAGAAATAGGTATCTGGCAGCTAACCTTCACCATAGTGTCCCGCATAAAATCATATTCAAATCGTTTTAGCTGAAGTTGAAGCACAGGGGGGAAGTCAATGAATAACACACCCTTCTTAGCATCCTGAAAGAGTTATACAACATTCAAAATCAAGACTAAGGAAATCCATGAGAATTCAGGGGTTGTCATATGATTGCATTCCAACACCAAATAAGCAATTTAAGGATGTTTAAAGAGAAAAACTGCCGAACCCCTTCAATTCTAAAATGTTTGAAAGAAACTGCCTTATTCCAACCACACAAAAAAGGCCATGCTCTAAGTTTGTACAAAATAATATTACAACCACTTGCATAGTGTTGTTAAAAGTGCTAGGCGTTAGTCGGGCGGCGACCACCCGCCTAGCCAGGGACTAGGAAGCTGGCCGGAAGTCGACTGGCGGTCGGTCGGAAATTTTTTAATATATTTTTTTTTATTGTAATTGAGTAAATGTTCATACTATTTCATATATTGAACCTCAAATTGAAAATAAAATTCCAAAAAAGTCAATATTGAGAATCAAAATCCATAAAAAACTAAACAAAATCTAACAAACTCGATCAAATTCCAAAAAGTCAATCAAAAAAAGTCAACCTAGTCGGTCAATGGAGACTAGTCATTGACTTTGACCGACTAGGCCAACTAGGCGGTAAACCACCTAGTAGGGGCAGCGGACCGCCGACTAGGGACTATGCAGTGCCTAGTCAGGGACTTTTGCAACACTGCAGTCTTGCATATAAAAGCATGAAATCCATTCATGTTCAATTTTTTTCAATGTAAAAAATTGTAAGGGAAAATGCATTTAGTCGCATTATGAATATTTATGGTAGCTTTCACATGTTTGTTTTCAGAATTTCATTGCAATGAAATATAAAGGTATCACGCCAGCCCAAGTAATTTGGCAGAAAATGACTTCCTCTTTATTTTGGGCTCATGCTAACAACCTTATACCACCCCCTTGGGGAAATAAAGTAGCATATGGAAAATCAATAGGACTATATAAAAATTAAATCAGAATAAATTATTTTTATAGGAAAATCAGAATCAGAATCATGTTCATGTATTATTTCTAAGACAATTGCATCGTGATAAAAGAAATTCAATGCAGCATTCAAATTTTTTTTCTACTAAATCCTAACCTATTTTTATTATTATGATATTTAATAAATTATTTCACCTTTTTTGAATAATATACGAAATTTAATAAAAAACAAAACATTAAAAAGAACCAATAAAAAGTTTTTCATTATTTTGTTGGTTTGATAAATCGATTAAAACCATTTCGGTTACTCAAAATCAACATACAAATTTTATAAAATTTAGAGCAATCACTTCTACATGTCATGATACTGTTCCAGAAATACAACCAACCAAACAAAGCCAAAAAGAAAATATATATTATGATCTAAATGATTTAACGCTGTAACTCTTTTCATTATTAAATCGTTCATGGGAAGACAATTGGAGCCTGAAAATGCTCCATGTTTACAAAGGTACTACAATCAGGCACTGAATACTGCCTCCTGTCATAAAACTACTGCCAAGGCACAGATAAGTAATTCATCATCAATCCCTAACCTCAAAAGTGTAGAATGTAGCAATGTTACTGATGCCAAATTTAAACTTTATATACAGATACATCAATGGGAGAGGGTATGACCCCTCCAAGGACCAACTATTAAGAAAAACCATTTCCATCAGCAAAAAAATAGCAATCTGCTACCCAAGTGTCTTAGGCACATTTTTTGTATCAGAACTACAAAGGTCCGAGGCACTATCTTGGCATACTAAACCATTCATAGGCATATTAATAGAGCAACGTTAATTTAAACAATGGGCAACAGGTGAGGGTTCCAGCTCATAGGCTCCAATTATCAAAACAGAATAATTTTCTATCAATAAAAGGTTGCATTATGTTCCATATGTATCCAATTTAAAGAAGCAAAAGTAGAATGTAAACCAGTTAAAGACGATGCCTAAAGTTAATTGGCAAGTGGCCTAAATAACCATTTATATTTATTTTCTCAGAAAAGAAAAAAAAAACACCCAATAGAGTACATCAGCCTGATATAACATAGGGTGACACATTCCAACCAAAATTGATCTGACAACTTCAGTATAAAGACAAATACAAAACCACAAAACAGAAAACAGAAGAAAAACAATACTGCAACTAACCTGCAATCCATATTGTTCAGCATGATACTTGTTATCACCCTCAAGACGTTCAACTTCTACATACTTATCAAAAGAAGCGTAAACGTCACGACAACCTTTGACATCAAGTTGAAGGTCTGCCAGACAAAGATATAAAGTTTGATGATATGCAACAAGCCAACAACAGAGATATCAAAAGACCTAAATGAGAAATTTCAAACAAATACCATAAAAAGATTCTTTTCTTGTTGACTTATAGTTCACATTGATGCATTCTATGTAGTTCATGTGGTGCCCTTCAAATAACTGCTGTATAGTTCCCTCTACAACAGTTCCCTGGTGACAAGTAAAAACTAATGTCAAGTTTTAAATTATATTTCCATTGAAACAGAGTTGAACTCATGAAAATGCGGTCGCGTTTGTTACCTTCATTTTGTCTTCAAGTTTTTCACACAGAACTCTATTAAGTTCTTGCACATCATGCTGCATGAAAGAGTCATATGTGTCCCATCCAAAAGATTTGGTCAGCTCTTTTGTCGCAACACTACTGTCGCTGTACTGGAGCTTGTAAAATAAACTCTGCAGAGCCAAAGGGATGCTTCCAGAAGGCATATCATTCTCGGTAGTAGGCATATGGTACACAGCCTGATAAATGTGTAATCAAAGATATTGATTATTCTTCCATGTAACTCTGATCAGAAATGTCAAGATTAACCAGAAGGAAAGAGAGCAGGAGTTCTAACCTTTCTGAAATAAGGGATGTGAAAAAGTGTCTGGAGAAGAGAGTTCATGTAACATGTGGCTCCTTGATTCTTAAGTCCAACATAACCAGTCTCCTTTTTTGAGTCATATGTCCAATAATCCACTATCCGACGAACAATAACCTCAGCTTCAATTAGAAGAGTGTCATTCACAAGATACCCTCTAGTGGGATCATAGAGTTCCCCAAGAGGCATAAAGGATGTGAAACCCCAATCACTTTCCCGTGCATTGAACTGGTGTTGTGTATCTGCAACATTTAAATAAGATTAAATTGTCGCAAAATTTAAAAGAATGCCCAACGTCAAACCCTGTGTTTGCGGTAAATAATAATTAGAAAAAAGTCATAATCTTGTTAAAAACTATCTAGCCAATAGTTGACAATATATACAAATTGCATGGTCTAAAACTACATAGCCAAGAATACAGACAACCAAATCAGAATAGATGGCTGTGGAAATTCACACTGACACGGAAACAGCTTAAATAAAGCCTCACACACAGAGGCGTGCGATTTAAAACACATGCTTGAGGCGTACGCCTCAAAACGATTTTAAAAACCATGCACTAAACCCATAATTTAGAAATAAATATTAATTTTATTAAATATAAATAACAGTAATAAATTTAAAGATAAAAAATATACCATTAATAAATAGCCAAAGCGAAAGAATAAAATGTGGTAGTATCTATATTATTTATTTTAACTATACCAATGTTTTTCATTATCATTTTTTCAATTAACCAAAAATCAATTCAAAATGATTAATTTAAATTGTTTGTGTCTTTTCACCTTTTTTAAAAAAGAAATTAAAAACAGTTATTTTATATTCTTCAAAAAAAGAGTTATAAAAAAATACATGTAAAAAATAGTTCCAATTGAATGAATTGGGGTTTTTTTAAATATAAAATATACATTAATGAGATGGGTCACAATTATTTAATAGACTGAACCACTTTGTGTGAAAAACAAAACCAAAACAAGGAAAAAAACTTTTTGATGTTTTCCATCATTACAAGTTAAAGTAAAAAACAGTTTTTTTTTTTATATTTTTTGAAAACTGATACCGAACACATATTTTGAACTGTTTTTGGAAAACAAAAACGAAAAGAGGATATCAAAAACAATAACAGACAGCCCCTAACTTATTCTTCTGGCAATCAAGTCATTTTTCAATTCAGTGTAGTCCCAACATTATTAAACACGGTAATATTTTCACACATTACTTTTTGTGGAACAAACAGAGCCTTAAAATATATTTTCAATGTCTTAAAACTAAGAGAAATATCCAAATTAGAACAAAACAGATTATTAATAACCTAAGCAAATTGGGATTTACTCAGTATTAAATAATGTACGGATGAAATATGATCATTATTGAGGTAAAGGGCAAATTAAAAATAAATGAAAATGGAATAGGCAAGGGATGTTGTTAACTCAAACAAAATATCAACAGAAACATATTGTTAATTTGAACTTCTTGTCCCAACTCCCAACACCTTGTGTCCATATCAAAGTGTCAAACACAGAACTTGTGTCTACTAATCATAGAGAAATATTCAAGGAAAAAGTGAAACATGCAAATAACATTGGCTACAGAGAAGCTCATGCAGCATAACAGGGCATAAATATTAGCAAACTCATTGGTGAAATTGCGAAACCATAAGACCGCTCATCGGAATAAAACCCAAATGAACTTTAAAACACTAAGAATTTAGTACTAAAGCCAGTACCTTTTCTTACTGAATACTTGTTATGAATTTGATTAACTATTGCCAAACTAAACTGTGCATATCTACTCCACCCATATGGCAAACTCGTTGAATCAGCAACATCTAGGTACATGGACAAATGATCCACATTATTTCCCTTTGGAAAAATAAGGACGCGCCTGCCAACACAATGCAACAAGAAAGCGACATTATTAACTACCATTTCAGAGTAAAAGAGGAAGGGGAGGGGGGATGAAGGCACCAACATACCATTTATAACCACCAACAACAAAAACCTCAGAATAGTGCTTCTTTGTGTTCAACCTAGAAAAGTTATCAATCTTCCAAGAAAATCTTGATGACGGAGGATCCTCCACTGGCTGATTCTCCGAAGCATTAGCAGCTTCAGGTTGCCCTACAACTAAAATATGGCAATAAAAGGAAATAGAATTAGACCCTGTTCTATTTAGCTGTCATAATTGGAACCACAAACCACATTGATTGCAACGTAACCAAATCCTTCAGTTTGTCTCGAAAGGAAGCAAAATAAAGCATAGATTATAGATTTATAGAAAATGAAAGCCTATGCTCTACTTCCAACTAATAAAGTCAAAAACTGATATAGCTCATCAGCTTACCTACATTTTCCATGCAACCAAACAACAACTATAGACAAATTAACCCATCAAGTGATTTAATCCAATCAAATAGACGAAATGAAATCCAACAATATACAGAAAAGGGTATCAAAGAAGGCTAAGTAACACTGTACCTTCCATGGGCTGCTGGTTATTCTCGGCCAAATCCGACTGAGGTACAAGCATTTCCTCGTCCTCTTGTGGCTAAAAATAAAGTTATAAAAGAAAAATCGTCAAAAGAATAAAAATCAAAAGTGCTCGGATCCACTATAATAAAAAACCCTAAAAGGTAAGCATGAATATTCCACATCATTGCCAATTTGAAGCAAATCCAAAACCCCGATTATATCAAAAAGCAAAAGCCCTAGAACACCCAAAAAAACAAACTAACAAAAAATCGTAATTGCAGCACATACAAACTAAAATAGTAAATTCAATCAGATATTTAGTGAGTGAAGGTTTCAGAGAGAGAATATATAGAGTGCGGGTGTGTAGAAGAGAGATATAGAGATTGAGGAACGTACATCGACGGGAGCAGGGGTCATCACAGTCATGGTGGCAAGATGCGAATAATACGTAGTGTTGCTTCTTGTGGAGCAAAAAAAGATAAAATAAAAAGCAAAAAGAGAGAAGATTTAACGGAAAACCCGAAAGAGGAATCTGATTAGATTACACTGTGAGAGAGAGAGAGAGAGAGAGAGAGAGAGAGTGCGAAGGAGATCACCAGAAGGTGGTCGTGTGGGAGAAAGGTCGCGCTGGGTCTTAAGTCTTTTAATTGGACGAGGGACTTTTTTGTAATTTTGCTCGAGACTTATAAATATAAATGCATTTTTGATTTTCTAAGTAGTGCCACATCAACATTTCTATTTATTATGGGCCCACTTTTGAAAAAAAATTAAAGAAATGCATATTCACATCTCCAATGTAATTATCTAAAGTCAAATATGCATCCATTTTATGTCCAATCATAATAAAACAAGTACAAATATGCATTTTTTATTTTCTAAGTAGTGTCACATCAGCATTTCTATTTATTATGGGCTCACTTTTGAAAAAAATTAAAGAAATGCATATTCACATCTCCAATGTAATTATCTAAAGTCAAATATGCATCCATTTTATGTCCAATCATAATAAAACAAGTATTATACTCTCTCTCCTCTTTTATTTTACAATTAAATGAAGTTTAATCTTATTGGCGGAAAAAGTTAAAAGCTTTAATCTTATTAGTGGAAAGAATTAGAAATCCTAGTCAGCATTTCTATGAGAGTTTCTAGAATTAGAAACTCAACTTCATATTCTCTAACTTTTTTTTGGCCACATCATCTCCATATTCAACTTAGATAATAGCATTGGAGAGAGTTTTTCTAACTTTTTTAATATCTATCCTATGTAGCGCTTCATTTTCTCCAAATGCATAATAGTATTGAAGATGCTCTAAGTAACATAATAATATAATACGTTATACATGTACGGGTTTCAGAAGTATTACATTTACTACCAGCACCTAAACCAACCGAAATAAGACTCTTCATATATATTAGTAAAATGTGCATAATGGAACTTGAACTTTGACCACGAGGTATGGAAGGTAGATGCACTACCACCTCTATTAGGAGGTGATGTGCTTTTAATATAGTTATTGATTTGTTATTAATCATTGGATTCAATATAATGATCTATAAAAATCAAAGATTTATAATTTATTAAAAAAAAAAAAAAAACTGAATAGACAATATCTCTCACACATAATTGCCACTGCATTCATGCAATCCCTATATTATAGCTAAATCATATGCATATCATGTCTTTCAAATATCGATACAATTTGCTCATTCTTTTACTATAGTCTATACACCAAATCATTGAATTTTTCTTTACTATTATAGGTGGTTGAATTACGGTTGATGTGGATCGGGTCAGATTGTGTTAGGCCCAAGGCAACTTGGTTAAGCCTATCGAATATTGGATGTCGTTCCTCGATAAACCTATAAGAATGGATAGTCTATCGACCAGAAGATGTTGTCTTCTTCGCTGAGTCTACAAAAGAATAAGAGCACACAATATAAAGAAAACAATGTAGATGGGAGGTTAGATTCTTAGCCTTAAGTATGCTTGGGCTGAGCAGTGGTTAACGAAGAACGTTAATCGTGTATCGGATCGAGTTATGGTAACCATAATCAATCGGTTTAGAGTTTCAATACGCTTTATATAAGCTTTGTTAGTCAAAATTTTCAGAGAGCCTTCACTGTGAGAGAACCCTATTATTTATAAGCAAATGAGTCACCTTCAACGTTTACATGATCATAGGTTCATTGTGAGTGTAATTCAAGGAGAGATTTCCTCTCTTTTGAATCAACGGTTATAGCTTCTAGTAACTGAATATTTGACTTGGTCTTTAGAAACATTCAAGTCTTGATTGCTGCTAGTATCGGGTTGACCCGATAATGGGCCCAAATAAGACCCAACGCTTAAGAAAGCCTGGGTTTTATCATGTTAGGCCTATGAGCCATTTTTGACCCACTTTGTGAAGTAGTCTGTCAATACTAGCATGTAGACTACGCATCATGGTGTTTCGGGGAGTTTGCCTACAATATCCATTCCCCATTTCATAAAAGGCCAAGGGGCCGAAATTGAATTTAACATACCTGGTGAGAGGTGCGACACTAGCGTAAATCTTTGGCATTTGACGCATGATTTCACATGGTTCTGAGAATCAGTGCGCATTGTCGGCCAGTAATATCCTGCTGTGTGGCTTTGTTCAACAAACTTTGAATGCTAGAATGATTTCCTCATTCTTCGTAATGTAAACTTTTTAGGACGTCGTACGCTTTTCGTGAAGTTACGCATCTTAAATAGGGTCCTGTTTGTAAAGCTTACATGATCCAAAACTTTGCGACCTTTGCTTTGATCTTTCTAGCATTGGATCTATCCCCGGGTAAAATGTCAACTCGGAGATAATCCAATATGGGATCCATCCAACTTGTTCCATGGTCGACTGGTGCCAAAACTTCGGTTTCATGTATAATTGGCGACATGAGATGAATGACAGGGATTGACTTTGAACCATTGGTCATTATCGAGCCAAGGTTCGCCAATGCATCAGCTCGAGAATTCTCTGATCTTGGTATCTGTTGTATAGTGAATTCGTTGAAGGTCAACTGTGGTAGTTTGGCTTTTGCTAAATAAGACGTCATTCTTTAGTCCCTCGCTTTATACAGTCCATTCATTTTTCGAACGACGAGTTGTGAGTCGCTTTGAACTTGAATATTTTTAATATTCAAGCTCTTTGCAAGGTCGAGTCCAGCAATTAAAGCTTCGTATTCAGCTTCGTTATTTGTCGCACGAAACTCTCAATGGATTGATTGTTCCAATGTGTCTCATTGTGGGGATTTAAGCACCAACCCAAATCCGCTACCTTTAATATTGCTAGAACCATCGACCGATAAAGTCCACTTCTCGGTCGTACGATCTTCCGCAAGCGCTATTAATTCTTGTTCAGCCTGCACATTCTCACAAGGGGTAAAATCTACGATAAAATCAACCAATACATATGATTTCATTATTGTCCGTGGATGGAAATTGATGTCGTATTCACTAAGTTCAACTACCCATTTTGTCAATCAACCTGAAAGTTCAGGTTTATGAAGAATATTCTTTAGCGAAAATGAAGTTAATACCTTAATGGAGTGGCATTGGAAGTATGGTCTTAATTTGCGAGCTTCTACGACCAAAGCTAATGCCAATTTTTCCAGTCGACTATATCGTGTTTCTAAGTTAAGCAATACCTTGCTAACATAATACATTAGGTGTTGTATGTTATCTTCTTCTCTAACTAGTACAGCACTTACGGCCGTGTCGGATACAGCTAGATAAACGAGTAATGTTTCATCATCTTTTGGTTTCAACAGTAACATAGGTGATGTTAGATACTTCTTCAAGACCTATAATGCTTTTTTACAACCGTCGTTCCATTCGAACGCCTTGTTCTTTCTTAACGTGGAGAAAAATGGATGACATCGTTCGGATGATTTGGAGATGAATCTGTTCAAGGCTGCTACTCGACCTGTGAGTTTTTGTACATCTTTGACACATCTGGGCGACTCGATTCTTTGTATCGATCGAATTTGGTCTAGGTTGGCTTCAACACCTCTTTAGGTGACTAAGTAACCTAAAAAATTCCCTGAAGATACACCAAAAGAACATTTAGTAAGGTTTAGTTTCATACCGTATTTGTCGAGAACATCGAACGACTGTCTTAGATGCTCGATGTGGTGTTGAGCTATCAGCGATTTGACCAGCATGTCGTCGATATATACTTCCATCGTCGTCTTAAGCATTTTGGCAAACATTTTGTTAACAAGTCGTTGGTAGGTTGCACCTGCATTTTTTAATCCAAAATGCATTACTTTATAGCACAAAGTACCTCGCTCTATTACGAATGCAGTTTTCTCTTGGTTGTGTGGATGCATCAAGATTTGATTGTAGCCCAAATAAGCGTCCATGAAGTTGAGTAGCTCGTGCCCTACTGTCTCGTCGACTAACATATCAATGTAGGGAAGTGGGAATGAATCTTTGGGACATGCTTTGTTGAGATCCGTGAAGTCGATGTAAACGGGCCATTTTCTATTCTTTTTCTTGACGATCATGATCTTTGTCAGCTAGTCCGGGTACTTCACCTCTTTTACTGATCCGATATCGAACAATTTTTGAATCTCTTCGTTGATCACTTTATTTCTCTATGGAGCAAATTTCCTTCGCTTTTGTTTCACAGGCTGATGGTCGGGGTCTACCTGCAATTTATGAACTATTACCTCTAGGTCGATTCCGACCATGTCTGAATGCGACCAAGCAAAGCTGTTTCGTCATTCCTTCAGGAAATCGATCAATTGCTCGTGGATCTCCCTTGGCAATCTGGATCCGATGAGGACTTTACGTTCTGGCTATTTGGCGTTTATCGACACTTTGTTGAGATCTTCCATCTTCGACGTGTTTGGGGTCAACTCGACATTGGTTTTCTGTAATTGCTATAATTCTTCTCCATTTTTCTTCATGGCGTTTTGGTAGCACTCCCTGGTTGCCCTCTGTTCACCTTTTGTTTCTCGTACTCCCCATTTTGTTGGGAATTTGATTATTTGATGGTAAGTCAATGGGATCGCCTTCATCTCGTGTATCCAAGGCCTGCCTAGGATTGCGTTGTATGAGGATTGGCAGACGAGCACTAGGAAATTAATATAAACGTTAACTCCTTCCGCGTAGACTGGTAGTACAATTTCGCCTAGAGTACTTTTCTATTCTCCACTGAAGCCTATCAACATTGTTGTTCGACGACTGAGTTTAGATTTGTCGACTTGCATTTCTCTTAGGGCACTGTTAAATAGAATATTACATGAACTGCCATTATCTATTATAATGCTCTTTGTTAAACAATTTGCAATATGTACAGATATAACAAGTGCATCATGGTGTGGAGAAAACAAATCTGATTTGTTCATCGTTTTGAAGGTGACAGTTTCATCAATATTTGAAGGATGTTCCCGATTAGGTCGAATTTGTGTTTGATACTTGTCGTGTGTGCCTCTTTGTCGCAGAGGAACTAACACCGCTAACTTCATATCCTCCTGTGATGTAGTTGATCACCCGATCTTGTTTGGGTGGTTCTAGTGGACTGTCGTTTATGACTGCTTGCCTATTTTTGTCACGTCGAGCTAAGGTTTGTTTTCCATTATCTGTCAAGAATTCCTGTATATGTCTTTGCTTGATAAGCTCTGCAACTTCTAGCTTAAGGGCGACGCAGTCCTCTGTTCGATGACTATGGTCTCCGTGGAACTCATATCTTAGTCTTACGTATCGATATTCTGAAGGTGCATTCATCTTTCGCGGCCATTTGATTGTTTTGCCCATTTCTTTCATCACTACCACGAGGTCGACCGATTCGATACTTAGATTGTATTCTAACACTTCGATGCGTGATCGACTCATCCTCAGATAATTTCGCCCATATGGTCAGTCTCTGTTTGGACCTTCATGTTGTGGCTGTGCGTTTCGCCTATCGGTTGTCGGGTAAGGTTCTAACCTTCTGTTGTTTGACCTTCTGTCAATTCGATTGTTTCTACGGTTTGTATTGTTGTTGACCTTGCTTATGAAATTGGCTTCGTTTTCTTCCCATTTGATTTGGGCCCATGCTTTTGCCAACACATCCTCCATTGTCCTGCATGGATATTTTGTGAGCTCTTTGTACAGGTTGGAATCAAACCTGAGGCCTTTCCTAAAGGCATAAATAGCGGTCGCTTGGTTGCAATGCGGGATCTACATTTTTTCCCTATTGAAGCGTCCAATATAAGTCTTCAAATTTTCGTCGTGCTTTTGCGTGATTGCATACAAGTCATCTGACTACTTTTCAAGCTTTCGGCTGCTTGCAAATTGCTCCACGAATGTATCTGTAAGATGCGCAAAAGAATTAATCGAATTGTTAGGCAAATTAGTATACCATTGTAGAGATGGACCATTGAGACTGGACCCGAAAGCTTTGCACATGCACTCTTCTTGTAGGTAGCGTGGAATTGCAGCAGTGAACATCCTCTGCTTGTACTGTGCTATGTGGTCGTTTGGGTCAGTCGTGCCTTCATATTGCTTCATGTTTAGGAAGCTAAATTTTCTGAGCATCTCGACAAGGGCTGCAAAGCTATCCGCTGCACTTTTCTTTATTGGAGTTGGAACTCTTGGAATCCTTTGAATAAGGGTTTCCATCTCTGCGAACCTGCAGGAAAATTCCAAATTAGCAATTGAAGTTTAATCGGTTCTAGGTTTTACTAATCCCGGTGTCGATTGAAATGATATGGGCATCCTTGGAACGTTTTCGGGTTGCTGGTCCATGGCCAAATCTATTCGTTCAACGCTTCATTAAGGTCGATGTCGACCCGAGCTGTTTATGGCGTACGCTGATTTCGCTGGTTCTGTTGGTTACCAGGATTAGCATCTAATTCCACGGGGTTCCCTGGTGCGATTGGGGCTGTTCGATCGACAACTTGTAAACCATTCCTAACCTGTGTTGGATCCTCCGGTGCTATATTGTCGGGCGACACTCCGTCGATCAAAGCTCTTAACTCGTCGTTCATCGCTTGGATCGCAACGTTCTCTGCTTCGAGTGCTCTTAATTTTTCTTTGTTTGTTACCATCTGAGCGGTCAGTGCTGCGATCTGTTCTTTGACGGTTGGTACATTTCCACTCCCAGACATGTTGGAGGTTCGATTGAATCGACTAGCTAACTTGTGAAGTTGCGATAGACCCCACGGTGGGTGCCAAACTGTAGGTGGTCGAACTACAGTTGATGTGGACTGGGTCGGATTGTGTTAGGCCCAAGATAACTTGGTTAAGCCTGTCAAATATTGGATGTCGTTTCCTTGATAAACCTATAAGAATGGATAGTCTATCGACCAGATGATGTTGTCTTCTTTGTTGAGCCTGCAAAAGAATAAGAATACACAATATAAAGAAAACAATGTAGATGGGAGGTTAGATTTTTAGCATTAGGTATATTTGGGCTGAGCAGTGGTTAACGAAAAACGTTAATCGTGTATCGGATCAAGTTATGGTAATCAGAATCAATCGGTTCAGAGTTTCAATACGCTTTATATAAGCTTTATTAGTCAAAATTTTCAGAGAGCATTCACTGTGAGAGAACCCTGTTATTTATAGGCAGATGATCCCCATCCAATGTTTACATGATCGTAGGTTCATTGTGGGTGTGATTCAATGAGAGATTTCCTCTCTTTTGAATCAACGGTTATAACTTCTTGTAACTGAATATTTGACTTGGTCTTTAAAAACAGCCAAGTCTTGATTGCTTCTAGTTTCAGGTCGACCCGATAATGAACTCAGATAAGACCCAACGTTTAAGAAAGTTTGAGTTTAATCATGTTGGGCCTATGAGCCATTTTTTGCTACCACAACTATATATATATATATATTAAAATTTATAATGCTATATACATTATTTAATTTAATTTATTATTGATTTTTATTTAGTTTTTATTTTTGAAGTATTGCATAAATTCAGAATTGGAGGAAGACTCGAACCCACAAGAATATATCAATAGACCAACTTCATCTCATCAATTTATTATCGATTATTATTCATAAACTACAATTACTTTTCCAAAAAAAAAAAAAAAAAAAAAAAACCTACAATTAATCTATATCACAAAAGAAAAAACTACAAATATTTACTGAGGCTCCATTATCTTGTCAGTTGCAGATTTCTAAATTGAGCTCCACCATCGGGGCTTAAACTCTAATATTGTAAATATAATCTTATATTTGATAATTAAACCCAAAAATGTGGAGAGACTAGTGTGAGGGTTGCATTCAGACCTACTAAACCAATGGTGTCAATAAGGCTTCCAAAAAAAAAAAAAAACTAAGAGCCAATTTGGTATTGATTTTGATAAGTTAAAATCAACTTATTTCATAATTTTGAAAGAGAAAAATGTTTGGTAAAACCTTCCAAAATGATTATTTAAAAATCCACCTATATGCTACTCATAATTTTTTTTAAAAAAAAATCTACCTATATTTGACGGTGATTTTAAGAAGTATGTAAGAGGTTGCATCTCAAAAGTGATTATGAAATAATCAATTTATAATTTAATCTATCTTTTAAAAAGCATGGATTGCCCTCATTAGTTTGACTTAAAAGCAGTGTTTTAGTAAGCGTTGGTCTCTAGTCAAAGCGGAGACCCAATGTCTAACACCTAGGCCGATTATTCGGCGATTAATCGATTAACGATTTTTTTTTCCTGTATAAAAATCCAATAACAAACAAATTCCAATGATCAAATTCAAACAAAATTTTTCCAAATTCACAAATGTCAAATTACCAATCAAAATCCAATCACAAACCAATCCAAATCCATAAACACCCATCCAAATACAATCATAAACCAATCCAAATCCAATCATAGAAGACACAAACAAATCAAAATGACAAATTCCAAATTCTAAGTTCTAACAAACATCAACAAGTTAACAACATTCAAAATGCAAACCATAAACAAGAAATGAAGAAACAATCTAAGTTTCTAAGTCTTTGTCTCCTCCTCTAAGGATATCGGCACGCTCTTTATCGGACTCAAACTAAACCTCAATTTCCTCATCCATATCATCATCCTCTTATGAACCGGGCTCTATTTCTTCATCACCCTCATTAACAAACCATACTTCTCTTTTCTTCTATGAGATGGTGGCTGGAAATTTGATTGAGATGGTATCTTGAATTTGGATTGACATGGTAGCTCAGATTTGGGTGGAAAACTGGAGATGGAGAGAATGAGAATTTGAGTGTGCAAAGAAAGTGAGAAAGAAACGGATAATTGTAGAAGTTTCAATTTGATTTAATATTTTTTTAATGACTTATATTTGATATCTTAAATTGTTGCTTATTTATGAAGTTATTTTTATGTTGAGTTTTGAGACATTACATTATAGGCAATAAACAATTGTGTAGAATGCCAGCTATAACATGATATCATATATTAGACATTCAATATTAGAAGTTGCCCCTTGAGTTAAATCTAGGTAAACCGAACCTAGCCGGGATTTGTGTCATCCATATGAGTACTTATTAGACTTATGTCAAATTATGAACACACGTGTCGTGTTTGTTATCGCTAATGTGTTGGTATAACTCTTTTAAACCATTTAGTGGTGACTGCATATCATTATCATATTCAATGCACGACACAGACCTGTTTCGCTCATTGGCTAAGTATTTTGCTAAAGCCAATGATTTGAAGAGTATATTATACATTTGTGTAATAAAAATTGACTTGCTAAGCTAAAAAAAAATTATAGATTAGATCAGGATTCTCTTCTCGTCTCACATTTTTCCTCACCTTTTTTAAATACGTGATTGGTTGTTGATAAAGTGCAAGTGGACATCAATCACATCTTAACCATTCATTCATTGCAATGTTTATGTATCATGAGATTAAGTAAGGTGAGGATGAGGTTAGGTAACGAGATGATCCAAGTCCTTATAGATTAGATGCCTTTTTGTATCATTAATGAAACATTAAACATGAGCATGTTATTTCTCATCATCTTTCCAACCGCTTCTAAATGGGTGTGAATCCAAAAATCTTAAATACAAATTACAAAAGAAAATTTTCACACCATGCATAATTAATAAATATAAAATATTGTAATAGATATAGAGAAAATGATAGCACTTCATATACAAATATTTAAAATCATTCGTAGTGAGTGGTCGTTCATTGTAATAAGAAACAAAGATTCAAATAAGGGTAGTAAACTAAAAAGACATTGATGCAACTGCACTTAACCAAAATTGAATAAGTCTCAATATGTCATTTCCCTTCATATGCTAATTGGGTTGATGATCGAACTTGTGATTGTTGTGGTACTCTTGACGAAAAAGCTACTCTAAATTTAATTCAATAACTAGTATCTCTAACTCATGCAGCTCTTGCAACATTAATCCATGCCAAATTATCTTCCGTTGTAAAAACAAGTTTATTATATCAAGTCATTCAAATGACTTTAAGCTAGTCTATTTCTCTTTTGGCCTATCAACTTCAATTAACAATTGTGGTTGTAACAAAAAAAAAAAAAAAAACATGATAAACAATTTTAAAAAATATATATAATTGCTAATGTAGTCAACCTTATTGGAGGCTTGTCAAAAATGTGTGATATTTTTTTTTGGAGAAACTATATTTTCCTATTATTAGAGCATTAAAAAAATAGTGAACTTTTAAATGAAAAAGGCAAAAATCATGATATTACTTTGAAACATTTCAATGATACACATCGTGACTCACATTATGTTATGCTATTGAGATAATTACTATGTTCTCATCTATAATTGATTTGCTTGAAATAGTTACAAAATGGTGTGTCAAATTGTAATTAGTAAATATTTGCTAAACTTTATGTCGCTATTTGATTTTATTTATTTATTTTGTATGAATTTGATCAAAGACACACTTACGTTGACAAGTGAATTAGAATAAACATTACAAAAAAAAAGATCACAATATAGTCAATGTCATGAAATTAGTTGACATGTGCAAACAAAACTTGCAATTGATGTGAGATATGAGAATAAATTTTAAAGTCCTCTGAAACTACAATTGAATTTGTAAGACGGGCGCTAATACCCATAAAACAAGTAAATGGTCATCGAGACCGGAGTGGTGTCAGCCGAGTACACTCCGACGCTTAAGTTAGATGTGGTTCGACATATAATAAAGTAAAATGAGTTAAGTTTGGGATCAATAACCAAACTGTGGTTGTTGATTGTTTATATGAAGTTCATTGAGAGAAATGTGTGTCGGGTGACAAGTGATGAGGTGAGTGTTAGCTGTCAAGTAGTAGTTGTAAGATTTAGGTGTTGGCATACATGAATGTTGATATATGTTAGGTTTGATGCATGATGACCAACAAATGATGGTCGAACGTTTGCTCGTTGAGTGAATTTGATGCAGTATTAAAGTAGAGTATTATTAGCATTAATTGTGGATCTCAATCTTTGTTTTTGCGTGAGAGTGAAAAATTCTGAACCCCTTTAAATGAAATGAGATGCATCTATTTATAATGTATGCTTCATGTGATTTTCCAAATCTTGGCTCTTAGATCGTAGAATGAGGCACCCAATTTTATCAGTTAAACTCTCAGAATCTCAAGGATTCAAATGACTTTACTTAGTTAATCACTTAGGGTGTGTTTGTCACGTGGGACGGGACGGGATAGAACAATGTGAGACAATTTTCTCTTGTCCCACGTTTGACGTGTCCTTAACATGGGACAGGACATGACAATGTGGGACAAAAAACACAAAAAAAAATTTCCCACCCAAAACCCTCGACCAGACTTGTCCCATGCATTGGATACGTTTCAAAATGACTTTTTTACCCTTAATAATTCTAAATATTACAAAAACATCTAACATAAAAAGAAATCCTAATCGGAACACAAGACATTTCTCTTTCTATTTCTCTCATCTCTGTTTGTTGCGCCTTCGTGAAATCAGACAACCTAAGTCAAACGAGAGGATCGAATCATGGGATGTTAATCTAATCTAATTATCCACCTCTTATCAAACGGCCGGCATCTTCTCTATCGTCTTCGTAGTCCGTTTCTCGATCTCGCTCTCGCTCATCTTCGATGAGTTCTTTTATTCTTACTTTGGTTTCTAGAGTTGAGTATGTAATATTACATAGAAATGGTTGCTAATATTACAATTCATCCTCTTTATATGTTTTTCTGGGTATGAATTGTTTAAAATTCATGAATACGGTTCGATTCTTTCTTTGGGTTTGAATTGTATATATTAGCAATTCATTATCAGCCAATGTTGTCTAAACTTCAAACATGTTTTTTTCTAGGTATGAATTTTAAACTTCATGAATACATTTCGATTCTTTCTTTGGGTTCTTTTATTAAAAACATTCATGAAACATTTAGATGTGATTTCTTTACTATAAACTGATTTCTTTGATTTGAGAATGGGATAAAAAATCCAACATCACTTTATCGTTCATATCAACCAAGGCCTAGAGATTAGATTCATATAAACTAGAATGGTAATTGACCGGCCTAAACATTAAAAAGGTCAAATACAGTTTCGTTTAATAAAGAAAAATAAACAAAATGGCCTAGAGACTAGACTAGATTCATATAAAGCCGTAATTGACCTTTTAGTTAATTTGTTGTATAAATATTGTAGATGTAAAATATGGATCATTTGTCTAGTGTAGCTTGAAGGAATTACTGATGTAAAGTGGAAATACAATAAGGTAGCATAATTATGTATGGGCAAGCTTGTAGAGGTAAGGTAAAATAGTAGTTGTAATGATTAAAATAGCTTGGTGTAGGATTCATATCCTGTTAATGTCAAGTTTTTACTGTGGATTTGATTGTCTATTTGGACTAAGTGTGTGAAGTTGTATTGTGTTTAGATACTAGATACTTTATTTACTTCCATGTTTCAGTAAGAATCTGATCCCATTTACTTCCATACTTCAATAAGAATTTGATTCTTAGTACTTGATGAGTGCATATACAAATCTTTGGTTTTGATAGTTCTTTTCGTTGTTGAACTTCAGGTTTTGAGTTTGACTTTTGGGTTGATTATTTACTTCTTGACTGCTCATTTGAACCCTGCATGCTAGAGGACTCTAAAGAAGTGTATGATACTTCAATTTTTGCTGCAGCATGTGTTATGAAACTGTATGAGCTACGGTGGCTTGTTGAACCTGCCTGGTTATACGCATTGATATTTAGAAAAGAGGTTGATTTAGGATTGGAATCTCTCAATTTTCGTCAGTTAGCATCTGAATGACTTGTGCCATGAACGGTCTTATGGCAATTGTAGCATGTGTACACAAAAGCCCAATTTGAAGCACATTGCATGCTTCTTTTGCAGGAAACTCATCTTTCAGGTTTGGATCCACGGCTTCTACTAGCTGATTTAATCTATACAATGTCCAAATGTGGCCAGAAGTGAAAACAATCTCACACAGTTAACACAAGAACTAATTATAAATGATTTACTTCCATGTTTCAGTAAGAATCAAATTCCTACAAACCAGATTTCATGAAGGCAATTTTGGAGGAGTGAACACTCTTATAAATGATTTTGTGAACATGTATGAATCATATATTTTGTTGGAATTGTGAACTTGTATGAATCATATTTAAACTTGTTTTGGGATATTTATATATTACCTTTTGTGATGATGTTTTGTCAAAAATTTATTTAGAAATTTATTTTATAAAATGTATATTAGAGTACATGATCATGATGAAAAAAAAATCATTATTATTTTACCATACCAAACACAAGAATGTGTCTCGGATAACCAATTGACCAATACATTACATATTTCTAATAATGGTTTCAACGATAATATAGACTTCTATATGAAGATTGGAGACATCAATTATATATAAATTATATACACACACGATTATGGCTCAATTACATATGCTTGTACATGTATAAAAATCATATATCATTAGCTCTCTCTAGCTAGGATGTCTATGTATAAATAAACATTAATATTATTTATTGGTCAGTGAGCTTTAATAATTGATTTTATTATTCTTCACTCAACTTTTTTCAATCACAATATTATATTTTTATTAAATATGATATATAAATATATTTATTTAATAATTCAAATAAATACTAACTTGTCATTTCCTATTTGTCACTATTATGTGGTAACAAACATAAGACAAGACATAAGGGGCACTCTAGTCATTTGAACCTCTTGTCCCGTCCTGTCCTAACCATACCAAACGCATAAACAGGACAGACAACAGTTCTGTCCCAGACATACCAAACACAATATGGAACAACTGTCCCGTCACGTCCTGTCATGTCCCGTGTGCACCAAACACACCCTTAAAGAGCACACCTGACTAATTCTTTGTAAACTTGGTCAAGTTTGCATCTACTTAGACATGACTTTCATAAGACCAAACTTTTCATGCAGCCCAAAAATCAATAAGTCTTGATTAAACATTTAGGCTCAAAATGATAGGTTGTAAGCCAAATTTCATTCACTACAGTTTCTTATTTTGATCAAGTATTTTCTTATTAAGAAAAACGTGATATTGATATCCCTAAAATAGATGATATGTTTCTTCCATGGGGTCGATCACAACGTAAAGCCAAAAGGTAACAAATATGCATTATTATAAATGACAATGACAATAAATAGCTAAACTTGGTTTTTAGAAATCATAAATAGTCATTATTAAAAAATAGTGCACTTTCTTTCCTCTACACCACACATTTGAACACCAAAGCTCCATTTCCAGAAGAACGTTGAGGCGCCATCTCCCTCTCGTATCTCATCTCTTTCAAAGAAGAACGCTACAGTTCGATTGAAATGCCATATCGTCAAATGCCACAATTCTATTTCTACAGCCATAAAAAACTCAACTTAAGGCTCTAAATAATTTATCTTTTACTTCCGTACATTATATATTTATGATTGTAGTATTATGCTTCCTATATTACATTACAGAAGAAAGACGATGTTATTTAGTTACCCGATTGAACAACTGATGGTGCCTCGTTTAACTACTAATGGTGCCCAGTTGAACAACTTATGGTGTCCAGGTAAACAACTAATAGTGTATGATACATTGTATGGTTGTTGTATTGTACTTCTATATATGATTAAAAAAGGAATAACATGTTAGTTAATTACATGGTTGAACATTAGTTAATTGCTTAGGCTGAACATGAGATAGTGTCTGGTTGAACATGTGATGGTTCTTGGTTGAATATGTGATGGTACCCAGTTAAACATGTCATGATGTCCGGTTTAACATCTTATCTAGTTGCATAATCTAAACACGTTTATGATACACATCACCGATTTCACAATTGTGTGTTTGCATGGATTTGGGGAATATTCTAAATGGTACTACCCATTTGATGTTGTTCCAACCATGTAATCGTTTATAGGAAATAATCACATATACAAAAGACATATATTCAAAGACAATAAATCATTAAAGTGGAAATTGGATTTGTATGCATTAAAAGAGATGTTTGTATGCAGAAATAAGTTTTGGTGCCTGATACATGGATTTTGGTGACCAACACTATATATATGGTAACCAATTATCGGGTTTTATTAACTGATATCATTGTTTTGTTTACCAATTATAGGTCTTAACAAAATTACAATAATCAAAACTTACACCATGACGCTCTATATGCAATTGTATGAACATTTGAAGCATTCACTTCATAGATGGTGTACCAGACATTCAAAACATTAACCAACAAAAACCAAACCCAGAATATCAAAAAAGTTGAAATTTGTTTTGTTTTTTGTCTATGTAAGTTCCTCAATTTTGATTAGTTTATTTCATGACAAACCACATTTGGGGATGAGTTTGTAATGGGTAGCTTAGGTCTTCGATGGCAAGCGTCTAAGCTTCTCCGTGACTTCAAGAGTGAAAGGTAAATCACTTAACTTGCTTCTTGAAGAGATTTAGTTACACACAGACACTTTCATATTGCATTTTCATGATTGCAATTGTGTTTATCTTAATTGTGTGCATTTATGTTTTATCATCACACTCCCTCATTTTCATATCTTGTATATTTTTGTGTGTCACATGCTTGGTGATTATTCATGATTTTATCTATTCTTATGCATGTTATTTACTCACTTCACACTTGCTCAACATGCACTTGCACAACATGCATATAGATTAGGTGTGACTTGTTGCCTTGATAAGAGAAGTTCTCTCTTTGCCTCTGTCAGTACTGCTGTCGGATCTAGTGCTTGTGCTCTGGTCTGTGTCAGGTGCTGCCTCTGATGTTTTTTACTGTGCATGCTGCGATGGGTGCACCTTGCCTCTAGAGTGGTCTCAACCGTGAAACTTTCTAGAGCTCTCACGCTGTGTGTACCGCGATGTAAACACCTTGTCCGTACCACGACACATACAGTGGCTGTGACAATTTTGGCTATTTTTGTTCAAAACGCACTGTTTTATTTGGGCTCTCTATATATACATCTTGTTCTCTTCTTCTCTTAGCTTGACACATATCAGAAACCCTAGAGAGACAAAGAGATATTCTTGAGAGAGAAAGAGAGAGATTCTTGAGAGAGAAAGCACCAAGCTTGCTTCTTTAACTCTCTAAACCCAAAACCCATCATTTTCACGCATCCTTAAGTATCTTTAAGTCATGGGTCTTCATCTTTAAGTTAACTTGTTAAGTTGAACAAAAACCTCATCTTTGTTATTTGTTCAAACCTTCCAAGATTATGTTTTTATTGCATTTACTAGTTGATTAAATGCTAGGAGTCTCATTATTGCATATCCTTATGAGTTCCCTTGTATGATTGGGTTTATATTGTAATAGCTTGCATTTAGGACATAAATGCCTGCTAGCTAATTCTCTATGCTTTGCATTTAGACATTGATTAGGACTTGTTGATTGCATTTATTGTCCTTACCGTGTTTGATGACAACTTATTTTGTTTAATGATTTGATTTTAGGTTTTCATATATATATATATATATATATCTAGTTAGGTCTTTATAAGCATTATTTTTGATATATTGATATCTATGATTGATTTTATTGTCATAATTTAATCTCTAGATAAACATTTAGTGTATCCTATCATTAATTGCATATTTAAATATTATCATATATTCACATAGGTTGTTGATCTCTTCATTGAGAGTTAAGTCTTATGACTTCGTGGTGCAGTGCACAAGCATTTTGGTCTAGGATCACTATTAAAGGCCCGTAAGATAGTAGTGGTGGGTTAGTGATCGAGAATGGTTGAGGTCAACCCTGGTTGTAAACATCATTATAAGTAGTGGATTTAAGGACCATGTGTAGCTAGCAGAATAGCCTTTGAGTTTTTCCTAGTTATAGGTTTCTCACGTAAACCAATCAACGTGTTATTTATTGTTTCTGCACTTTAATTACATTGATTGCATTTGATTGTATTGGGTTAATTTTTATAATATTGACTATTCCGAAAAATTGGTAACTAATTAGATTAACAACCCATTCACCCCCCCTCCCTCTAGGTTGTGGAATGGGTTGTTTAGACACACCTATATTTATTTTCAGTCTATTATTTTCTTCAAACTCTCCGATATTTTACTTATTTATGCCATGAAAAAAAGAAGAAATGATTCAACGTATCTCTATTCTTTGATTGTGATTGTTTACTACAATAAAACTTGTGGAGAGAATGGTCGAATCGTTTCCAGGCTTCTTCTTCGGATAACAATACGCATACAGACTGAATCTATGCGCTGTCTTCCCTATCGTTGTCGCAAGCACTTTCTCTCTCTCTCTCTCTCGTCGAAACGATTCTTGTTATGAGTTTGAATGTATTTTGGCTTGTTTTTTTTATAGATAATTTGAGTTTAGTAAATGGTAGTTTTGTAAGATCATATTTTAATTAGCCATGAAAAATCACTTCTAAAATCCTCACTATTTATAATTTTCAAAAGACATAATGAATACTTCTATATCCTGCTAAATTTTATCCAAAATAAATTTATCTAATTAAACTTTTGACTTTTGAAGTTCAATTTCATACTTATATTAAAAATGTGCGCTTTAGAATAGTTAAAATAATTTGGTGATCTTCGTTATAAGATTGGTTCAGACTTAAAAAAAAAAGTGTAGCTATTAGTTTATTTGTTGTTGAAATTAGCATTGATTATACTAGTTGTCACTACCTCAGTGGATAAAGCATTTTCAGCAATAAACATCTGTTAGACTCGTTTACGAAATCGAATGTGAAACTATGTCGAGTACAATTCACTTTGCAAAAGGTGGATGAGTAAGTGGTCGTTTATTTTTTGCACTTAAAACTTAATGAGTCTGAATTGAAATTATTAAGGTATTTTTTTATGTTCTAAAAAATGCAGTGAGGCGTGCCTCAATTGCGAAATTCAAAAATTTATATATATCCATATACATATCCATTACAACAATAACAACACTATAAGCTACATAAAATGTGAAGCACTAGTCTAAGTGACCATGAAAAATTTAATAGTTGAAAAAAAAAATGTCCTTAGTAGAAAAACAAAATACATTACCAAAGTAATTCTAAATCTTCAAGTTTTCCATCCTTGAACGTGAGATTCGATGGCACCAACAAAAAATACATTACCCACTTCACTTCAAAGTTTCTTTTTTATATTAATAAAATTAGTTCATTTAAATCTATCGTGACATTTTTTATGCAGGCCTTATCATCTCAACTCCCCACTTGATGGATTTAATCAGGTTTTCCAACTTGATTGTCATTTCTTGTTGACTCTGGCTGCAACTCTTGATTTCTTCTTCAAGCTCTTCCATCATTTTTACTGCACCATTATCCCTTGCTTGCAGTTCTTGTTGCACAACATCCACTCTAACCTTGATGATATCAATGTCAGCTCTCATTTTATTCAGATATTCCATAAGTTTTTTAAAGATGTCAGTAGATGATGATGATGCACGAGTTTGAGGAGGAGGCTGATTTGCCTTAAGGTTTGAATGTCATTTCTCATCTCTTTCAGATATTCCATAAGTGTTGGAGAGATGGTAGTAGATGATGATGCAAGAGTCTGAGGAAGAGGCTGAGATGCTGCAATAGGTTGATTTGCCTTCAAGGTTTGAATGTCAATTCTCATCTCTTCCACCAAAGCAATGATCTCAACAGAAGTAGAAGCTTCGGTTCTACAAGTACGTTTCTTCAAATGTGACTGGTTCTTTTTTTCATCTACTTCCCTATCAACTATAGCCCTCTTATTCTTATGCTTAGGTACCCACTAATTATCCTTCAACACATAACCAAGCCTAAGTATGGTTTCTTCATTATAATAATCAATAGGCTTGATAGTATGTATTTTAGTTTCATCATCTAACTTGATTTTAAAATACTGGAACAACTTAGTCAATGTCATTCCATAAGGCAAAGACGTACACTTCCTTTTCAATACATCATTCATGTGATGGAATATTATGAATGGAAAGTTCAACTTCTTCCCATTTGCAATAGTCCACATCACATACAAGTCAAGATAAGAAATGTCATTTCTTCCACCAACTCGGGGCCGAAGAATGGATTTGATCATATAATAAAAAAGTCTAAATTCTAAGGTTAACTCAGAAGTATCGGGCAATTTTTTAAAAATTTCTTCCTTTACAGTAAACTTTTTCATCTCTTCATCAAAGTCAACACCCTCAACAAAGATTTATTTGTGATTGTAGTTATATGCCAAACTAGACTCTTGAATCTCATAAATACGAGCCAACACAGAGGGATTAACAACAACATCAACACCATGTACTCTAAAAGTTAGTGTTGTACCTTCATTATTCATCTGCAAGTTAGCAAAGAACATCCTTACTAACCGTGGGTATCCAACTTCATTTATTTGCACAAATTTGATTAGTGACTGCTTTTCGAACCAATTCTTAACACCAAACTTGTATTTTTTGAAGAATGGGTATCGAATAATCTTACCTAGTACAACATCAAGCTTTAAGTTGTAAGACCTCAAATCTCATATAACTAAATAAAGGCTCAAGTAATTATGCAATTTTACATCATCAATTCTTGATACCAAACTTATATTTTTTGAAGAATGAGTATCGAACAATCTTACCTAGTACAACAATCCAATTGTTGAAATCCTCGATGTACTTCAGGCTGCAGTCAACTTTCTTCTCAGATTTCTTTGGTGCCATTGTTGAAAATATTACCAAAGAATGGTGGAAGCACAAAGAATAAAGGAAATTGAAGGGTTTGAGATGTGTGAGGAGCAACAATGAGGATTGGGTCAAGGCTATATATATATATATATCAATGTTCAAAAAGTAGGCAAATCGGTCTATTAATCGTCGAAATTCATCTTGGCGGCATTATGTCATGGCGAAAAGCCAAAAATCGACCATATTAGGTGGTTTCTAATTAGTCGACGCTAGTCACCGATTAATCGGTCTCGGTAAGCTCGACGGAGTCAAAGCCATTGACTCCGTTTAGCCGATTTTTTTTAAATAAAATTAAAAAATTAAAGATGGGGATAGGAGGAAGGAAGTAGATCTGTGTCAGGATTGGAAGTTTTTGGGGTGAATTGTAGAAGAGGGGATTTGATTTAGGGTTTCAAAGGATTTTCTTAAGGATTTAGTTCAAACATGTAATGAAAGAATTAGAGATTTCAAAGAGTGGATGGAGAAGATTTGAGAACTTTTCAGACACAAGCTACGGTCAATGGTTAAAGTGAGAAAACGATGCTTTTTTAGAGGGACACTGAACCCTTAATTAAAACGACTTCATTTTGAGTGATTCTTATTGGACTCAAGTTGATTGGGTCAAATAGTTAGTTGAGCCAACTGGGCCACCTTCTCATTACCATATAACAGTCCATTTTAATTAGTGTGTGTTTAAGTGTTGGGAATTATTTCCTAAGAGTCCTATTAAATCTAGAGTACTTATTATAGCTGTTGATTTTCTTTTATAACAGGGTTTGTAACAACCATTTGGGATATCAAATATTATAACAAATTTCCTTATCTAAATTTATCTAATTCTCTCTCTTCTTTCTTTTCATTCACAATCCTATCTTCCTCTCTCTTATGTTCTTCTTACTTTCTTCAATTTCCAGAAATATTCATTCTAACAATCCTACAAAATAGATAAAATAGTTCATCAATAACCAACTCAAATTACCAATAAAATGGATAGGCATGACAATCTGATCTTACTGGAGCTCGTCATCGAAACCCAGAGCAGCGTGATTGAGAAGAAGATGAACCGACCATCAATGAAAAAGAAGATGATTTAGAAGAAGAAGGTGAGCTGTAGAGAAAACAAAAGAGATGAAAAAGATCCCCCTCCAGAGATTAGTTCTAGTTTTGATGCAGATTTCAGAAGTATAGCTTGCTTTAAGCAACACTCTGTTCCATATTCTTCTTAGTTTGTGTTCTGGGCTTTTACCCTCTATTGCATAAAAAAAGATGAAAAGATGAAGTTTTGAAGAGAGAGAGAGAGGAGAGATAGAGGAGAGATAGAGAGAGAGTTGAGATGTGGAAGATCGAAAGCAATCGAGAAGAAGATGGTGGGGTCTAGGAAAATAAATAAAAAGAAAAAAATAATGGAAAAAGAAAGAAAAATAAACACAAATATGATAATACTAATGATAAAAATAAAAAGAAAGAAAATAATGGAAAAAAAAAGGTTAGACGGTGGGTCTGGAAAGTTATGGTGGCTCTGTGATGTGCCCACCAAAGTTAGTGACAAAAAAAAAAAAAAACACAAATAAGAAATGGAACAAATAGAAGAGAAAACAAATTCTGACTAATCGGTCTAAGCCCTAGGCGCTAGATCTCCATCTGACTTGTGCCTAGCGCTTATTAGAACCTTGATATATATATATATATATATATATTTATATATACATTGGTTCTCTCATGAGGGATCCCTTATTTATAGAATTCTAATGACCGTATTATTTGATCGTTGGATATATCTAATGGTCATAAATTAATGAATTCGGGCAGCGAAAATTGAGAAAGCTGCTTACTAGAATATGGAAAGAGCAATTAATGCTGCCTTGATTCTTTATTTTATTTTCATAACCATTATATTTAATTTTAAGCATTTACTAATCAATATTTTTTTAATTAATTTTTTTTATATAATGGTTGAATCCTCTTCTATCCCACTGATTTCTCTTTCCTCTTCGGTTCATCTTCTAATTTCCCTCTTTTTGATTTCACTTTTAAGTTGCAAAGAATTCCCTGAAATTTTTGCATTTTGATAAAAACAGAGTACTCCTACAACTATTTTTCCATCTAAACAAACTACTTTCCCTAGAAATAATCTTTGGGATAGAAGATTGCAAAAGGATTGAAGTCAATTCGAGGTCGAGAAAGAAGGTGAAACTCCATTGTTATGCTTGTAAATTACTTAGATAGTACAGTATGTTCATATTTCATGACAATTTTTATTTGTTTCTGTTTTTCCCTAGTGAAATGGATGACACTTCCATGATAATCGGTCATGTTGGTGTAGTTGAGGACACTTCCATGGTAATCAATCATGTTGGTGGTGCAGTTGAGCACACTTCCATGGTAATCAATCATGTTGGTGCAGTTGAGGATAAGCCATTTAATTTTTTAATGTCAACTAAAAACATTCAAGTGCCTGAAGTCGTGTATGATCACAAGCCTAAAGTTGGCCAAGAATTTGCAGCATTAGATGAAGTGCATGACTTTTACAATAAATATGCAAAGGAGGTCGGACTTAGTGTCAGAATTAGTTCGAGTAAGAAGAATAAGAATGACGAAATTACTAGAAAAGAGTATTGTTGTTTCAAAGAAGAAACATCATGCAAAGGAATACCTTGTGAAGAGAAAAGGTGTCGAGGAATAATTCCGGTGGGTTGTAATGCAAAACTAGCTGTGGTGAAGACAATATCAGGTAATTTTGTTGTCAACCTATTTGTAGAAGAACACAACCATTCATTGGTAACCCCTCGAAGAGTTCACTTTTTAAAGTCTCACCGTAAGGTGACAAAAGCCCAAAAGTCATTAACCCAACATTTTTTAGCTGCAAATATTCCTATTCATCAACAAATTAGTGTTTTTGAATCTCAAGTTGGAGGCATACACAAGTGCATTTGGCAATCATAAACGTGTAAAGAATTTGACTCCAAGTGGATTGAGATCGTTGGAAAAAGTAATTTAAATGATAATGCATGGCTTTGGTCTATATATAAATTGCGATCAAAATGGGTGCCAGTATATATCAATCATGTTTTCTCCGCCGGAATGTCAAGTAACCAACGAGCAGAAATTTCTCATGCCTTTTTCAAGAGGTACGTCTCTAAAAGGAATTCCTTATTTGATTTCATAACAAAGTTTAATAGGGCACTTGCAAATCAAAGACATGAAGAGTTGAGAGCTGATCATGTCAACATCAATGAGAAACCTGTATTCAAATTGCCCCTACCTATAGAGAAGCAAATGTCTGAAATTTATACCCGTAAGATCTTTTATAAGTTTCAAGATGAATTATGGAATAGCTTGTTATATGTGGTGAATTGCATGAGAGAAGATGATAGTCACTGTCATTATAAGGTTGAAAAAAATCAGGAAGGTTCTAGAATACATGAAATTTTATATCAAAAGAAGGTGAATTTGGCATTATGTAGCTGTAAAAAATTTGAAAGCGAAGGAATACCATGTAAACATATTTTGGCATATTTAAATAATATGCAAATTACATGTATGCCAGATCAATACATATTGAGGAGGTGGACCAAAACTGCAAAATGTAATATAGTCCTAAATGGTTTTGGTATGGAAAAAATAAATGAGTTTTTCGACCAATCGATTCTTATAAGGCGGACTAGATTATTTGAACTTGCTTCAGATATAATTGAGAAGGCAATGACACGTTCAGAGGTAAGTAAGATCTTTGAAGATGATTTAGAAAGTGTGCTCCAAAAGGTTATCCAAATGATTATAGGAACGAAAAATTCGACACAACTTAGTATTGCTCAACAACGTCAGCAAATATGTAATGAACCATTGGCTGTAAGGGCAAAGGGTTGTGGTAAATGGGCAAAGGGTTGTGGTAAAAGGATAAAAGGAGGAAAAGAGAATAAAAAAGTTAATGTGAAAGCAAGGCGTTGTGCTGCTTGTGGAAAAGTTGGACAATCACATGATAAACGAAATTGTCCAATGCTTAATGATCGGTAAGAATATATACTATATGTTTATTATTATTATTATTTGAGAATTATTATTATTAACTTTTTATATACCATGCTAACTTTTTATTTATTTATTTATTTATGTAGATCTTTTATTAACAATCATGAATACTCAAGATTATCTAATATGGATGCAAATAATTCTTCCTCGACCTAGAGTGGTAATGTTTACTTTTATACGTATATTTTTGTAGTTGTAAATATTTTATGAATTGAATAAAAATATATGATGACTTAAATTATTTTTCTCAAGTTGAAACCTCAAAGAGGAGAAATATGTGAACGGCTTCTTGATGCTCTAGAAATAAATGTGATTATTCTAGTCATGTCGTTGTGACTAGAATAAAAGTCATTTTTATTTTGTTTTATTTGGTATTTGAACTTGTAAGCCATTGATGGCTGCACTTTATATATATATCGGGGATGTTTCATTTGATGCAGTTTATATATACAAAAGGGGATATTTTATTTTATTCTATTCTTGGACAACATTATGTCAACAAACAATTAAATTTTCAATTCTTAACTTCTAATTGAAAGATACTAAATATAGTAGAGTTTAAGATTGATGAACAAAATAATTGTTCTTGCTCCATATAATGTTCTAGTAATGTATATATTCTCTCATATGGCTCTCATATTTAGAATTGTGCAGTGTTTCGTGAACACCATTACGTGAAAAAAAAAACAAAAAAACAAAACAAACGAATTATTGCACATGAAACACTATGTCGACTAGTTGCACATGAAGGTGAATAATTGAGAGAAAGCATAACAATAGAGTTTCACTTTCTTTTCGGGCCTCGAATTGGCTTCGATCCTTTTATAGATTATCTCTACAAATTAGTTTGGCTAATTTTCAAATAAAATCAAATTTAACTTATTTGTGACAAATATGAGAGAAGAATTTATTTAGATGGAAAAAATAGTTGTAGGAGTACTCTGTTTTTGTCAAGATGCAAAAAGTAGAAATTGTTTGCAACTTGAAAGTGAAGTCTGGCTTCCCAAAAAATAAAAATAAAAGTAAATCAAATGCAAAAAATTCCAGGGAAAGTAGTTTGTTTAGATGGAAAAATAGTTGTAGGAGTATTTTGTTTTTATCAAGATGTAAAAAATTGCAGGGAATTCTATGCAACTTAAAAGTGAAATCAAAAAGAGGGAAATCTGAAGATGAACCGAAGAGGAAAAAAGAAATCAGTGGGATAGAAGAGGATCCGGTCACTATAAACAAAATTAATTAAAAAAATATAGATTAGCAAATGCTTAAAATTAAATATAATGGTTATGGAAAATAAAATAAAGAATCAAGAGAGCATTAATTGCTCTTTCCATATTCTAGTGGGCAACTTTCTCAATTTTTGCTGTCCGGATTCATTGATTTTTCATTAATTTATAACCATTAGATATATTTAACGCTAAAATAATACAGTCCTTAGAATTCTATAAATGAGGGATCCCTCATAAGAGAATCACTGTATATATATATATATATATATAGTGAAACAAAGCAGGGGCAATGAAAGTTCTAGGTCGGGCAATGGAAGTTAGGACATTAGTATGTACCAATTGATTTGTTTCTTAGTATGAGTTTTTGTTTTTGTTTAATTCGAATAGATTTTGTGGTAATGTTTAGTATTATAAAATGAAAAAAAAATTCTTCGCATTTGGTTTTAATGGTGTGAGATTATAAGCCTTGGTGAATGAATTATGCGATAGAGAACTTCTGATCAGAATCATGGTAAGGAAATCGACTAAGGGTCTACTTATTCTTGATTGTCCTTGAATTGTATTAAGAGCAGTGGTTTATTAGCATTTCATATATAACATATTTGCATGCATGTGCTCGAGATTATAGTAGAATTAATTTCAGCTTTTAAATATGTATATATATATATATATAGTTTCTTTGTGTTGTGTATGATGCTACAATTTTAAGTTCAATTATGCTTTTTTTTAAGAGGCTGATGTAGCAATTGCTTTACTTATAGTATATTGTTTGTGTTTGTAGCGGACAAGGCAACGAGTAAATTGTGTAATGCAATGGAATATTGATGACAGGGTTAGACAAATAGTGGAAATGACATTTTTGAAATATTTGCTTTCTTTTGAAGATAAGTTACGTCAATTTAAATGACTTGTACCAAATTGTTTTAATGCAAATAGTTTTTCGATTAATTTTGGTCCTCCGAACAATAGGTCCACTCTTGTATATGGCTTAGAAGATGCCCTATATATATTATGGTTGTCGATTGATGGCAGACCTGTTATAGGTCTTGAACTCGGGGATGATACTAATTTATATTGTAATATGTTAGGGAGAGTGCCAGTTGGAACTGATGTTAGTGGTATGATATTAAAATTAACTTAGCTAAAAGATAATATTGAGACAGTCTTTAAAGCAATAGAAGACCATGAATTATGGTATTATGTTAGAACATTCATTTTGTATATATTAGGTAGTTGTTTATTTATAGATGTTTTGGGGGCGTTGGGCACCATCCGAGGAATTTCTGTAAGTCCTCAAAACCGGATGATGTCGGAAAGAGTTTTTAGCCAAACATTAATTGGTCGTGTATTAGCAGACGATATATATATCGAACTTTCTATTTTTGGAATGGAATATTTACGGAATCTCCAACCGGATATATCGTATAACCCTTTTAGTGTGTTACTGGAACATGATATAACAGTCATATTGCCCTCTAACAGAAATAGAACTTTAAAAAGAATTATTTTGATTCAACCCTCTCCCTTTCGACTTGTATACTTAAATTAGAATTATCTGTTTTGAATACCCGCTAATCACATAATATCCACAGTTTTTTTGATTTCTTTTCTTTTATGCGATTCAAGAAGAGTAACCGATTCCAAAAATCCATGTATGTTACTGGAACATGATATAACAGTCATATTGCCCTCTAACAGAAATAGAACTTTAAAAAGAATTATTTTGATTCAACCCTCTCCCTTTCGACTTGTATACTTAAATTAGAATTATCCGTTTTGAATACCCGCTAATCACATAATATCCACAGTTTTTTTGATTTCTTTTCTTTTATGCGATTCAAGAAGAGTAACCGATTCCAAAAATCCATGTAGTTACCAAAAAATTTGATTTATCTTATTATTAATCAAGGATTTCGTATATAGCTAGAACGACCCTCCCAAATTGCAAATACAAATTGATTAAGAATTAATCGGATTGAAGCTATAGCGTTATCG